>JAIFZK010000003.1:13962500-14272500 GCA_027481765.1 Tenualosa thibaudeaui
ATTGAGACATATTGCTGTTGAGGCTCCTCTGTTCTTGGTGGTGCTGACATTTGTGCCCTTTGAAATGCCCAGCATCTTCCACACACATGCAGGTGTCACAAACACCCTGGGCAAACTGTGCCGTGCCAAAGCATCATGACAATCCCACATTCCACACCCCATTTTAAAACATCTGTCTTTTTCTCTCATTCATTCTCTCCATTTCTCTCTTTCTCTTCTTTTTTCTCTGTCAACAGCCCTCCTTCCCTCATTCCTTCTGACTCTTTATCACTTCATCTATCCTTTGAGCTTCCTGTTTATATTTGCTTCTGAGTGACAACAGCTGATGCACTCTCTTCCACATATCACCTTTCTCTCTCTCTCTCTCTCTCCCCCTCTTCTGCCTTGTGCAACCATCTACCACACTGTGTCACATTCTCCCTTCATCCACTCTTTTTTCTGTTTTCACTCACTCTCACTCCTTCTTTCACTCATCCCCTGCTCTCTCATTCTCATCTCTCTCCCTCTTTTCTGCCTTGCACGATCATCTACCACTCTGTGCCAAATCCTCCCTTCATCCTCTCATTTTTCTACATTTTCGCTCATTCTCGGTCCTCCTCTCTTTCACACTTTGTTTGTGTTTGGTGAGAGAGAGAGAAAGAAAGAAAGGCAGAGAGTTTGTGTGTTGTTGTTGGACGTTCCCAGAATAAAGCACTTATTTGTCAGACAGCATCTACAAGGGGAAACATGATCCCTTTACATCCAGATCAGTGTCATTTAAAAACACTCAGGCCAGACTAACAGCTCCTCGCTCAGAGATTTACTGACCCACAGACATATAGAAAATGTGCAGAAGAAATGTGCATACCTTTAACTATATGTATATAACATTATAAAAGTCCTCTCTCCCTCTGCGGACACACACACACAATAATGCACGCGCACACACACACACAGAGTAAAGTGCTTCTTTCCTTTGCCCTGACATGTCCCAATTAGCAACAGCTGGCCAGAAAAAAAAAAGTTTGCTCACAAGGGAAAAAAAAAGACAGGAAATGATCAAATGTTGTTCTGCTAAGGTGTCACCATGCACGCACACAGACACAAACACGCACACAGACAGACACCCACACACACACACACACACACACACACACACACACAGACAGACACACACAAACACACACACAGAGACAGACACACACACAGACAGACTCCTCAGGTCAGGAAATGGCCCATTGATCAGCAGCTGCGGAAGCACACAGTTAGTGAGCTTGTAGTTGAGAGCAGGGGCAGTGTGAGACTGAGTGTGTCTGTCTCAGTCTCCCTGTTTGTGTGTGTGTGTGTGTGTGTGTGTGTGTGTTTGGGGAGGCGATAATGGCTCATCTGTTTTCTCTAGGGGGTAACTCCGAGGTGTCTCTGTTTCCGGCCTCAGCCTCAGGCTGGCTCCAGCACAGACCCACTATCGATCCCCAGGCTCTGGTTTCTCAGCAGAAGGCCCTGGGCCACCTCATCCTGAAGCCCAACCGCAGACCACCGATGATGGCCCATGAGCAAGACCCCCCCCCTCCAGATCAAAGCGACAGACGTCTTTCCGGCACATGGGGCCAAATTTAGATTTCTGCTGTGGCTTTGAGTGCGCATATATGCATTTTGTCTTTAGTTTTTTTCTCATTTTCTATTTTCAGAGTGAAATTTAGGGCTGACATGTGAGTTACACAGAGAGTTAGAGAGAGAGAGAAAGAAAGAAAGAAAGAAAGAAAGAAAGGGAGTGCCTGTGGTAGGTGATGTGGGTGGGATCTCAGTCACAGTTGGTGGTTCGACATGGTTTCTGCTGGCGGTGAGAAACGCAGGCCGTATCATGTTGACTACTCCCATTCTGGGTGGAGTTCCTCAAGGTTACAGTAAATCTCCCTCCCTGTCCCTCTCTGCAAGCTCTCCCTTTCTCCTCTTCAGTTCTCTCTACTGCTTCCTTGACCTCTTTCTCTCCAGTGCATCGCTCACCCCTCCTTCTCACAGTCACTCTTTCCTCCTGTTTCTCCGACTCTGTTCTTTGCTGCTCCTCTCTGTGTCTGTCTGTCTTTTCCCTCGACAGTTTCTCAGTCTCTTCACGTTAGCGTTTGCTGTGAAAAGGAGCCTTTCAGTGCAGGGAGCACAGAGCCGTGGGCCTTACAGAGAGCGCCACATAATTACAAATCACAATAAAGCCTTCAGACCAAAGAGCCTGCCAGGGACTCAGCTGTGGCTCGCTCCCGTCCAACAAACAGCCTCTTTTTTCTCCTCCTCCTCTTCCACCTCCTCCTCCGCCAACATTCTCTTATCTCAAGACTGAGCTTAGGCCAGCTCTGGCCTCAGTCCTCTTCTCATAACCTCTTCTCTTGTAGCTTCACAGCTAAGCAGTCTTATAAACTCCAGCGCAAACACCATTTCTAAAACTATGAGTCTTACGGCTTAAATCCAGAGGTTAGGAGACAGGGAGGGGTCACCTGGCCATGTTTATTGGAGGTAAAATCCCAGGTTAAGAGGCATATGAATCAGGACTGTCACACCAATCTGGATGTGACTAAATCAGAACGTCACGGGTAACTGTTTACAGAGCCAAAAGGAGAAGTTATATTCCTTCCATACTGGTCTTGAATGCTTTTGTCGTCACACAATGTAAAGGGATACAGTAGGGATACAGTATGCACAGATACAGAATCACTGTATTTTTCGTACTGGTGCTTAACATCAGGCCAAGTCATCCCTTGTTATGAGACCAAGCCGCATTCATCCTCACACCTCCTTCCTGATTATCCTCAGCTGCTATCCTCTGTCCATCTGCCTCCTCCTCCCTCTGCTTTTAACTGGGGTATACCTTTAATGAGCCAACTACTTATTTGCCCCTGACACAAGCGTTTTTAATCGAATGACGGGAAGAGAGGAAGAGAGAGAATGAGGAGCATTTCCTTTTATTTGGCCATGGATCCTCCTAAATCTTCACCCTAATCATCTTAGTGCCGCTGGACTGATGACAGAGCGACAGATCAGCACTTAATCAGCGACTCTCACGAGTGCAGGCGCACACACGCACACACAGGTTTGCATACACACACGCACGCACACACACAAGTTGTGGAACTAACATGTAAGAATTTCCTGTCTTTATCATTTTCTGCTTTTCCATGATACAGCAATTCTGCAAGAAAACAAAAAGATAGCAGCACTATTAAACACTCGTCAAGTGACCCATACACTCTAGCAATGTGTTCTTGGCTCCAAGACACCTTTTGTTTTCCTCCAAATACGCTCCATCACTGCCTCCTACTGAGGATGATCCCCGCCTCTATCAGTGAGCAGGATCAGCAGTGACTCCTCAGCTCAGCCCAGTCATCTGACAAACACACGACTGCAAAACACAGATAGACTGAACACTGGGACCCAGTTCATGGACGATCATTTTAACCTCAGAAAGTAATAATCTGAAGAGTAGAGAAGAGAGGGAGAAGGGCTTTGCTCTCTCACTTGCTCTGATATATGCAGACTCTTTAATAGTTTTAACCCTTTCTACACAGAGTATTAATAATGAGTAGTTAAGCCTTTTCATGATAATCATATACCTACTCTCAAAGTTTACCAAGTGGAATTGCACAAAGTAAAAATTTCATTGTGCAGAAATGCATAGATGACCATAAAGTATCTCTCTCTCTTTCTCTCTTTCCCACACCCACACCCACGCACACAAAAACAGTCACACACAGTGACATCCCTCACCCTGGAAAACAGTGGTTAGGGCATGTCAGTCATATTGATTGGCTGAGACAGCAAGGCCAGCAGAAGAAAACCAAATGGCCTGCAATGCAGAAAAGCTGCCGGTTAACAGGACGATGTATGCGACGAGCCGCCCAGTGGCTATTATAGTGAGAGCTGGTACTCTCAAAAGCACTTTGAAAAGGCACTCTTGGATGCTTTAATCAGCCTTCATCAGGGTTAGCCTGGAGCTGCAATAAGCAAAGGGATAGGATCTGTAGGCTACATCTGCATGGCTCCTGGACAGCAAAGAACAGCTGCAGCCAATAATCAATCCCATAGGCTCATAGTTCTAATGTTACTAAGGAGGAAACCTTTCAGTTTCCTACAGTTTCTTTAGGGAGAAAATTGAGAGCTCAAGCCTCAGCTACTGTACACAGTATCAGTCAGTGACTAAACACTTATCAGTAAGGCCATTCTGGGGGTGCATCACTTAACTGTAAACCCATGTTGCTTTAGTCTCTGTCTTACAATGGCAGGCGAAGGCTGTAGGTTGCATGTTCCAAATGCAGCCAGAAGGATAAGTGTATTGCTAAAAAAAGTCAATAAGAAGTATATGCACAGAGTACAGAGAGGATAGCCCAGTCCCATTTCTCCTCCCTCCCTTAACACTAGCACTTGACTTTGAGCGCCCTCCAAAAGAAGATACTCCGCGATTATGAAGTGGGAAGTATTAGGGGTAGAAATATGTACCTCCAAAATGGGACATCACTTTATACAAAATTGCCTTCTTAGCGTCTTTACCTATGTCACACACACAGAGACAATGTGAGCTACTGATAATAGGCCTGTATTTCACTCATGTCCAGAGGATTAATCAGATTTTGGAAGCCTCACGGGGTCTTTTGTTCACGTAAATGCAGGCATACAGGGAATCATTCATTAGGGTATTGGGGGGAAAAATGTGGACCTCTGTTAGATGTGTTGGCCTGTTAAAACACTCTCAACAGATATTTGTATGTCCACCCCAAACGATTTTCTAACGTTCATGTCCTGACTCAGCATACATTTGCATCAACTTCGTCCCGGACATACAGTAATTTTGCATGCCTAATTGTGACAATATCCGTTGAAAACAGTGGTGTGAAAACAAGAAGATTGCTTCTCTGCAAGTGGTTTTGGTGTTTCACTCACTCTGGGCAACAAAGCAAAACAAGCGTATTTTTGCAAAGAGCCGTCATGGTTGTCATATAGAATGTGTGACAAGTGTGTGTTGGTCTCAGTCAATCAGCTAATCTATGACAGAGAGGAAGGAGGACCAACACACACACATGCACACGCACACACACTCCACTTTGAAGCAGCACTCCACACTAGAGCCTTCTCAGCCCACACAGGTCCCCCTGCACCCCCGAATAGCCTCAAGATGCTGCTCTTGTGTTTTTTTCCCACGCAAGTCTGAGGGCTTGTGCCTGTTGTTACTGTGGTCTCTCTCTCTCTCGGACTGAAGTCTACTAAAGTGTGTAGAAACGACTGGCCTCTTTTCTTGTTTTTTTTTGTTTTTTTTTTCAGGCAAGTTTGGAGCTTTTGGAGTCATGTTTAAATTACGGTCTCAATTCTTTTAACCCCCTCCCCCTCTTACTCCCTCTCTCTCTTACTTGTCTGAAGAGTGTTAAAGTGTGCTCCACAGAGTCGGTGTCTTTCAGAGAGAGAAAGAGAGACAGACCAGAGGCTGAACAGCCACTGAGCTGAAGCTTACTCATGCCCAGTCAGCCCTGAGTGAATCACACCCTTCGCAAGGCCACAGGCTATTCTGGGACACAACCAAACCACCGAGTCTTCCTCTTATTATACCCCCACCATCACTACCTTTCAAAAATGGCAGCCATCTAACTGAAGCGGGTTGCTGGTGGTAGCACGGCAATAACCTCTTAACATATGGTATCAGTTATGCTGAAGCTTTCGACAGGCCACTGGTCAAAGATAAAAGGAGCTTCACTGCAGATCAATGGGAGGTTGGGGGGGGGTCATTGTGAACACCTCCTATGAGTGCCTCTAACTCAGGGCCTGTCGTGACTACGCAGGAACAATGTGGATACAGTCCATGGACTGGAACACACTTCAAGGCACAATCACAGCAATTATTCCCGCAAAGTCTGCAATCGTTGCCATTATGAAATGGCAGTAGAAGCAATGAAAGCAAAACATTATTTTGGGCCCCTACTGCCATTCTGACGGCCATTCTGAAAGCTTCCATGCTGGTATAATCGCTCCAATAACCAGCAATCACAAAAGGCTAGCATTAATCTTAATCTAAAGTTATGGGCTTCATTATGGCTTAAGGCTAATTACTAATAGTACTGTGGTGTAATAACAGTGCTAGTCTACATTTTTATTTCTGAATACTAAAACAATATCCCTTTTGCTGAACAAAGTCTAGAATGAAAGACAAAGTTAGAGAATGCACAGATATGTAGGCATCTGATTTCCATTTAGCATCAGCATTTTAGGATGAAAATCAAGGAATCAACATTTTCTGGATCCTTCCAAAGAGAAATGTGCCATAGCCCCATCACCAAGTTTACCCAGTCTGCCTCCTCCATCTTTTGAGAGAATGTAGAGTGAGGAAATTACAAGGGTTCCAGGAGCCAAGACCTCTCTTCTTTCAGCAGAAGACCTGGGATCTTTTGGCTCACTCAACATGGCTGAAACTCGAGCACATCAACTCAAGCTCAAGCATGGACACGGACAGCTAGTGTCAGGGCATGTTGGTATAGAGAAGGTCATGGTCTGTTAACATGATCCAGGATTGGATAACAGGATTCTAGCAGGACTTATGGAAGTTAACCACTTCTGACCTGCCCCTTTGCCTTGTGGATAACAGAAATTTAGCCTTGAAATTTAATCTTACCAATGGGTCAAAACCAAGTTTCACAATTGAGAGGGACTGTGTTTCTAGACTTGCACTTTTATTACTGCTGTCTGGTCTGTGGACTTTTTATTGCAGCCGATGGTATTATTTGTACTATTAGATTTAGCTAGCTAAACAGATAACCTGAAGGGTAGAAAGATGTTTATTGTTTATGTGTCGAGTTTCAAGAATGAGTGTTGTTTTTTTTTTTAAAGAAAAAGATATTTTGCATTTTCATGAAGTAGTGCCTTTACCAGTAAAACAATGCACTTCTCGCCCTTTTCCTTCTCCCCACCCTCACAAAACAGTAAAAATTATGAACACACACACACACACACAAAACACACACGCGAAACACACACGCGAAACACACACACACCCTGTGGTGTGACCTTTTGGTTCAGTGTTACAGCCAAGCATAACACTGTATGTTTTGGCAAGCTGAGTGAAAAAACAAAGGGGGAGAGAACAGATCTTCAAAATGAAATACGTAATTTTAAATGTCGACTAGAGAATTTATATCTCTTCAAAAACACATACCCACACACACAGATTCTGGATCTAATTTAGGAAATTCCTATGTGAACATTCCCTTTCCAAGAATCTGAGATGTCCTCTAAACCTCCACCCTTCTGAGCTTGTACCTACAACTCCTCCAAACCTCCACCCATCTGAGCGTGTACCTACATGTCCTCCAAACCTCAACCCTTCTGAGCGTGTACCTACAAGTCCTCCAAACCTCCACCCTTCTGATCGTGTACCAACAAGTCCTCCTAACCTCCCCCCTTTGAGACTCACTTCTATATCCTTTTCTTTTCTCTCTCTCTCACGTTTGCCACCCATACCCCAAATAAGTCCCACCTGCTGCCAAATGGGCCAAACAGCCAGGCTGGCAGAGGTAACTTCCTGGTAGCTCAGAATGACAGCAAGCCAGCAACAAGCAAAGATTCTAGAACGTAGCACTATGCTGTAGAATCTTTGGTAACAACTACCACTACTGCTGCTCTTTATGATGTTGCTTTACAGAGTGGGAATTACAAGAAGACATAGGCCTAAAGATGATGGAAGAGAGAGACAGAAAGTGATAAAGAGAGAGAGAGCGAAAGAGAGCGTGAGAGAGTGCGAGAGAGAGTGTGAGAGAGAGAAAGAAAGACAGGAAGAAAGAGAGAGAAAATGAAAGAAAGAGAGAGGGGAGAGGTAATTACGCTTTTAAAAGTGGGCTAGCATACTTTCCATAAACTGTGCATTTCGGCCTGTGTGGGAAAGTCGTTAAAGTGGGATACAGTAAAAGGATATGTTTCTAAAAAAAGTCCACACCCCACCTCCCTCCCCCAGCCCTTTCATCCTTGGAAGCTAAACATGTCATGCAAAGCAACAAGTATCAACATTATCAACATAAACCAAGCTATCGCAAACATTTCGCTAACCTCCTGTTTGCAGGAAAAGATAAACCCATGATGATTAATGGGATAATTATCCTCTAATTCTCCAAGCATGTCAAACACACTTCTCAAGAAAGGCTTCTTGACAGCCTGATATTTCTGCTACTGCCGGGAACAGACTGGAGCAGACAGTGGCCTAGACTCGACTCTCATCGGGCCCACATCCGCTTCAGTAGCCTTTTACTATCTATGTCAATATTACCACAAAGTACAAGCGTGCGTGTAAATACATCTACAAGTGTCCATGAAGCTGAGAATGAATGCATAAATAGTGTACAAAGACGACTAGGAAAAAAATATAGAACATAGTAACTTGAGATGGAGCCTCTGTCTGACAAAATGTCCTGTCCTTATTATGGACACGCCTCTTTTATTGCTGTAGGGAGCAGGCTTCATACACAGAGGCGCCTGGAGCCATCAGATATCCCCCTCCCCGACTCTCGGCGCCCCCCCACTCCCTGCGACCCTTCCCCAGGCCCTGGGCAGAAGCCTGCCTGGACTCTCTGGTCCCCAGTGGAGCCGTGCAACACAGGATGGGTGTGCTGGGTTCCTGACCTCGGGTAAAACAAAAGGATAACATTTACTTCTGTTTGACTTGCAACTGCAGCCAGGCAATAGGGAGGAAACCAGGGGGAGGAAGAGGGAGGGAGGTGGGGGGGTGGAGAGGATATGACATCACCGCAGCGGGTAAAGGAGACGGAAAGACAGCATATCTTTGCTCTCTCTCTCGGCTATATATGGAGGTAGGTGGTGGCAAGATTCGAACAAAAACACAACCATACATCTCAACCTTTTTCACAGAATGACTTAAGATTTATGGGGTTAATGTGCAGTTATGAGTCTATGCATTTATGCGAAGTCAACCGTTACATCACAGAGCTGAACAAAAACATAGAAACCAAGTCGAGACTGAGACTTTAAAAATAGACTGAGAGAAATTTCAGAAAAAAAAAAAAAAAATCAAAAATGGCAAACTCCAGTAGGAGCCGTTTCTTCTCCTGCTACCATAAAAATGAAGGCCTTCTGGACAACCTTCAGTTTACTCAATGGAACTTTGATATTTTTGGACAAAGAAAAAAGCACTTCAGTGGAGTTTGAAGAACCTCAGAGAGAAAAAAAGCCTCCATTTGAAACACAGATTGTGGAATAAACACATTTCAACAGTTCAACTGTGTTGGGGCCAGTTTATAAACAAAGTTCAGCAGGTTAGCTATGCAAACGTACGTCATCTTAACCACAGTCAACCAGCCAAAATCCTTTACTGTATTGGCTCCAGAGCTACAAATTATTCAACATGATACAGTTAGCCAAGCCTTAGGCCACAAACTATTTTACTGTTCAATATACTGTTAAGAACCTCAACAAATGAGCCCCATAGAGAACATTCACAGAGGTTAAAGGTCAAAGATCAGAGGGCACAATAGCCTATCAGATAGAAGAAGGATGGTATATACAACACTGAGGAGCGGAGGACAGGGTAGGACTTCTTGGATTCATATCAGGACCTCTGATCTGTGCTCTCTCTCCATAGTGGTCTTTTGGGAAAGAAACACTCCAACATACAAACACACAGCAACACAGACACACAGCCACACACACACACACACACCCCTTTCATTAATTTCCAGTGTGGCTGTTATCTCTTGTCATACCAGACTCCCGACCCCTCCTCCAAAAGAAGAATGGGGCGCTGGAACATGTGGACATTTATTCAGAATTTCCATTGAAAGTAGAGAGCTGAGAGGAATAGTAAATCAAATGTTCTACTGGGACTTTGGTAGTGTAGCGGTCAAGAAACCTGGCTAGCATGCTAATAGCCTAGAAATAGGGTTCGAATCCCAGCTGCCACCTTGTGCAAGCCACTAAGGCTAACCTTAAGCTGCTCTATGGGACACTGGCCCCGAAGTAATTGATAGCTGGCAAATGTAAATCGTTTTGGATAAAAACCTCTGCAAAATGCATAAATATAAATGTAAAATCACATGGAATAGTGAGTATTCTACTGCTAGTCACAATACTATATCATTGCTATAATATTTACTACAAGTTAAGATCACACAATACTCCATGGTAAAGCAATGATCAAACACAATTCCACTTTGAGTAAGAGAGAGGGAGGCAAACAGAGCCAAACAAATGATGGAGACTAGGCTCATTAATGCACACATACATCATCTCACACCACTGGCCACAGCTCCCGACCATCACTATAAAACAGACCAGGCGCAAGAGCCTCGGGCTGGGGGCCTGTCCCGTGCCGTCCAGGCCTTTTAACCAAGCACCATCTGATTCGCAGATGATTCTCACTGACAGCCTGACATTCTGCAGAGAGCACTGGAGGAGTCCACTCCCCCCCATCCACGACACATTGCCCCAACACAAAGCAGCACTCTCCATTCTGCCTTACTCACTTCTCTCCCCGTACCCTTACATATCTCTTCCCCCTCTTCTTCTTCCCCAACCCCACCTCCCTGCCCCCAACTTTATTTACGCTCTGAATCTCTGCAAGGAGTGGGGGTAGAGGGGGACATCACTAGCGTCACGTACAGCAGTGCTATCTGCCTTGGCAGGAAATGACATGGTGACCCATGCATGTATTGGGGAAGTGAAGTGAACTCATTAGTTAAAGCTACCGCAGAGAGCCGGAGGGAACAGACATCATATATGTGTGTTTAATAACAAAAAAATGGCATAGAATGAAAGAAGGCTTGTGCCAAGACCCAAGGCATCTTCTTTGAGGATGAAAGCTATCTGATGAGGGGGAACTCTGACCTCAAACGTGTCGCTGTGAGGTCAAAATGTGTGTGCTGTTTGTGTGTGCTTTACTGGGCTGCTGCTGGCTAGAGAAATTAGTACCCTTTGCTAACCTTCTGCCTTCTGTCATCTTTGTCTGAGTGCGAGTGTGAGTGAGAGTGTGAGTGTAACGGACAACTGCCTGTGGCTACCCCAGAGGCCTCAATGTGACTGCAGAGTGAACCCAACAGTCTCACTGTGTTGATGGAGCAACACACACACTCAAGCTGTGGAATATTACTCACACACTTCTTTAAGGGTGCAGCTTACTTGCATACACACACATACACAGGATCATAGGCCAAAACACACATACACATACACACACAGACATACACATACACACACAAAACAAATAAAAACAAAAAACACACTAAATCACTGAGCAACCCTGACCCTTTTCCAACCTTTCACCACTTGGCAAGTTCCCGGGCCGAGCACACACGCACGCACGCACGCACGCAAACACACACACACACACACAAACACACACACCACTTCCTTTGCCCTAACATTCAATCCAACCTACTGGGGCAAAACCATGATAGATCGGTGAGCTACTTTCTTGTTTTTTTTTTGTTTTTTTTGGCAGTCAGGGTCAGCATCGTGAAGTGCAGTCAATTCATTTCACATCATGAAAGGGAGAGAGAGAGTGTGTGTGAGTTGGGGGGGGCATGGACCAATACAACCTTATTCAAACTCAAGGTATAACAATTCCAATTAATGTAACCATGTTCAGAGGCCTTGAGGCTGTTCTGTGGGCTGAAGGCTGAAGCCCTGACCCTGAGGCCGGTGCCGCACTCACTAACTGAACAGAAAACGTTCAGACCAACGGTTCTCCTAGCTAAAGTCTAAAAAAGCCAGTGATGGAGCGGTGAAGGGGGAAAAAAAAACTTGTCCCTACTGGAAAGTAAAGAATTCCTCTCCCAAAAGAGGTGGGGGGAAGGGATTGACTGCCCCTTGGCTTGGGTGGTGCGTATTTAGGTAGGTCTCTCTGGGTCCCTGTGGACTGGTGAGATTGTGCAGACATTTCTGCCCCTGTGCCCCAAACTGCCCCCCACCCCCCCACCCCTTGGGGTCTCCAGAGTGGTATGTGCCAGACCACCGCCCGGCTCGCCTGATTCGGAGCGGCCAGTGAATAGTTTTCTTTCAGCGCGGTGCAATGAATAGTTCCTGATAAAAAGCCCCCACACAGCCCCCTCTAGGTTCTTGCACGACGGAGGCTATGCTGGTCAATTCTCCATTCCTCTCTTCTCCTCTCTTCGCTCATGTGTTTTTCTCACCCCCAAATTGGTTGGATTAGTGAGCTGACTCTCTGTCCTCAACTTCCTCTAGTGTGCGTGAGTCAGGTCATTTAGAAAGGAATCAGGAAAAAAAAGAAAGGTAAGCGGGCTGCAGAAAGCCTAGAACACACACAAACACACACACACACACACACACACAAGTGTTTCCTTCTATCACACAGAGGGAGGTTAGAACGAGTCCACCAGAAAGAGAACAGAGGGCATTGGCACAATTTGTGTTTTGTAGTTAAGTCTCAACCCCCCAAAACACCCAAAGTTGCAGCTAAAGCCCTGTCATCCATGCTGTTACAACACGCTCTTTCAAATAGAATAAACACTATGAAACAAAACAAACAAACAACTCAAACAAATTAAAACTGTGGCGTTGCACTTATTCCCCTACACATGACATCATCTGAGGACACTTGTGCTTAATGATGCAGCCACCAGGCTGTCTACACGTCATACAACAGGTTTGGAAGAAAAAAAACACACACACACAGTCACACATTAATGGGAAGATTACACATGTAGTTTACAAGGACTGGATGTAGGCACAGATGTACACACACAGATGGCAGTGTTTTGTTTCTTTCCAGGTGGATGGCTGTTCATCTTGTATACATAGCAGGTCCCATGCACTGAAGGACACTGTAGAAAATTCTCACTGCATTAATCTCAATACACTGACATGACAATTTGGAGAGAGAGAAGGAGATAAAGAAAGAACAAAGAAAAAGAAAGAGAAATTATCATATGAAGAGAAAAGATACGTAAAACTGCACTGTAGTACAGTAGTGAGAGAAAGAGCACGTCGTTTTGGACAAATAAACTTAAATCAATGCTGAATGGCAAACAAGTATCGACTTGTTCAACCGCAGACCTGACACTTGTTAAGAATCACAGCTACAGATGGAATGAAGCTATGCAAATTTTAATCAATACTGTGTATGTGTGCACGCAAGCGTGTGTGTGTGTCTGTCTAAAAAAAACCCAACAGATACTCCTTATTGAAATAACATTCCTTCACTTCACACAACACACCAGAATAAGACTTCCAACCAAATATTGAACAACTGGACCAATATCTGTTGGCCGTGGATCCATAACCATAGCCACTTATTAACTAGCGAAATAGAAATTTCCATTAAAGGACCCTTGCCTTAAAACGCCGATTTCTAAGAATTATTCTCTGCTCTGCTCTCCGAAACCCACCATCCTTCACTGCTCAACCATGGAGCCTAAGTATCACAAGTCACATTTGCCCAATGGCCCCATTGCTGCTCTCAAAGGCACGGGCTGCCATTACCTTTAAAAATCACCAGCTTAATGGGATCAGTATTTAATAAGAACACTAATAAGCACTGCTCTACTAGCAGGCAGAGAAATAAGCTTATCTACACCATGTGCATGTAGTCTTGCTCGATGGAAAAACTGAACGTAGGTCAGCTAGACCTTGCTCAAGGGAGAAAAGTAATCAAAGGTGCATGCATGACGGATTGGCAATTAAGCTTTCCTAGAAGCCATAGCTCAGATGTGCATTATTAAACACGTGACAAACACTTCTATCTCTTCATTTCGTTTAATATTTCACACAGATATTGCACACTCGGATCTAAAATATATTAAAAATATTAAAGGCCCACTCTTGGTCGCAGACTACTGATTAGATTACTGACCAAACTCCAGCAGCCTGAGAGTGGCTGTAATCAACAGCATAGGCTAAAGCAGGAATAAGGTAACTTACAGAATGCAAACAATATCTAATTAAATGCCCGGCCAGTGTGTGAATTGAACCACAAACATTTGGCTGACAGGGCGACATTTGCCCTGTCAGCCCCAGTCCATCCACTCCACCCTCACCACTTCCAAATTTTGCAATCACTACAAGAGAGGATGAGAAGGGTCTTCGTGATCACTCTGGGAGTTAATCCTCTACCTACTGGGCCTCTACCTACATAAAGCTGTCCGCCCAGAGTGACGCAGGCCCCGGCCTGAGCTGACAGGCCCAGCCGGGGGAAGTGGTGGTAATTGCAACTTGAGATTCCGAGCGGGGGCGCCGATTGTCTCAGACTATTTTGTCTGCTACTTATTCGGTTGCTGGCTGGCTGCTAATGATGCGGTCTGAGAGAAAGAGAGCGCACTAGCTAATGCTACCTGATTATCAGCTATTACAGAGCCAACACTCAGGGCCGTCACCTCCACCGCAGCACTGACTGAGAGCCCTTCGCCCACAAAAAGCTTAGCGAAACATGAAAACCTACCACCACCACCCTGTTTTCTTGAGTCTTCTTCGAGCCTTTATTAGAAATCAACGTTTGCCTCGCTACCCCTTCCAGGGCCAGCTATCAATGGTGTTATTACGTGTGACCGCATCCTGTGACCGTAATGGCTTCTCGAAGGCATCCTTGATCAATTAACACCAGCACGCCCGACTGTAAGCACGCTGGAAATACGGCAGAGGTCGTGTATGGAGCTAATGCCAAGAGTCAGGCAGCAAAACATTTTCATTACACATCCCCATGAATTATGGCCCAAGTCAACTGCTTCACATTCTAAATACAAATAGCTTCGATGCTTTGTAAGTGTGTGTGTGTGTGTTATGTGTGCACAGATGGGTGTGAGGAAGATATGCACATATAATGTGTCCATTCGTGAGCGTTTTTACCAAGTGACTTCACCAGCACCACACAATCAACAGCACACTTCACCCAACCAATTTGTGCAAAGAGTGAAAGTCGTATGAGGCATCGAGGGACTCTGACTCCCATTTATCATGTCAGCTGTGCCAGAACCAGTCAGTCAGGCAGACAGGCATACAGGCACGCTGCTTCAAGGCTCTAACAGGCAGAGAGGAGTGGAGTCTTCACAGTTCATTTCTGTCACTATCCTGTCACAGCTGTGATGAAACTCAGTCAAGCATGATCACCTAAGAGGGAGCTTAGACTTCCAGGCACACAAACACCCTTAAAGAAGGGCAGACAGACACATATCCACACAGAGGGAAGCAGATACAGATACTGACAAACACATACAATTATTATACACAAAAAACACACACAAACACACATACTTTTCCTCCACCAAAGCCAAGTCTCTTGGAAAGAGTCATCTAACTCTTTCATTCTAGTGCATTAACATCCCTCCCTCCTCCCTATGTCTTCCCTCATAACTTGCTCTATAAACAATCAATAACATTTGTAGCACCAGTGGAACTCTTCTTTTGACCTGAGAAATTAATTTCTAGCGAGGCTGTCCCAGACATAATGCCACCACTGATTGAGTACGGCTAATTGCTAGCTATTGCTACACCTCCCAAAAGAAAATCAATGCTGCAAATCTAGAGTGAGTGCATTAGGAAGAGACCAGGAGTGGAATGGATTCAGCTTAATGTTACAGTTAAGGGAATGGAATGTTGAGACATGTTCACAGTGAGAGAGAAAGAAAGGGAAGTAGTCAGGGTGTGTGTGTGTGTGAGTGTGTGTGTGAGAGAGAGAGAGAGACAGACAGACAGAGAGAAAGACAGTGAGTGAGAGAATAACAAAGAAAAGCAGAGAGAGACAGAGAGAGAGACAGAGAGAGAGAGAGAGAGAGAGACAGCTACTGCTCTCAAGCACACAGCACCAAAGGGAGGAAACTGCCAAGGGAAATTTCCATCTGAGCTGACGTGAAAAAAGGGGGCGGTTAGAGAAATCGAAAAACAGACTCAAATAAACGGTGCGAGGGGTGGAATTCACTGGAGCACAAGCCCCTGTGGAGGATTACACTCAGTATAAAGTTCAAAATCCTCTGCCAAATCAAAAAATAGAGGGAGGGAGACAGAGAGAGAGAGAGAGAGAGAGAGAAGGAAGGAATAGCTACCACAACCCCAGTCCACCAGCAACTAGGTATCCTGCGATAAAGATGAGGGTGCGTTTGGGTATGTGTTCTTTCTCCCCTCTAAAAATCCATAATTTCCTTATTTCACCCACTATACCGGCATGGATGACACATAATTTCAAAAATAGTCACAAAGCCCATCATTTATGTAAGCTGTGCAGACCACTCTCCATGGAATTTAAGTTTGCTTCAGAATAGCTGGGTATATAGGAAAGACTTTTCTATGGTCTCTAACTCACTGCAGGCCTCGCCCTCTCTCTCTCTCTCCCTCTCTCTCTCTCTCTCCCTTGCTCCCTGTTTCTCTTTTCTTGTTTCTTCTCTTCTCGGAGGGCAGCAGGAAGCACTCAGATTTTTCTCAGCTGTGCGCCAGGTTTCCACGGCAGCAGAGGACCCTTTAAAAAGGGCTCCTTGCATGGAGAGGACATGGAATAGGCTCTCAGAGCAGAGAACTCGCACTCCTTTCCAAATGAGCCACACGGCTGACTGGGTACACTTTACACTGCTGAGAGAAGAGACCAAGCAAAAAAAAAAAAAAAAAAACAAGTGGTGGAGTTGACACCCAGCCTCATGTTCACATATGTACAATGTGTTTTGTGGGAACACAAGCTTGCCAGGTCTTTGACATCCATGTATAACACAACTAATGCAAACCTTCAGCTTCTAACTGAGCACTCAGATACACTTTAATATTTTATGATATTCTTACAATTATACAGGTAGCCTATTATTCCTGTCTATAATTCATACCAGAAAAACTGATCACGTCTGGTATCTACAGCACTGCAATATACTCCAGTCTCTTTGACTAAAAATTATCTATTTTTGGTGAAAAGTACATCAGGATAAAGCTCCTGTTGAGGACAGAGGAGGGCATGAAATGTGCTTCATAGGCTAAATCACTCACCATCGCTCTCCATCTCCAGTGCTCCCCCTTCCTTCCAAGGCCGTGCTCATTAACTGATTACAAACCACATCAGAAGACAACAAGGTAATTAGTGGCGCACACAGTGGAGCATCACTGGGGAGTTTACAGTGTCAACTCTGACAGCGCAGGGAACTCGGCCAACATCCACCGAGCCCGAGCGTGTTCGCTTTCTCTCTGTGTTTGGCTTCATGGACCGGATAGCCTGAATCAATATTCCCGTGAACTCAGCCTATCTGTGAGACGAACAGCGTTTTCATCTGAAGTCGCCGCATTTTAAATGCCACGAAGATATGGTCCACTGGCCAACAGCCCATGTTCCAAGAATTGGCAGCCAGGTCACGAGGAAAGAAAAGCACAACACTGCCAGCATGGGTCTAGGGATACCCAGAAGTGTGGGCCGATGTTGAAGAGAATGATGTACATGATAAAGATGTGGACAGAATAAAGTGTTAACGCCTATAGCAACAACATCATAGTGGTTGCGATGCAGGCCTCATAATTGCAGGGGGATCCCCAACACACAGATATCCTTTCCTGTGGTGAGCTTTGATATCGCGCCAAGCTAAGAATCCACACCTCTGCGCTAAAGACTCAGCTGGAGGCCATCATGAGGAAATGAAGAAAACATTGTTTGCATCATCAGTTCTACCCAGTGCACACACATAAGCAAACATGGCAAACAAACAAACTCGTATTATGCACTGACTCAGGCATAGACACAAAACAGGAGGACCTTTTACACGGAGCACTGTTAGTTTGTAAGTGGATACCTGTAATTACTCCATTATCAGAGAGACTAAATATGACAGACACAGTGGAGCTTTGAGGATACATGCTCAACCTAATTATTTTCCAATTTGCAATGAGCGACTGTAAGCATGAGGAGCCATTATGGCTCTGGTGACTGTCCTCTATCACTGTCCAGCGGCCTTATGCAACTTAGGTGGAGGTATTGTTTACATAACAGTGCATTAAGCGCCGATTACAATCGTCAGGCCTCATCAGACCAGCAGGAGTTCACTGAATGTGTGGAGAATTCCTCTTTTCAATTCTTTTTATTGAGTCAGGGCCACATAAACACAGTCCAAAAAACATTCTTGTCAAAGCTGTGTGTGTGTGTATGTGTGTGGACCCTGTGCCAAAATGCAGTTATAACATTTACGCTTGGCCCAGCGTTCTACTTGGCCTGGCTCTCTACTTGGCCTCCGTGCTTACTCAGTCCTCCCCCAACAGGAGCTCTATGTTTCTGTCAAAACATCACGATAGAGGCCAAAGTGCAATGTGTGTGTGTGTGTGTGTGTGTGTGTGTTTGTGTGTGTGTGTGTGTGTCTGTGTGTGCGCGTGTCTTTGCAACAGAGAGCTGTTGGCCTCCTTACTGCACACAATGAGACACAAAGCACACAATACACACAAAATAGGGAAGCAAGCAAGCAACTTTGTAGACATGCTTCCCTGACAAAACACTTGTAGACAGACAGAGAGAGAGATAGATTTGTCCAGCAAGTAGCTAGTCTCTCCGCAGCCAACCGCACTCTCACTCACATGCCCAGTTTGATGACTGAATTTTAGTCAAGCTGCAAAAAGGGCAGGATTCATTTTGTTCCTTTTCTAATCGAGAACGAAACAGTCATCAGTTGCTATGACACAATCACAGGACTTCCTGTTACCAGCATCAAGTGCAAGGCAGGCATCTGTATGGTGCCACACCTACTCAGAATGCCTGAGGGCCAAGACACTGCCGACTGCATTCACCCAAAATGCAGATAGACATCAAGCAATGGGCTTGCCAATTAAGTGTCAATGAAAAAGCAGCAAAAAACAAAAAAGACATAATAATAATAATAACAATAATAATAATAATAATAACAACATTGAATCTCAGCCATGAGCACATCTGCGCTGTAACTCACCATTTCCCAAAAACACATGATTCATGAGAGCATTAAGAAAGACCAGAGGTATTCAGTATGCTGGGGAATAACATATGACAGAAAGGCTTAGGGAATGTTGCTGACACTAGTTGGTTAAACAGCTGGAGGCTCCACAGAGAGAATTGACCAAGATTGCTTGGCAATGTCAACATATGCGGTGGTGTCACAACACTACATGAATAGCCTTGAAACTTCGCTGCTTTTACAGTAATATGAGGAATAGTTCTAGGTATAGGCATGCTAAATCCTGGAATTGGCACCTCAAAGTTTGTCACCTTTTGTAGATTTAGGCCTAAACATAAAATTATGTGACTGTGTGTGTTTTTTATTCACAACTAGTTTATTACACCTCGAGCACTGTAAAGGAAGGTTTCGCTATTCACAACAGCATTAGCTAAGAGAAGGGTTTCAAGGAATAGTCAATGACTGGTGTTAACTAAAGAGCTTTGATTCGAGAGGGAAAGAATTCAAGTAGCCTAGGCCATCATGGAAGTAATGTTACATCCTCTCTTCAATGAGTCAATGACAATGAAAAGGCAGTGGAGCTTCATTCATTTTGTGCTTAATATGACTGTCAGCCCAACACATTCGCATCTGGCCCAATGCAAGGTGAAGGACATACGAGATAGAAGAAGGGTTAACAAACTGTGTCGGCTAATGCACGTGTAAAAAAAGGAATGCTTGCTTACCCAAGAGCAACAGTTTCACTTCCTTAGCTGCCTTCTCCCCATCCTCTCGAAGACTTTTGTCAATGATTTTGGATCTTTCGGCGGCTGCCTTGTCCTCCTGACTGACAGTACAGCCCATGGTTCCGAGTGCACGCTTCAGGGCGCCTGATGTTTGTGATAGGATTGAAGAAACGGGGGAGTGAGGCCACTGAAGGCAGAATGTCAGGCAATGGTACAATACTTTTTTTAAAATCAAAAGCACTGTTCCGTGACTAATCGTCTTGTAAACTGCAACTTCCTCTTTCACTGAAAACACTTCAAATTGGCCAATGAGCCGATATAAAGTCAGCTGTGGTTTAAATAATTAAGATGAACGGTCTCGATGCCGACAATCCAAGATTAATCTGGTTGTATGGACCAGAAAGAATACTCAATATTCCACTGATGTTTCACGGTTAAAAAAAATATTGGGTTGTTATGGCTTATCCAAGGCGAAACGGTGCGCACCAACTGCTGGGTTTGTCATCACGGGAAGAAAACACTTTTGAAATACCTCTAAAACACATCAACAAACCCAAAAAAGTTCCCCAAATATCCGAGACCAACCTCTTGCGTGCAGCAGGTACAGCAACAAAATGGGCCACCGAAGTTCGGTGTGGAAGACAACTGGCAGAAATCAGATGTCAAACCGCAAGAAAAATCTCTCCACGAGCCTATGTCTGAATTCTAGGGGTTCTGCTATCCCGTTCCGTTCTCCAGTATATAACCGTTCCAGCTTTTGCCTTTACGAAGCCAATTCGTTTTAACTCGTTGAGATTTATTTCGATATTTTCGGGGCTGCCACGCCACACCCGAAGTTCCTCTCAGCTCGAAAAGCTGAAGACAGTTTAGTAAGCTTCTGGCTCGTGAACTGCCAGCCCTCCGCTACAACGCCCACTTTCTTTTGCTTGATGGGAAATGTAGGCACGTCAGTAGAACGTGAAAATTCACTTTTCAGTTCTTGAATATGAGCAAACCTTTACCATAATATAGAACAATCCTCAAATGCCTATGGTTAATCAGACAATGGGCAGCCAAAGGGTTAAGCCGGATATCAGAGTGTTTACATAAAAGGAAAGAAACACAGTAGAAATTGTGATTTAGGCTATAGCTAAACTAATGGCAACATTGTGTAAAAAGCGTGGCTTAGCTAAACAGAATTCCTTTCGCCATGTTTACAAAGACATTCTTTTCGCCCACTGGAAGTGAAAATCATGTTAATGTTGCATGTATCAGACGTTTTCCTTGCATGTCACATAGATTGTACGGGTGATTCTATAAGACTTTACACATGATTTCAAGGTCTATGTTGTTATGTGAAAATACCTCTTTGGGAATCCCACAAATTTCCCAAACATCAGTCCAGCACCAGCGGTTCTTTTGTAAACACAATGTATGCACTACAAGATTATAGCTCAACAGTGCCCTCCTGTGGTTTCGACATAAGATATAACTGTAATCGTGATGTTCTGACAGCAATGCTGAACTTGTCGTTGGGGATTTGATTGTACTGTAAATACAGTATTCTTATGGACTTAATGAAGTAATGTTGCAACAAATCAAACTACATTTTTCAAGAATGGCGGAGGGCATGTGTCAAATGTAAAATACACAAAATGTGAAAACTGAACGTATATTGCCAGACAGATTGAAAATTCACAGCTTCATATCACTCTCAAGGTTAGGCTATTTCATCGCCAGAAAAACAACTGACAATGTAGGTGTAATTTAAAAAGAGAAAAGAAAAGGGAAAACGTATTTATCCAGTGTCCTTCACTATGTGGATCATCCCATAGGCTACTTTCCTATATTATTTGTGACCTGACATAATGAAATGAATTAAAAATCTTCAAAATTACATTAGACATCTTGACCATTTATATTCACTGGTGATCACATCTGTAAAATACAGTTGCCTTTTACTGATACAGTTACCTTAAAGTGGAACTTTTGGAACTTCTGGAAATTTTGATGACACCTCCATCAATTAAGATAACATCTAAAACCTGTGGAGTGTATCGTCTGCACCAAGTGTCACAATAAATAAACATTTTCAACACAGAGTCACAGAAAGGACCACAAAGACGGGTAAAAGTAGGCAGCCTGCACCGTTACTTCTTGCCTAATTTGCCACAGGCTGGGGACAATGTGATCAATTTAAGCCATGGTGACAGGGAAACAGATGAGTGTCCTCGCCGCTGGTGGCTTGCTGGCAAAGAGCACCATGTGTTTTTATATAAACAGTATCACACTTCAGTGCCTTTTTTCCTCCGTTGGGAGCACCACTTAACACTGCTACTGTGGAGTTGCTCACTCTGCAGTTTTAGACAGCACAGTCAGTAACTACAGTAGATAGTGGATGATGAACTAACAGTTGGATTATACAGGAGACTTGAGTGTTAAGGGAAAAGACTGAAATTGTCTATCATTCATATGTATTTCACTTCAGAAGCCACAGATGTTGCAGACTGGTGTATAAAAAATATAGTGAGGTTTAAAGTGGTTTCACTGCAAATCAAATGAATCTGAGTTCTCCATGATATAAATCATAACTAGCTTTGGCATAACTGTTCATACATTTTCTGCCTGTGAAGTCAAGATTGTGGCTAATCTCTTTTCGATGTGATCATCTGTACAATCTGGTCAACTCTGTATGTAAGAAGGGCACTGGCACTTGTTGTATCAGTGGAGAGATGGCCCTGGCCATATGGAGGCTGGAGACACAGCCTTCCCTTCACAGTGAGCTCCATTATTTGAATGTGACATCATAATCACTTGTCAGTGCTTTACGTGGAAGAAAATAAGTGCTGGTACTCCCCTTATTCGACTGTTGCCAGGTAAATCAGGCGGTGGGTAACAGCAGATCATTAAGTGATGTATTTAAATAATAAAAGCTCATGAGAAGTCCCAGTATTCCGTAAAAGGTCCTGGTATGCTATAAGTGCCGGTACTCCGTACTGGTGCATACTGGTCCACTTAAAGCACTGACTTTTGAAGAATGGACAGACAAGTAGACTAGAAATGAGCTAGCCCTTGGGGCTAAGATGATGTTTTTTAAGGACCCAATAGTCTAGATGGGCAGGTACAATGGGTGTAGTATCTTAAGAAACCTCTGGGTAACTCCAAGGACCTAAAGAAAGAGTAGCTTACATCATAGTGTAAATATCCAATGCAAAGTTTTGGAGGGTCATATTTATGGCCATCTCTAATGTTCATTTCAGCAGTCAGAATACTTTTTAGTTGTGTGTAAATGTGGTAATGAATAGACTGTATAAGCATGAATGTCACCAGTTTGTACTTATTTGGTTATTTGGAAAATGCGTATGCTGGAGGCCTACTTGCAGTCGTATTCTATACAGTAGGTTGACTGGAGGGAATGGTGATGTAAGCATGCAGGTGGTGTGTCTATATATTCCAGTCAATGAAACTCAGGCATGATATGATTTCCTTCTTTTTTATTTCAACATTGTTTACAGTACAATAACTGCCAGCAATGTCTTCAATGTTTGGAGATAACAGAAAATAAAGACAATAAATTGAAGGCTTTTTAAAAAGCACTTTAAAAATTATTACATTTGTTTCTTTTTAATATCTGACTAAATCTGCTCCCTCTATTTACAATGTACAAACTAGATGTGCATATTGAATATAAAGGGTTTACACTTATGTACATTATTTATAAATGCTGCCACTTAAGTCAAAACTCATACAAGTTTGTTATTCACCCATATATTTTATATATATATATATATATATATATATATATATATTCACTGAATCACAAAGGGTAAAGAATGACATTAATAAGACCTGGTTACCAGACACATGAAAGGTTTTGTTGGAAATTGTCCAGACTTCCAGCGTTCATTAAAAGTAACTGTTGTGCTTCACCCATTCCATTTCTCTCCATTTCTTTGAAATGCCAAGTAGGCTAATGGTCACCAAATGGCCATGATGAAGACAAATCAGCCATATCTTGTGCTTTACAATATAATACTTGATTTAATTTGTGCCATTTTATACAGTACAATTAATATGAAATTTAATTGCCACTTTGAGTTTAAGTGCTAACGTTTTGCTCTCAAAAAGTGAACCAATCACCATGCACAGACCTCTTTTTTAATGTCAGGAGCTAGTAGTGAACCTTGGCCAACACCCCCTTCCCCCTACCCCAAACACACACTGTCAGCCTGTCTCACAATGACTCACGTGGGTCTGGTTTATTTCCAACAAGATGATCAATGTAGAGGGCCAAGTGCTCAAAATTCATCACAAATGCAGCAAGAATCAGACCATGCCACACCAGAGGTGGCAGAAGACCTCACATAATGAGATGAGGAAATGATATTGACCAGCATGTCTCTGGATACTGACACGCACGCACACACACACACCTGGTCACAGGTATCTCTGACCAAGGGGAAAAAAAGAAGGTTTTGTGATTCAAAACCATGTACTGTATTTTTCTTTCTTTTTTGACAAAATAAACATTAAAATATATATAAAAAATATCAGGATCACTATTATCACCAAACTCTGTTCTGTAAGGATGTACATATCCAACATGGAAAAAAGAACGCTGAGTCTTCTTAGATGCTACAGAAGAAAAACACTCTGAACCACTCAGGAATGGAAAAGTCTAAAAGTTTTCATTGATTTTTTTTTTTTAAGCTTTCTTCTTTTCATTGTACTTTGTATGCACAGGGGAATAAAACTGGCTGATATAGTGTACTGCAATAGTTTGCGCCTTTAAACTGATTCAGGGTTAATAATGCAGTTAAACACATGATCAATGTATCCATTGGAAACCTCACAAAGTTCATCTTTAAAAAGTACCACGGTCTAATACACCTAGAGTACGTTTTATGTGTAAAGGATTTTTTTTTTTGTATTTTCTTCTTCAGGACATCTACTGAATGGGACTTACAGGTTCTCCAGTACTTTGAGGACAAGGACAGAAATCACGTCACAATGTTACCACTGTAAATGACAATGGCTGCTTGTGCATGGGGCAGCCTGGATGTTTTGGGATAGAAAGCACTGGTCATGATAATAATAACAAAACATTCTTGTACCATGTTAGACAACAAATTCAACATTTTCCGAGAGCAGTTCTCCTGTGCCTTATTAAGAATTTCATTACCACATTTCACTTAAAGATTAGTTGAGCGTATAAGCCCATATGCCATATAATTATGCCTACAAAACACATTAACCTATGAGTACTTGTACACAACATAATTTCACCCGGTCAGTTGATTAATGGCTCTATGCTGTTGTGCTTAAGGATGAAAGTGCTATAGCTAATCTCTGTTCTACACAGCCATGCATTACAGACAGGCAGTGACCTTTGTCGAATTAAGTCAAACCTAACAAAATTCAATCCAATCTCAAACCCTAATCCCACAGATTTTTTTTTTCTGCCACTCGAGTTTGGCCAAGCAGAAACAGCTCTAATCCCTCACACTCATGTGTTGGCGGACCTACAAAAACTAGTGCTGCAATCACACCTGCCAGCACATACACGTGCGCACATGCACACACACATGCATGTGCATACACACACACACACACACACACACACACATTTACATACACACTAACACACACTTGCAATAACACATTCACAGAAACACACACAACAGCTGCTAAAAGTGTCAAGAGCACAACTCCAAGTCCCTAGCTGAGTTGAGTCTCTAAGCAAAAACGGTTTACATATATCCTCTTTAAACTCTCCTTAAGAAGAGAGGACCCTGTAAATTCTCATAGATATTTTATCTATATATTTCTGTTTATATACTTGTACATCTTTTTGGTTATCTCTGACTACTTTCTCTGGAATACTCAGAAACAACAAGATAACACAATCAAACACCACCATAGAAAAGTCTTTCCGTTTTTGACACTACTCAATACTCACTGAAACCAACCAACCTTTTCACAAAACAAACAGCATCTGTTTACAGAGACATAATGACGGCCATTGTGGATCAGAGGTTACAAGTGTTTTCAACCCAAACACAAAGATACCGATATACAGGAAACAGCTAAAAGCATACACATGACATCAGAGGATGTTCTTGAAATAGCAAGGAACTTTCCAGAGCAGAGTGTGTTGGTGACATTGATATGCTTTCTTGGAAGAAAAGCAGATAAGATACGAGCGCAAGCTTTGAGGCCCCTAAGCCATGATGGTGATAAGAGATATAAGCAGATGTTTTGTATTGAGCAGCAAGTGTAACCCAACACATATACTGCACACCTGGAGTTCAACACTCCACAGGTATGATTTGGAAATGCATCTAAAACTAGATGTGACACAATGGGGTGGGTCATGACAACACAGCAAAAAGCTTTCATGGTCAAGCCCTTCCTTCAGCTATTGCATAGAGTATTGCCATGTGCTAGAGTTTCACAATAACTTACTACAGTTGAGTGCTGCGCCACAGGTACCCAGAATGCTTTGAAAGTAAACCCCCTATAACCTCCCGTCCTTTCAAGCTCTGGCTCTCCCAAAGACACTTCCTGGATGACTGTGACCATGGTGGTTGTGGTGAGGTGAGAGGTTTACATCAACCAAAACAAAACAAAAACAAGAAAAACAAAACAGTTGAGTTGCCACTAACTCATGGGAGACGAGAGATGGGACTAGTTTTAGGCCATCGGCTTGATTGAGTAAGGTGAAATAAACTTTCATTTTTTGTTTGAAGAGAATGCACTATCCTTTTCTGCCCTGGAAAGTTGTGATTTGCTTAATTTGGAGCAGGGTAACTTTGGTGGGCACCTGCACGGACATGGACAAAGACGACGTGGATCTGAGCAGAAGCCAAGGACAGGAGGAACTAACGTTTTGACATGACTGCAATAACTATCCAGGCCTCTGAACTCCCCTGCTGTACACTGACCTTGTCTCAACTTTCCACAGAGAGAGAATAACAGAGAGAGAGAAAGAGAAAGAGAGAGAAAGAGAAAGAGAAAGAGAGAGAAAGAAAGAGACGGTGCATTCTCTACAGCAATGACTCAAAATGATACACAGATAAAATTACAAAAATAAAACACCCCCACTTGTATGTGACAGTGGGTGGGGCTTAGTGACCACTACTGGCTTTAGCGCTGCCTGTTGTCCAATCGATGATGATGAAACTCAAGCTCATTATCATAAACAGGAAACCAAGGATGGCGAAACAGATAGCCTGCAAAACAAAGACAGAGAGAAAAAAGGGAGTAAGAGCAGAGTAGAGAGAAGAAAACATTATAAGGTAGGCAAAGATTTGCTGAGAGTCGATGAGAGTTCAAAATTAGAAAAAAGAAAAAAAGTAAAAAACAGATAACATCTGAGAGACAGACAATGACAGAAAAGATGACAAAAAGAGAGCATGTATGAACACGGAAGGAGGTATAGGCTGAGCCCCAATGACCCCACTAAGCCCCAAGCCCTGAATTCTCATAGACTTCACCAGTCTATGTTCAGGACTTAGGAGGGACACTGGAATTCAGCCATCAGTGTCCATTGAGGGCTTGATTTACTCCCCCATCCGTCCATCAGATGAACGCAACTTCAGTGCGCTCTACTGCCCTCACCCTCGTGTCTCTACTCATCATGTGCCACTACGACACTTCAATCCAGTCATGTGGCTTTGACAGCACATCCACTGAAGCCACTGAGCTTAATGCTGCCAATATCCTAAGTGGTATGAGCCAGGTTATGGCCCATTGGGCATGTATATGATGCATTCCACAGAGGCCAAAAATAAACTAGCAGAATGGAGAGGACTGAATGATGTATTTGATTAATGCACATATTCTGGTGGAACTGTTTGGGAGGGGGAAAGCATTCTAGAATCCTTCCAGCCTTCCACTTACTTGCAGTGGCAATGGTTATGTATACGCTAAGAAGTATAAGTATAGAAAATTCACCTTGTACATTTAAATCATTAAAAATATGTCTGATGAATGACCCTCTAGGTGAGCTATGGGCCAGCTCACAGCTCAGAGAAATGGTCTAAAGCGACTTTACACAGTGCCCATTTATCTGTCATAGCCAAAGCCACTATTAAAACCTGCTGGCATTTGTTTCCATACAGTTGCTTGTCATGCCAATGCACAATTAAGGACTCATAAGATAATGGTTTAAATATGCCATATTCTGTTAGTGGTCCTCCAGAACTAACTCGCCACAGGGTAAATGCACACACGTGCAGGGTAGTGACTGAATTAGTGAGACAGAGAACAGAGCAAACAAGAAGCTCACCAGAATCTTGGGCGGAGAGCGTAGGGGCTCGTCCTCTTTGGGCACAATCCGGAGGTAGAAGACAGCGGGGAAGATGAAGATAAGACAGGGGGCAGATGTGGCACCTGTGGGTGAGAGAGAGAGAGAGAGAGAGAGAAAGATAGACAGAAAGAGAGGTGGGGGAATGGGTAAAAAGGAGAAAGAGAGGGTTGTGTGAGAAAAATAATAAAGAGCTGGAATATCAAAGTTCTCATATCCGGTTATGTAACATGAAATGTGAGACTGGGAGAGCCCTCTGCTGGCTTAAGAGAGGTAGTGCTGCTTGAAAGGTCAGTTCCTGTCTGACTCCAACCTGTGATTAGCTCAAGAAAGGTCACATTTAACAAGCAATGTCTCCTCACTTCTCTCCTTTTCATTTATCCTGAGGATAACTCTAATTGTCACAACTAATGCTGGCTTCAAACTGTCTGTGTTGTGATGCATGTAGTGCTCTTCAAATATATATTTTTTGGATAATTATTATAATTTCAATTCATTTGCTACATTAGAGACAAAGCCTAATCCACTGTGCAGTACACTGTAGCATGCATAACCGACCAACTCAGACACAAGTAGCTTTCCCAAAGCTGACAGAGTATCAAAAGACCCAAATCATATGACATTTAAGTCCCACAATGTGACATATCTTAGATGTTAAGATGTTAGCCCCATGAACTCAACAAATTCACTAACGCCCTTACAACTAGAGTCAAGCTAGAATGCACACAAGTCCTCCAAATCATCCTGTATATGGCCTTGGACAGAGGGGTTAACAGATTTAAACACACAAGAGCATTGTATGTGTGTGTGTGTGTGTGTGTGTGTGTGTGTGTGTGTGTGTGTGTGTGTATGTGTCTGTGTGTGTGTGTGTGTGTGTGTGTGTGTGTGTGTGTGTGTGTGTGTGCTCGCATGTGTGATCCATCTGATATTACCACCCTGCTTGAGTACTAAGCTGATTATTTCTTTCTTCTGCTCTGAATTTCCATGGCTTATGAAAAAGTTAGTCCCTTAGGTTGACTCAAGGAGACGTCCCGACATACAAACCAGGTCAGTGTAAACTGATGGAGCCGATAAGCTGCAAAACTGGGACAAATGTCCCACAATAAAAAAAAACCCAGACACTGGTTGCATAACCATACCAAGAAAAAGTTGTTCTATAGAAAGCATTTCATAGCCGATTAAATAGCTTTTTTGCACCCTTTCACCAGCGTAAGTATACTTTCATAAGCTTAAAGGACTTATTAGATCAATCAGTCGCGAGCAAGATAAAAGCAAGCTTAAAGTGTGTGAACTATAGTGGGAGGCTCATGGTGTTACACAGGCTAGAAAATGACACCAAAAGCTGAATGCCCCTCCACACACACATTTAACTACAGATAGGAACAAAGGAGGCCTTTAGATTACATGGTGATTAAAACAAATAGATCAGTGTGTTTACACACATAGACAACAAGTGATGTAATATTATAAACAAAAATTCAAATTGTGGTTTGTGTTGATGTCAAAAACAGGTAGTATTTTCAGTTGTAGGTATTTCTAACCTGTCCCAGACAAATAGAAAGGGAGGTTGAGTGTCGGATTGAGGCAGGACAGTTCCACTCACCAATGAACCCAAAGATGCCAAGGATGTTTGGGGCGAAGATGACAAGCAGATTGATGAGGCTGAGCAGAACAAAGGCGATGGCGATGTGCCTTGGCCAATAGAAGGTCTTGTTGGGGAACAGCATCTGCTGGATGGCACGGCGCACCTGTGGGGGTAGGGAAGCCACAAAGGTCACATGACCTGACTGACCAATCACCTGCCTCTTTACCTCTGCGATGCATTTAGAGGCTGACCATAGAAATAGAAGAGTGGGGTTCATAAAAAGTTAGCAGGTTCACATGTCCTTTATCTTATATGTTTAAAATGTACAGTGGTCAACTTCGTCATTCACAAAAATTTGATGTAGTCATCTAGTATCTAGTGTCATCACTACTGTCATCTTATACTGTCGGATTTTATCGTATGGTACATAACCACTTTGTACACTTTGGAAGGGAATTATAAGAATTCATCTTAAAGGAGGGAGATGAAGTCCTTAAAAATAGCACAAACAAGCAAAGGTTTGGAACTACACAATCAAAACGGTT
Organism: Tenualosa thibaudeaui; assembly: GCA_027481765.1. NCBI lineage: Eukaryota > Metazoa > Chordata > Actinopteri > Clupeiformes > Clupeidae > Tenualosa > Tenualosa thibaudeaui. The sequence goes on from JAIFZK010000003.1 coordinate 13,992,479, forward strand.
CTCTTCCCTTCCTTCAGACCTACCTCCAAAAGCTACATATGCATCTGACACACACAAATGCAAAATATTTGTTTACATTTTGATCAACCAATCACATTGTTCATTATCAGTTTGATATACCCATCTCTCTGTCCATTTGTTAGTTGCGGAGTGTTCAGAATGAATAGGGGTTTCTACAGCCCTGCCCATTACACTGGTGACTGATATATTAATTTGATGTCAGAGCATTTACTGTAATTGATTGAGTGTTAAGATTTCAAGTAATTTAGAAAAATTTTTGTTTTGACAGCATTCATTACATTGTAACGTTTTGACAGCATTCATTATTTCAGCTCCAAGCTACTTTTTAAGAGAGACAAACTGAGGCATCTTTCTCAGGATACAGCTATGAGCCAACTCCCTGGGTGATCTGTGCTCAAACCAAAGGCGTGATATGTGTGTGTGTGTGTGTGTGTGTGTGTGGTTCAGTGTGTGAGTGTGCAATAATATGGTGGGGATCGATGACTCACTGGGAAGAGCACTATGGGTACCGTGAGCGTGACGGCTGTGAGCACAGCGACACGCACACACAGGATCAGCGTGTCATAAGGATCGATTTTGCTGTAGGTGTGCAGGAGCTCAGCCTCCACCTTGTCTGTTGGGTCAAGAGAGTGAGAGAGAGAGGGAGAGAGAGAGAGAGAGAGAGAGAGAGAGAGACTAATGAGCAAAGAATCAAGATAGTCTTGTACTCACACAGGGTGCTGACTGTATTGAATTAAGATGAACCACAGATATCTGCAACCAGATCAAACACCAGATCGAACTGATCACACAAAGAAATAGGGCTTTGTTAAGGAGTCGTTGCCAAGTTCAGATAATTTCTTGTATGTCCTGCACAGAGCCTTATTTTTTGATAATATCAAACCACAACATAAATCTCTTCAGCATTGACCCAGAAGATCACATGTGTGTTTTTGGATATTTAGTCTGCACAGGCTCACAACAGCTCCTAAGGCCTAATAGGTTAAGCCACAAGATTCATGATTGTTTTTTTTTTTGTTGTTGTTTTTTTTTGATGGAAGGAATTTAGATACTCCGTGTCACACTAGAAGAGAACACATTCAGGGCCAAGTAGGAGAAGTATGTGCGAAATCAACACCAACAGCTGTGATTGGTGCAAGAGGATAACACTAACCAATCATGCGTCATGATATTGATTTTGCACACACCACACGCTTCAGTAGACACAATGAATGGCCAGTAGAGGGAGTGACACTATCAGGGATCATTGCAACCCAGTTAGAAAAAATAACAAAAATAAGCGATACAAACACAAGCAAATACAAACACAAATAAACTGTGGGAAACTGGGACAAGGCTTAATATGATTACACAGCTTTTGTCTCTTCATCGGTGACTTCACCTCAACCCCCACCAGCCATTCAACACTGAATGAAATTAGAAAATGATTGCAGTCTGTCCCAGACCATACGTAGAAACATCAGCATCACTGTCCCCTCCACTTGCTGATAGCCATTCACCGAAAGAGGAGAGGTTTACAAGGATGACCTGCAGTAAATCTCTGTTTTGTTTTGCTTTCTAATTTCTGGCAATGGTCAGTGAGCGCATTTGGTGTGACTGAGGCTGAAGCAATGTGGCCCAGTGAAAGTAAGGGATGGTTAGAGAGAAGTGGCAAAAGAAGAGTAGACAGAGAAAGGAGATAGAGGGAAAAATGTCAGAGATGATGAATGGTAATGGCAGGTGGCCGGGCCTCACCATAGAAGGTCAGATATCCAAACAGCGCAGCCAGGAAGTACATGGTGTACATGACTGCAATGGAGATGTTGGACACATGCTGCATCTTTTTCTTGGTGGGGCTGAAATCAAGAGAATATTGTGATATGATGAAGAACTGTCCCCTAACCATTTGCCCTGTGTATAAAACTACTACCTCGCGACTACTACCTCTCTGTCTTATAGACATACCCCCACACATACACATACACACACACACACACACACACACACACACACACACAAAACAAACATGCAAAATCTCTCTCTCACACACACGCACAATGCACAAACACACACAACACAAAATGCCAGCTTGAGCCTAAGGACTATTTTTACTTGGCCAGTCAAGTCACATACATCTCTGGCAAGCAAGCCATTGCTGTTTTTTTTCCTTGTCAGTAGCTAACTGCTGCTGTTGCTATGGCTAATTGGTACTTTCAGAACTCTGTGGGTTATGTAAGCTTATACGTCTTCTTAGCATTCTTACAGCAGGTTACAGTATACAAACTCAGTTCTGCTAGAAAATTAGAAAGGGGTCAGAGTGGGTTCATGTGGCAGTAGTGACAGATGAACGGTAAAGATGTGGAGTTGGACTTGCAGCCGTCGAAATGCATAACCCATTGGCCTGCCTTTTGGCAGGAGGAGAAAAGGAGGGGTGTGTGTGTGTGTGGGGGGGGGGGGGTGCAATGCAGCAGGGCATTCTGGGTAAAAAGGAGTATTCTTTCGAGGGGTGAGAGAGGGCACTGGGAGGAGGCACCTACTTGCGTAGTTCTGTGTAGATGGGCAGGACCTCGGGGTGGCACACGAAAGCGAAAGCCAGGATGGGGATTGTGTAGGCTGTCTGTAAGGAAAAATACGGAGAAAGACAGAGAGAGAGAGAGAGAACATCGAGGTCACCATGGATACACCAGCACCAAACGAAGGTCTCTGTACCACCAACTAAAGGCTGTCCCACCCAGGGCCACTCCACAGAGAGCTAATTGTTGGTGAGATTAAGTTGGCCCTGGAAGCCACCCAGCCGAGGTTTCACTGGCCATGTGTGGCCCCCGTGAATGTGCATGACTTAGGGGTAGGTTGTGGGTGGGTATGGGGGTGGGCTAGTGTGGCCTGATTCGGCGAAGAGTCGTCTCTCTCTCACACTTTTCACTGTGACAGTTGGACAGGCACATAGGCAGTATAGGCCCAAAGGACTCTAAGGCCACAGGTAAGAAATAGAGTCTGTCTGGCTAACATGGTGCCCTGAGAGAGGAAGTGGTGTGAAAGGCGTGTGTTGGAAAAATGACTGGTGTGTCTAGACAGGGGAGCTGGACTGGTGTCCGCTGAAGGCCAGCCCCAGGCTTTAAACTGAAGAATTCCTTAGTACTGTGGCTGCTGCTATTTCATAACCAAATTTGGCCAGATGGTCACCGGAGTACAACCAGAGCCAGAGTGGTGAAATGCAGAAATACACACATTTGCTGCCAGTCTGTGTGTCTGTGCATGTGTGTGTGTGTGTGTATGTGTGGGCAGTTCTCCAAACACATCTAACATTTTTCTGCAGCCAGCCATGTCGACTGAGCCACCACGTTACAATTACAATGTAAATGTATCTTACATTCAGTAGCTCTCAGTATCAGTGCACACACAGTGTACTCTCTTATCGTCCAGTACTGATAGAGTTGGTGACACACATACACTCAGCTACACTGACTGAGTTTGGGGGTTCTTAAGCAACATCCCATCTTCTGCAGTGCTTTATCCTACATATAGAAAGTCAGCGGGTTGCTTTGCTTTCCCATTTTGGTGGGCTGCAAGTTGCTGTTTATATCATGCACCTGTAACACGTGTGTATGTGTGTGTGTGGTGTGGCTGTGTTGTTGCACTGATGTCACACAGACACACCTGTGTGTTGATGTTGAACATTTTCGGCACACATGACCCGTCATCCTCAGCCTCGAACCCTCGGGGCTCGGCTATCACACTGCCGTTCAGCAGACTGGCCGTGGTCGTCCTGTTATAGGAAAACTCCCTAAAGGGGCAGGACACCTGGAACTTCTTATAAATGACCTGAGGAAGGTGTGTGTGTGTGTGTGTGTGTGTGTGTATGTGTGTGTGTGTGTGTGTGTGTGTGCGTGTGTGTGTGTGTGTGTGAGAGAGAGGGAGAGAGAGAGAGAATGTTGAATATAAAGGGGGGGAGGAAAAGATTGCATAAATCCTGTCTGAAATGATCTTGCAGCCCCGCAAGCCCGGTCAGAGAGAGCACTGTGCTCAGATTAGTGCTCAGCTTCAAAACTAGGTCACAGAGGTAAACCGAACACAAACAGAGCCTACAACTGCACAGGGGAAACACAAACACACACACACACACTTCCATATGTACACACCTGCACCCGTACATACACACACACAAACACACACAAACCTATATGGACACACGTACACGTACACATGCACACACACACACACACACACACACACACAAACATCTATGCACTAACCCAGGGATATATAACTAGTGTCAGGGGAGTTCAAGAAGCTTAATATTTAACTAGGCCATCCGCCAAGTTTATACAATATGACAAATATTGATTATTTACACAAGATATGAGACTATTCCATGTGAAGGGTATTAGGGAGTAAATGACGGATATCGTGTCTTCATGTTAGTTATAAAAGATCTATGTGTGTGCTTACAGACTTACAGAGATCAGGAAGAAGACCATGCAGCTGAGAGAAAAGCCACTGGTGTAGCCCAGATAACCTGAAATACACAGACAAACCACTGTATGACACATGAACACCTTTTCATACACATCTTAGTCCAAACACAAACACAAACACACACACATGCACAGGAACGTGCACACACTCACATACACACTCTGCACACACAAACACACACACACACACACACACAGAGACACACAAACACAAACACACACATGCACAGGAACGTGCACGCACTCACATACACACTGCACACACACAGACAGACACACAAACACAGACAGAGACACACAACCACAGACACACATATGCACAGGAACATGCACACACTCACACACACACACACAGAGAGACACACAAACACAGACACACATATGTACACACACACATATACACACACAGAGCACAGAGCCAGCCAGCCTCATACATTCATGTACCCAAAAAGGATGACCACTGGCCACTTGAGAAGGTTAGGAGGTTACAGTAAAAAGACCTCTCTATTTCCTAGCTTGAGAGCCCACTTGCCTTGGACTGACCTTCCTAACTATGGAGACAGAAATAAATGCCATTTAATTTACAGCCAAATAATTCAAGCGCGTGAAGAACACTGTCAGTTTGCCATGTTGCAGAGATGAATGGGCAATTCACAAGCTATCAAAGGGAAATATATTGTCTCTCCGCGTCGCCTACCTGCCTGAAATCACATTCCGCAGCCACAGCAACTCATCAGTACTAACAACACAACCGGACTTTAGCCTCACAACACCAAAACAACGCTTATGCAACTATTCTGTTCAACACACTACAATCCCCTGGATATTAACTAAGACTCTTGCATAGACGCTGCTGGAATAAATGTTCAGACAAGGAGTGTGTGTATGAATATGTGTACATGTTTGTGTGTGTGTGTGTGTGTGTGGGGGGGGTCTTTTAGTGAGACTGTGAAGTAGAGAAGCAGTGGACTGAAAGCTGGAGCTCATTATCACACAGACTTTGGCAGCCGAAGCCAGACTGGCACCGTGCATGGTGCTGCCGCTCTCTCTCTATCTTTTTCTCTCTTCCACTCTGTCTCTCTTTTCTCTGTACCTCTCTCTCCCACACCCCTTTTTCTCACCATTGCTCCCCTCCCTTCCCCCTCCCCTCCTCCTCACTCCCTGCTCTCTCGTTCAATCTGTTTCTTCTGTTCTCTTCTCCTTCCGTCTCTGTATTTCTCTCTCACAGACAATCTTTCTCTCTCTCTTCGTCCTGCTTCATCTTGCTCCTCCTCTCGTTCAATCTGCCTCTGTCTCTCTCTCTTTTTTTTTTTTTCTTCCTCTCTCTTGTCTGTTGTGTTTGTCGGGGATGACATAACAAACTGGCTTTTCTTACAGCGTCTTAGCGCCTCGTTTAAGAAGAGACAAAAGCTCACAGAGGCAGAAAAAGGAGGATTATGAACAAAGACAGCAAATAACAGGAGGACATGGCACAAAACAATACATACAAATACATAACACAAAACAATACATACAAATCAGTGGCAAGAAAACTCACTTTTACACGTCACAGTCTTGACTAAACATGCTGAACACTTTTTAACAGCAATGGATGTCTTTACAACGAGGGATGGTCTTTGACTTTCGGATGAGCGCACATTGCTGTAAAGCATCACTGTGTCTGGTTCTCTCCAACATGAATCACCATAACTAGCACAAGAATCCTTCCCGCCCCCCATCCCCCACCCCCCACACACACACTCACTCACTTGCTCGTTCTCTCACTTACTCCCTCACATCAGGCAGCCCACACCGCCAGGGATGATTCATGTGGGGTGGGAAACACAAGTCCAGAATGTGTCACAGACGAGAATGGGAAAAAGCAGCAGCGGAGGAGAGAGGAAAAGAAAATGTTTGTTTTGGTGAAGGGCGCAGACAGGCAGACGTGCTCACTCACCGAGCTGCTTCATCAGGGCCAGCGGCAGGATCACGCTGATGGACACGATGATCACCAGGTAGTTCCCATTCAAGTACCACTCACTGAGGGAGGAGAGGAGAAAGAGGGGGGCAAAAGGACATAGAGAAAGACAGAAGGAAGAAGAAAATTAGCAATTCATGTGTATGCAGAACGAAATGGGATGACTCAACTACCCTAAACCTCAACCATAGAAAGAAAACTGCCTCCAGACACCATCGTCATCTTTATCTATGCGTAACCAAACTGTTTTCGTGAGCCAGCATCTGGTAATGAAGATCCTGTAAAGCTCTGCTAGCGCTCTTATGCTGTCAGCTGTTAACAACATCAGTATAAATATCACCACCTCTTTATCCTGCTCACCAGAATGCCACAGAGTCAAGACCCTATCAACAGCTGGGAAACTGATGATAGCAGGGAACAGGCACATAGTGTGTGTGTGTGTGTGTGTGTGTGTGTGTGTGAGAGAGAGAGAGAGAGAGAGAGAGAGACACTCTGGAAGACAGTAGGGCTTAGTGGTGCATGAGAGCCCCATCAGAGTGGCTGGCAATGGCCTGAGACCCATCAACAAGATGAGCCGGCTGTAAACACTACAAATAAGATATTACAGGTTAATAATCTGTTGTCATGCAGTATACAGAAAAAGCTACGCTAATCCATAGTAAATAATTTAGACAAGGGAAATGTCATGCTAAATATGGTTGAAATGCTGAATATATTTTGTATAACTTGTTCTATTTGTGTGCGTCAAGGGAAAAGGGCAAAGCACTCTTTCTCCCTGAAACTGATGACAATAGGTTATAGTCTTTTCGCCCCTTAGTGACATGGGAAAGACTTTACCCCTAACCTCCCCCAGGCTGACATGGAAATATTTTTTAATCTAACACAACAAAGGCAGGCACTCTCACTTTATGTGTACAATGGATTAACACATTGGGTTCTTTTCTGTCTAAATCTCTCTCTCTCACATGCATTCCCTTTCTCACTCGCTCTGGCCCAGTGGGTAGTCCTTCAGTTGCACTCAACAACCTCATAAGCATGCAGGGTGGGCAGGCTAGAAGGGTTTGGTGGCTACAGCCACCGACTTCCTCAGGGGTGACTTTTCCATTACCCCACCCTTTCCCTGACCACCCAGATGTCTGCAGTGAGGAATGAGGGCATGTCTATGAACAAGAGAGAAAGTCAGGCAGAGAGAGACAGAGAACGAGAGAGAGAGAGAGAGAGAAAGAGAGAGAGAGAGAGAGAGGCCACATCTTCACATGAAAAAGAATTCAATATGCTCTGGAAAAACACCAGACTACAACACTGATAAAGCACTGAGATCTCCCCAGTCCTTCTCACTAACGCTGTCCCTGTTCCAGAAAGATAGATGTTATACTTTTACTCCACGTTTACATACCAAAAACACAACAATGACACTCGAGAAAATACAGGTCTATTTCTAAGTAGACTGTTTGTAGAGCCGGAGAGGTTCACTAAGGCAAAGCCTTCATGGGTCAGGGGATGAGCAAGTACAAGCTGGCTGTGGCCTGAGACAGCTGGAGAGGATCTGATGAAGTCTGGACACGTCTTTCAGAGCACGTCCTCTGTCCTGCTGTGGCCCAGAGCCAGAGGGACCTAAACATCTGCCATTGGCTGCCAGCAACCAATCATGGTGTGACTCACAGCCATCGCCTGAGCGACGCTTTGCTGACAGCTGCTATGGTGATGAGCTGCTCAACCTTCATATGAAGAGATTTAAATAACTGCTTGGCAAGTTAATGTGGTGCATTATTTTCACAGAAATACATATGAAAGTGTACACAAGTGACACAAAATTTTGATTCTCACCAAAACCAACAATGTCAACATACATCCACTTGTGCTCACATACACACAATCTTGCTATGGACCTTGAATAACACACACTTCACAAACCTTCACATGCACAACTTCCAGCAAAGAAACATCCTGGAGATGAATCAACACATCACTGACATCACTAGCATTGACAATTAAGTCTCTCTTCTACAAAAAACAAAACACAAGATTTAAGAGCGCAAGTGGAACACTCAGCAGAAGGACCATATGAATCATCCAACTTACACACAGCAAATCTCAGCCAGTGTGGTCCAACCATACTTTAACACGTTAAACATACTTAATCTTCACCTCAACACTTACTCAACCCCTCAACACCTCAACACTTACTCAACACCTCAACAATGAGGTGTTCTTCAAAGGCAAGAATTTGCATTTATATTTTTGCATCATGCTGACGATTTTCTTCCATAGCGAGCTACAAAACGTGGCACAACATTCAAGCTAGGAAACTAATATCACTAATAACAACCTTGTGACAATGGCAAAGGATGAGAGTGCAGAAGCTGAAGATGTAATTAGTTTAGTATTTGTGGAGTTCAGCAATTATCCCCTTGTGATTAGATATCTCTCCATTTCTCTGTACACTGAAAAAAGTAAAGAACGGCCCTGTTTCCAACCTCAGGGATGAAGGGATGGAAGGAGAGGCGATGGGGAGAGGCAGGGGGGTGGAAGGGAATAAGGATGGGGTGGCAGGTGTGTTATGAGTGGGTTACTAGCATCTGTTGCTATCCCTTCACTTGAGGCACTGAGGGAGGAGAGTGTGGATTACACAGTGCATAGTGGTGCACCTGCTGCTTTGGTTTCATTTACACACCACTATGCACAGAACAGGAGGTAATGCAGGGTGAGCAGGGGTCATATGCTGGCAAATTGGCCTGAAGCTGATGCTTGCTCAGCTCGGTATACAGACAGAGAGACAGAGAGAGAGGAAATGGAAAGAGGAAAAAAACTTAATTCTACCTAGAATTGTATGCTGCCCTCTACTTTTCACAGGTCATGTAAAACTACATTTCTGTCTCTATCATTTTACCTCTATTTTCAACCCCCAAGCTCTGTGTTGCATTCAAACCCCCCATTATTGTGGCCAATGCAGTCTTCCTAATCAACAAACAGACTGACACCCACTCTTTTTTTACCATATGCCATTATGAACAGATTAAGGGTAAGCCCAGGACACATTGGCATCAGGGTCTATACACTAAATGCCAACTGATCCCAGGTCAGTCTCCCAGCAGCCAGGATGCCAGCTGGTTGGTTGGCACATGGAAGGGGCTTACGGGGAACTCTGGGGCAAAAGCCAGAGGGAGGGCCACGGGGTGATGTCCTATGGTGCCAGTTGAATATGAGCTGGGTCAGGCCAAAGACATAGATAGAGAAATATGTTTTGCTGGGTCATATTGTATGTCTCAAACACTGCATTGGAAAAGACAACCAGTAAGAGAGAGAGAGAGAGAGAGACAAAGACAGAGACATGATTTGCTATTAGACTACAGCAGCCACTGAAGAAAGAAATCCAGTGTCAATTTCCACATAGCGCACCTTTGAAAAGCAGACAGATATGCTTTTTTATGGGTGCTTTTTTCACTGGGTGTTTCTCTCACAACTTCTGCAGCTCTTCAAGAATACTGTGTGATGTCAGGTGCTGGGAGAGGGTGGAAGAAGTGTCAGACTATTTAAATTTCAGTCTCTCATATCATGTTGGCGTGAAAGAGAATGGCTGCCAAACAAGTCTGGGGAGTTATGGCCCAGTTTACTAAATGATCAATCCACCAAAACATTCTATTTATTCTGTGTATTTTTCCACACAGTTATAAAACTAGGCCTGCACTTTAAATGTGGCTTGGGCCTTCAGGAGATGCCATGAGGGCTTGGCAGAACCAGAGCCATATTCCCTTAGTGAATGTAATACTGTCAAATAAAAAATCAGGGAAGTGAAACTAGGCCCTATACTCAGGAGCTCATGTGAAAATCAGTCTCCATGACTTGCAGAACTTGACCCCTGTAGCAAGGAACATTAAATACTGACCAAGATAGAGCAACATAATATGTTACAATGGGAGCAAACGTGAATAGCTCCGGTCTGCATAAGTGGGAGTGTCACATAATGTCACAATATAAACTTTTCAATGATCTGTATCAGCATATGAGGGTTCAACTCTGGATAAAGTGGGATTTTCCCCCCTCCCCCTTGTGAAAATAGAACACGGAACTGAACTAACGTCCAGTCAATTTAATGTCCAGTCAATTTTATGTGATTTGGTCAATGTGGGAAAATGCATTGTGATCAATTTTTTTGCGATATCACCCAGGCCTAATACACCTCTCTCTCCACACCCTTTGGGAGTCTAAGAGCCATGAGTGACCTTCCCAATCTCCATTTACTCACCCTGCTGGCTGATCCACCCCACAGAAGGCCTGGATGACCAAGGGAAGCTCATACTTAATGATGTACAGGTAACTGGACATAGCTGAGAGAGGAGAGAAGAAGAGAAGAGAGGAGCGGAGTTGTGATTTGTCGCATGCTAACATTCTAATTGAATGACACAGGCTACTGATCTATTCCTCTTACTTATTCAACGTGTTACACATATGCACACACAGACAATATTAGATATGCAGCGATATGCAAAGGGCAAAACGGTCCAACAGAGAAATACCCTATTGCCCACAAATCTATTTATACAATCTAAATTCACCGTAATCTGGGACATGTGCACTAGATTGGGAAAATATCATTATCCAGGAAGCGATGTGATGCTAAAAATAACCTATTTACACACACACACACACAGACATGCACACTTATGCCAGTTTTATCTGTCTGATATTAATCTATGAGACATTTTAATATGTTAGCATGCTCATTTAAGCAGGAAACAAAGGGGAGAGAAAGAGGCCATTCTCTGTATAATCTCCTCATGTTGCCTTGGCAGTGTGATTCCTCTTTTTTATAATAACCCAGTAATACAGAGAATCTTACATAATCTCAGCCTAGATTCTAGAACATACAGGGGAATGACTGAGATTAACAGAGCCCAGATTCAGAGGAACTGCCAGTGCATTGTACACACCTGCTTAGACACTTCACACACACTCACACACACACGCAAGATATGCACACACACTGTATGCATGCACATATACACAAATATGCATACGCCATGAATGTACAGACATATGTATTCACACTTGCAGGCATGCACTCATAAAAGTATACTAACATCTTCATACACATCACCATGTTAGTATACACTGTATGCATGCACACAGCATATCTAAAAATTAAAAAAAATACAAATACTTTTGCTCACACACACACACACACACACAAACACACACACACACACACACACACTAACAGTGGCTAATGAGCAGCTGGCCTCGCCTGCCTAACCTCTGCACTCGCCCTCCCCTCTGTCACACCTCACACGCCATCACAAACAGGATGAAGAGAGGGAAAGGGTGAGAGAAAGAGAGAGAGAGAGAGAGAGAGAGGGAGAGAGGAAGTGAGTGAAAGAGCTTAAGAGAGACACAGACAAGATATAGGCCAGAGGGGAAAATGGAATGTGAATATGTGAGGCAGTGAAAGGAAGATGGAGTGATGGAGAAAAAGAGAGATTGAGAGAGAAGAATAGAGATGATGGGGGGAAGACAGTGACAGATACAGCAAAGCCAGCGGGCAGCTGAGAGAGAATAGGGGAAAAGAAGGGAGAGAGAGAGAGAGGAGAGGACTGGAGAAGCACAACCACAAGGAATAAAAAAGGATAGTTTTGAAGAGCAAAGAGAAAGACCGAACGTGTGAAACAGGAGGAGACTCAGGAAGAGACACAAAGATGAACAGAAAAGAACTGAGACAAAGATGAAAGGGCAAAATAGAAGAGAGGGAACATGGATGAACCAGAGGTGAAATAATACCTGATGTCACACGTCATGGGAAACACGGACACACTGTAAGGCACAGAAGACAATGAACCCATAGCCTCTCCCACTTTGACTCATGTTTCCCCACCACAGCTGGTGGCTCTGTGGATTAAAAGCCACCAGCAGCATGATGTGTGTACATACCAGAGATGAAAAATTTCAAGACTGCTGAAGCTATTTCTGCTAGTCTAGGATAAAGCCTGGGAAAGAATACTTGATTGAGACATTCCCAGGTCTCCTATACAATATGGTCATTGGGAAGCAGTGTTGACACTGTCAAGGTCATTCATTCACCATAGATATGTGGGGAGTGTCTGTTTGAATTGACTAGTTGTCAATGCATGAGGATATATTACTCACCTCCTATATTCTGGAGGGTGATTGCGATGCCGGCGGCCATTTTGCCTGGTGTCCCGAAAGCCCGGTAACCCAGCTGTTCATAGGCTCTGATGCCTGGGGCGTGAAACACAGTCAGATCAATACAAACAGTTCTGTGTCTGTGTCTGCCAGTGTGTGTGCATGCGTGTGTGTGTGTGTGTGCTGTAGCTAACTCTGACAGGGTGTGAAAATGTTCTCATATCAAGCAATCCCTGCTCCTCCAGAGGCTAAATTAGATACTATCAGCAATGATGTTCCCATTTACATAGTGCAGAGACCCATCTATTATAGTCTACATGCAGTGGCGCAGAGATAAGAAAACATTTAATTTACACACATTAAGCACAAAGCTCTGGAGAGATTTATGTCCCTCATGATGAAACACTCGGAGCAGAAATTAATAAATGTAAAATAAATGCACATGGCATGCCAAAGTGACAACGCATGGCCATCAGTCTAACTTTGAGCGCTCAATTAGTAGCTCTGGGGTAGTCAGTCACAAGCGGGCCAATTAGTGCTTCTCTCCACAGAGAAAGAGTAGGCACTCTGAGTGTCTGTTGGTTGAAGCCTGTGGTGTGAGTGTGAAGGGAGGGAAAGAGAGAGAGAGAGAGAAGAGAGAGGGCAAAGAAGCAAAGAACGTACAGAAAGAGAGAGAGAACAGAAAAGGAGAGAGAGGGGGTGAGATGTCAGCTCCATTAACATGACTGCCTTTTGATGAGAGGCACGATTTTTCCCATGATCCCTTTCTTCCAGCTGCAGGGTCCTAACTTACCCACAATGCCTGAAGACTTCAGCAACAAATGAATGGAGTAGGAGGAGAGGCCAGCCACTGCTGTCAATAGGAACCTACAGACAACAACAACAACCATGATTAATCTTGTGTGACCCAATTTGTCTGTCTTTATGGTTCCTGGTGCAATGGTATACATATTTAAAAGGAAGACCTACTCAACAATATACTGTGACTGTGTAGCAAAGTAGTAGTGATAGTGTGATACTTTCCTGTCATTGATGAATCAAAAACAAATGAGTCCATGTCCAATCTTAACACAAATTTCAGTTAAGCTAACTAATGTTTAATGAATCTGTTGTAATGCATGACAGTCATCTATGAACTTTGGCAGATATTTTAATGGGGAGTACCTCTTAACAGCTGCACAGCCACATTATTGGATAGTATATTGTTTTCTTTCTCTAGTTTTTACAGCTGGAGACACAAAAGCAAACTTGAGATAAGAAGTGCACAGCTGCAGAAAATGATCACCAGGATCTCTAGTTCACACTCTCTCTCTCTCTCTCTTTGTCTGTCCTATGAGGTCATATACATGCACCCCAGTGTGAACTACTTCACCTCTTGCCGGCTCATGCTGGCTTCTGAGAAAACATGGAAAAAAATGAAGACATCTTGACAAGCACACGAGTGCATCAACATGAGAGCTGCTTCACTGCAGAGCTATTTGTGGTCCCGTCTTTAGCAGGGAACAGGGGAGGAGAGGCCAGAGTCTTAACGAAGAGGAAAACTACTGCCGAGCAGTTGGCCTCTGCCCGAGAGGCAGAGAGGAAGCCACAGATATCCCCAAAAATACAACCCCTGCCTCCAGCTGCCAACATCTGGACAAACACACTAATCTGAACTCCTACAAGGAAACTTGATCTCACAACTCCCCCCACACACACATCACTCTTACAAGGGCCTTCTCCTCTATTTACTCATGATAGAGAGAGTGGGAAAAAGAGAGCTATATTTATTATTTAATTTACTTTCCTCAGACTCTGTCTCTCATTTGTCTTGGCAACCCAACGCTGGGGCGATTTCCACAGGCAAACACGACTTTCACCTCTGTTTCAACTCTTCTTCTGTCTCCGTTTTTTTCTATTTTCTTTTTTTGTCAAGTCGTTTTTCCTTCCTCTGTGTTCGATGGCAGCGAAAAGCAACACTCAGTTTGGGCCTGCCAAAGTCAGCTGACTATCTAGAGGGGGAAAATAGTGGGAACGGAGGACAGTATATAGGACAGGTTGCCTGATTCACGTGGGCAGAGACTGGTGTGCCCTTCTGCAACCCAGTGAGTTTCTGCACCCCGGCCCGCTCTTGGCACCAGAGCCAAGAGGAGCGGTGCTCAATAACCCTCGCAAATATCACGGCCACAAAAGAACCACCACTGACACTGTGACAGAGTAGATTTTTCCCCCTCACTAATGCCCTTCTTCTCTCCTTCCTCTCCTCAAGAGAAAGAAAAGAAAAGAGAAAGGGGGAGAGAGGGTGCATTGGGCAACAGAGAGACACAGTACACTGACAGACTGATATCCCATTAACACCATGTAGTCTTTTTTATCTGAAATCTCAGGCACATCGCTGTGGCCCGAAATGTGGGACATTGTGACTTGTTTCATCTCCCTTCTTTGTCTGTATCGTCAGAGAGGAAGAGGAACATGACAAAACAAACAGAAGGATAGTGTGCATACAGATTTACAGTGTGCACATAGATTTAACAGTGGTAGTCCCAAGGAATCAACTGTATGACACAAAAGGGTGCAGCCATGGCTTACTGGTTAGGGCTTTGGGCTTGTAACAGAAGGGTTACTGGTTTGATCCCTATCAGTGGACCATGGCTAAAGTGCCCTAAAGCAAGGCACCCAACCCCTCACTGCTCCCTGGGCACCACTATAGCAGGCAGTCAACTGCTCTGGGTTAGTATGTACTTCACTTCACTGTGTGTTATGTGTGTTTCACTACTTTGATTGGGTTACTTCTGTCACAGGATCAAAAGAGTATAGATTATTATTATTAATATTATTACAAAAAAATGCAAAAAATTAAAAGCTAAACTGATGCCGATAAATGGCTGTTTTTAATTCAGCTGTTAATCTTTAATCTTTTTAATCTTTCATGCACATATCCTCTTCCCGTTAAAGAGTCTGGCTGTCATACCTTCACTTTATGCACATTATCTACGTATCTTATGGTCCGTGAGAACTAAATAAGCTAATAAAATGAAATAATTCTTTCTACAAACTCACAGTAAAGTAAAGTAGAGAGTAAGCGTACAATGCACATGTTTGATTGTGTAGATTTACAGATATGGAAGTTGAGGTCATTTTGGAAACATGACGTTAGTGACACTGATGAGTTGCTCTTTACTTAACAAGATCTTCATCACCATACTGATGTAGATGCTTTTTTGAAAGCTCGACAAAAAAAAATACTGCCCTAGTAACATTTGAGTCATGGAGAATAGCTTAATTACATCAGTCCTTTCGTAACCATGATGTAGCAGTATGAAATCGCCACCACCTCACCTCCCCATCTTACGTCACTCTGTCGCATGTAACTTGATATGTCTTGCCTACACTACACACGCCTACAATTCCTAGAAGGACAGAAAAATCTTCAACGATGCACAATAATTATGCTGGGGTCAGACTCAAGAGTCTCCCCCTTGCTTCAGTTGGCCAAAGTCATCACTTTAGACAACCAGGCAGCTTTGTTGCCTTTCAGTTGTTCAAGTCCTGGAAGCTACAGTGAAAGAAGCTTAGTCTGAATATCATGGCTGTCTGGCACATGGACTGTGTCACAAGGCGCTTAGAGTAGGCGCTTAGAAGAATAAGGGAAAAATAGAGAGACAGAGTGAGAGAGAGAGGTGGAAAACAAGATTCTTTTATAGTTGTGGGTGAAGATGTGTGCTTGTCATCACTATTCCATTCTTGTCAATGCTGTGTGTCTTCTAGTACAGCAATGTGTGGAGGAGGGTTTGCTGCTATGTAGGTCCCCTGTCCCCTCTGGGTGATGGTGGCAAGACTCACAGACATCTGTAGCTAGCCCGTTTAGCATTTCATTTACCAATATACTTTGCTAATATACTGCATTATACTAACTTACATAAACACTGCAGAATATTTGCATTAGATAAATGTTAGCATATTTGCATCAGATAATCTTTCAAACACCTCTCTCAACTAGCTGTCAACTAGAGTTAGCTAACCCAAAAGCAACCTTTGACTAATCCTATGACACAACCCTAGACTTCACCACACAGAAAGGGCTTGGTGGATAAATGAAACTGAGGATACACGGAGGATACAAAGGCTGTTGCTGGTTAGCGAATATGCTATGCTAACTCCATGCTCTACTGTACCAGAAAGCCTACAGATATAGAAGCTGATATTTTGTGGTGACTGGAAAAGAGCGTGTGACTCAGGCTGTGTGGCTGGGTTACTCTGTCAGATGTGGGGGAAAGTCGCAGAGTTCATCTCAGTCTATAGACAGAAGGAGAGGGTGCCTTGGGTACAAAGGGTGCAGTCGTTACATAGCTGGAAGCCCAGTCACACTAAACGGCTCAAAACTTTTTCCACTTGGAAAATCTGTAAGGGGTGTCTTCAGATTAAAAGATTATATTTTGGTGTGAATTAGATTTTTCCATCGTATTAAGAGAATTTTAAGGTGTAGCCCACTGTGTAAAATGGTATCCTGAAAACCATTTCCCCTGATTTAGGCTACAAATGGAAGACACAATTCTGCTTTTGATTTACAGTGTATAAATTGTCAGAGGTCCAGAAGCAACACATTGCCAGCCGAAACATGTCCCTGATATGGGCACAACAATCCCAAACCCCACCTTCCTTCTCACACCTCTTATGCAATAGTATAGAAAGTTATTTTGTAAACAAATCCCCTTGGCTAACCTAAAATTTCTAATAACAGCTGGGCTTACAGCACACAACGCATAATCACAATCACATAACTCTTACTAGAGCCAGGCAACCTAGCTACCTTTACACCAACAGTAATCAGTGGGAATAAGTAGGAATAAGCTTTAGATGCAAAGTGAACAGCTGCAACAGCATGCCAACACTAACTGATGAGGGCAAAGAAATTCCATCTACTTTCATTTTCCTGTGCCTAATTCAGTTAGTGCTAGCTGCCGGTTTGCAAATTCGGTACGTGCTGTAACAAACGTTTTTGTTACTATTCCCACCAACAGCACTTGGCGACCTCAAACAACAGGGCCATGGGTTAACTGAGTCTGGACGTCTTTTTAAGACACAGGGTACAAATGAGGCTGCTGGGTATTGCCTTATACATGTTGAAATGAAGATGATTTGTTCTTGGTTACCTATTTCCTGAAAGTGGACAATATGTCACGCAGTATATTTGGCCACTATATAATGCCTCAAAATATTTTGATTTCAATTGAAGTTTTGCCACTGGAAACACTTCAATATGTATTTAGGTATCTTGCCACACACAATATCAAATACTTCTTGCATGTTATTGTTATTGTTAAAATACATTTGAAAAAAAAAAAACAAAAAAAAACATTCCTCTCAATTCCATTTATATCGCCCCATTCCCAGGAATCCTGCTATCTATGTTTGATTAATGGCCTGTCCCTAAATCCAAGCTCCCAGGATTCATGTAATAGCAGTCTAACAAGCTGCAAGTCTACATAGACACAACCTTTGGTTCTCATGTATTTACACTTTCCGTCCGTCTCTCCTCCTTAGAGCGTGCTCCCCATTTGCCTCTACTGTCATTGCCTTAGGCCATGCTGTGAGAGAGCTGCAGTCTGCCACCTCAGTAATGAGCATCATCACAGCTCCATGGCAAGGCTGTCTCTCCCTTTGAGATTAGAAATCCAAATCTAAACTCTAAATCCAAAGCTTATTTCTTATATAACTTCCTTGCCAGGGCTGAAACAACAAATCACAGAAGAATGGCAAGGTCTTGCTGTGACTACAGTTGATGTTAAGACACAGCACACACAACACACTCCTCTGTACAAGCTCATCCATGCATGATCTTTCATTACACACACACACTGCCCAGACATACACTAAGTAAAGAACAGCTAACTAACGCACATTCGTCATCCTCATAGCAAAACTACATTTGTGAATTCATTGCATTTTTACCATATTAATGAGACCCCTTGACTGAAGTCTCCTTAAGCTTTGTGTCTTGAGGGCTACACAATGATTAGTTCTTATCCACAGCTGATGCACACCAGAGAGTGTGTGCAGCATCATCACCCCTTGCTCCACCACCATGATGCTTGGCAATGACTCATCTTTATTTACGTGTCATAAATTAACATCTTGTTTGCTTAATTAAGGGAAGAACATTACAGATTATTCCTCTGGTTGCGCCAAAGTAATTACTGAAAATAAATAATTAAACTTGCTGATTTTAAGGACTAGGTGCTGTGGGGGATTTACTCATGAGGAATAGGTTTCTTCTTGAAGAGAACTTCTGCGTAAGCGAATTTTAAACATCTACTAATGTTGCCACACTCACCAACGATGACATAAATCTGCTCTCATGTGAATTAACTAATGTCTAAAATCCCATTGTTGCACGTCATTGTTGTTATAGTTTTGTCGTTTTGTCGTATTTGTCGTTATAGTTATAGCCGTCGTTCTTTAGTCTACAATCTTATCAATTCTCATCAACAGCAAAACAAATGTCAAAACATGTTTACATTGTGACTTACAAAAACAAGATGATGCCCGTGTTTGCCATGGCATAGGCCAATCCTAGAATACCACTGCCCATGATAGCATTTCCCAGGTTGAACACTGACATTCCAAAGGAGGTCTTTCCCTCAAACTGAGGAAAATAAAAAGAATAGATATTTCAGAAAAGATAGATACACAGCAGAGAATAAGATTGGTGTGGAGAAATCAAGAGACAATCATTGCAGAAAGAGCCTCATATACAAGCTCATATTACTATGTACTTACATCTGTAAAGCGTGGAGTTTTTTTGTCATCCACTGGCGACAGAAACTCATGGCTTTCTGCCATATTTGCCTCAGTGTCCTCAGTTCTGTTGGTGCTAAGGACGTACAGACAGGCAGACAGACAGAACAAGAGTCATGACAAACCACTAGGTTTAAGGAACACAGTAAACAGACTTCCTATGAGGCCCGCAAGGACGTGAGAATCGTGAGCTTCTGTCTACATGAAAATGATACGGTCCTTTAGTGTCATTCCCACTAAAATGCTTATATGAGCAAGACAGAATTTTGTAAGTACTACTTACGCATCATTCTGAGTACTATTAGGGACATTTTCCCTGCAAGGCAATCCAAATCCAGCACGAATGCACAAAGAGTAATAAAGAATGTAAAGTCATAATGGGGAGAAAATTAGGTGGGCAACTGTGGAAACATTTCAGCAGGGATTCAAATTATGCCCTTGAAATACAAGATCGTTTATTAAGCAATGTAACTCACATAGTGCTTTCTGTGCAATTGGGGACAGTGTCCCTGTGTAAAATCATCCAGCAGCAAGTGAAGGCAAAAGTGGCAAGAGATTATTTTAAAACAGAGAAGATGAAAGGAAAAAGGCAGATGTTGGAATATGCTGTGATGCACGACTGACAGCTTTTTGGGGACGTATTGTTAATGGTATGGAAATTGTTAAAGGCTATTCTAACACACTGCAGAATGTAAGACACATACATGAACATGAAGATATATAGACAAACAAGCGTTTTAATATTTTTATTGTAAAATTTAAATACACGATTACAAAACCGGGGATTATTGAAATGTATTACACCTTTCATACATACACACACTTGTACACACTTGTATATGCATACATACACACACTAGAGAAAACACGTGTCAGCTAATAACAGACCCTGACTTACGTTGTGCTTTCTGTGCTATTGGGAATCATTTCCCTGCAAAATGTGCAGAAGATGTCCAGTGTCCAGTGAGAGCACAAGAAAGAAGCCATTACAAAAACACGTATTTAGTGACTGCATGGAAACAGAACATCACCTCTGTCTGACAAATAACAACAGCATGTGGGATTCCTGATGCTTTTAACGAGTTTCTGGTAACATCTGTTTTTGCTTAAATAACAGAGGAAAATGCTACTTTAAGACATCACCAGTTTACATTCCTTTTTTCACCAGCATTAACTTACGTGGCGGTTTGTGCCGCACTAGGTGCAGTTTCCCTACAAGCCGATGCAGAGAGAGTACAGCATCCAATGGGAGCACAAGGGATAAAAACACAATAGAAGGCATTCCTTTAGAGACTACAGGGGTGATATAAGGAAACCCCTCAACCTATTTAGGGAGCCAAAGATGCTGACATTGAGGAATGGACTATTCACTGTACATGACAGCGGCTAACAATAGGTAGGAGATCTGAACACAAAGCTATACACGTAGTGGTGAATGGACTTGAAGTGATACATGTTCATGGCTACAGGCTTGCCTTTGAATGAACTGGCATATGCATTGTCTGTTTAAACACACAAGTCATTTACCCATGATCAAATCCTCAAATCCTTCATTTTTAGAGCAACTTACGTTGAGTTTTGGGTACAGCTGGAAACGGATTCTCTACAGAGAGAAGGTCCAGGAGTCCAGGGAGTGCACAAGAAAATAAATAAACAACAGAAACCAGGCCTTAGCGAAGATAAAGAGACTATTGACTACTATGTCCCACTTTGACAGGATGAACTAATGTAGTTCACAGACTTCTGGGTAGCAATCCATGCAATTGGAAATGTCAGGGGTGGGGGCAACATTTTGAGTCTGCATGACACCACACACACTGAAACACAAGCGCATGCGTGCCCACAGACATAAGGACACACACACATATTTACAAACGTACAGTACAAGCATAATTTCTCTCTCTTACTCTCTCTCTCACTCCTAGTGATTTATTTATTTATACATCCACTTGCACCAAGTCGGACACATACACACAGAACTACATGGCACATTGTAAGGAAAGGTGCATAGCGTGTGCTCTGCCACATAACTAGTGATTGCATGGAACTAGCAGTGACATTAGCAGCATGGGCATCACATCAGAGGTTCACCTTATGAGGATGATATGACTCTATGGTCTTATGCTTGCTGAAAGACAGCATAGACACAAACTTACTTGAATTAGCTCTGCATACCCCACATTTACATCTACAAACAAGCTACATGTTATTTTTTTCTATCATTTTATTTTAGTCTCTGTTGGTATTGGGTCCTTACATGTACCAAGTCCTCATATGTTTCAAGTTCTCAGATTGAAATGCAAATAGATGGACTCACTGTGCAGTGTTGTCTGCTGGTGATTTAGCAGGAGAGGGCATCCCCTCGGCTGTGTCATGTCCCTTGCCGTTGGGAATGGTGTTCATCTCGGATGGGGCAGCTTCCATGGTTGCAGACGGACTCGTCTAACGATCCCTCTGTGAGTGTGTGAGGTACTCGTGACTGGCCCCCTTCTCTCCACTCAGGTATCTGAAACACACACACACACAAACACACACACACTCTCATTACTCCGCCGTATACGTCAAGTCTTCCAGTAAAAGAGGCAAGGCTGTGTGTGTGTGTGTGTGTGTGTGAGAGAGTGTATGTATATATGTGTTTGCTTCTGCGTGTGATTCTATGTGACCCATTATGTTAATTTGTATCAGAGAATAAAATGGTCAGTGGGCACTGGAAACAACCATTATACTGTGCAGCTATGCCCAAGGAGAAAAATATCAACATGATACCTACATGAGTAGGTAAACACTGCCACTGATATGGATCTGCTGGTTTCCACATGTATGATCGTTCTGTAATATTTTATGGGTCGTCTTGTGGCTGTTTTGACTACCGCTAGTGCATCTGGGCGGAAAATGCAAGGTTCGGCCACGGGCAAGTCTCTATTGAGTCTAAGGTTTCATGAAGTAATGAATTGCTGTATGGCACTACACACAAACATGCGCCAGCCAGCTATAAATGCAACGTAGCGACGGGCGAGCTCTGTAGAGACAAATGCATGCACAAACCTGGCACAAACCTAGAAAACAGCGAAGGAATGGCTGATCCTGCATAGGAAGGCTCTAACAATCTGTGCATTGCACTTCAAGTCAGATTTTTCCATCACCCTGCCCAACACCATAGGGGATCCCAGGTAGAGCACCTTGCTACTTCCTCTTTCACACGTGAAGACAGGGCAGTGAGGACAGCAAAGTCAAAGCCTTGGACAGATGGGTGAGGAGCCTTGCTGACAGCCTCTGGGAATCATGTCCCCGCCTTGCAAAAAGCACACTGAGAGAGAGGAAGGGGATGCAAAGACCTAGGGAGTGGGGGTGGGGAGGTGTGATTGTGTGTATGTGTTCGTGTGTGTATGTGTGAGTGTGTGTGTTTGTGTGTGTGTGTGGGGGGGTGACAGATGAAGGCGAGGCTGATTACTGTCTAAAGAAACACCAGCCACAGTACAGCGTCAAGGGGGAAGGAGAAGAACAGCGTCGCCATTGAAGGCTGGAGCTAGAAAGCTAAATCACAAAACAAGAGAGGGCCTTTTATGTAGCTCCTCCGTCCCCTTTAAAACCTGTTATTGAGACATCAGTTTGCCAAGAGATCCCACTGACAGGTATTTATCAGCAGCTTCCTCCTCCGGTGGGGGTGAGTGTGTGTGTGTGTGTGTGTGCGCAGAGAGAGGGTGTATGTATGTGTGTGTGCATATGCATGTGCGTATCAGTGTGTATGTGTGTGTGTGTGTGTGTGTGTGTGTGTGCGTGTGTGTGTGTGTGTGAGTTTTTTGTGTGTATATGCATGTGCATGTGTGTGTGTGATTGCATGTTTGTGTGTGTGTGTGTATTCAGGATGACACATGAGGGTAGTGGGTGGCTTTTGTGGGGACCTTTTGGGCCCCTCGGTGGCGGGCTCCCTGTAGTTTCCCTTCAGAGCAGACTGAGGCGCTTTAAGCTGGGGCTCTGAAAGGCCCTACTGCTGTATGCGGTTCCAGGTTCCTGTCGGACAGGGGGTCCCCCCATCAACTTACACAGTACCCACTCTCTGAAAAGAGTCCCGGTGCAAATTTCTCATCAGCTATGCGGAGTAAACAGAGAAAGAGAAAAAGAGAGAGAGAGAGAACGTGAGAGAGAGAGAGAGAGAGAGAGAGAGAGAAGGCAGAGAGGGGGGCTTCATCTCCACAACACACCAGCGAAGCCCCATTCAGCGAGATGAAAGCACCCTGTAGAACCAGCTATGACCAGCCTAGAACCAGTTCTGCCTCCCTTTGTTGCCTGCGTGTTTTTTCTCTTTCAAGTTCCTTTTTTTCACTTTCCTTTTCTTTAATTAGGAAAGGCTTAGCATAACTACCGTAACCTCCTCCTCACAAACACTCCAAACTCGAGGCTTTTTGGCCCAAATAGCACCCCATCATTCCGCTGTAATGCCTCCCCTCCTCCCATCCCTTCTACACCCAGACTTTCAACTGACATTGTTTTTTTGCCACCAATAACATACTGCATTCATTAACAAATGCAGTGAGAGTGAATGAACGAGTAAATGAATTTAGAATAAGTTACCTACCAGCCCTTCTGCCTGCCTTTGACTGGCCAGCCTTGCACCGGCGTCTCCTCCAGCCAATGTTACCGTGCCTTGGTGCCCAGGGCCAGGGCTCTGGGCTGGGGCTAGCGAAAGCCAGGCAACGTGGCTGGGCAGCAAAACATGGCACACAATGCCACATGTTGTGCAGTTTCCTGGGAACAGGCTGCTGGAACAGTGGCGCTATTGTACCAGGGCATCATTATACGGCCAGGGTCCCCACTTTGGCTGCTGCTCGCCGGGGCACTCGAGGGCCTGAAAAGGTAATTCATTGCCTCCCCATCTTAATCGGGGGAAAAATGCTAACCTTAAATCCGGCGACTGTCAGAACAGAGCCCACTAATCATACACACACACACACACACACAAAGAGAGAAGAGCATATGTATTGGCACCCAGACCACTAGGGGCAACGTGTAGCACATCGAAAGATAGTCTGAGTGTGTGTGTGCACTGTCCTCTGGGTCAACTCATGTGAGCGATATGAGGGTAGGTGAGCAGCCTGGGACAACAGAGCAGTGCAGAGGAATGCAATGGGCTGGCAGGGTTCCAGAAGCATCCCTTGGCATGTCTCCTTCTGATCAGAGCACATGGCATGTCCAATTGGTGTGTAAACGCTGTACACATAACAACTGCGTGAACTGCCCGGAGAGAACATGTGACATGCCATAGCCCGGTTTGGGTGTGAAAAAACAAGTGGAATTTTGTGCTAATTTCACATGCATGGCTGGAGGATATCAAAATGAAGGCATCAGTTGTCTAATGCAACCGCAACGATCTGACTGTATCAAGTGTATCTGAAAGCCATAAGTTTTTATTTATTTACTTATTTATTTATTATTTTATGATGCCTTTTGGGGGCTTTTTGCCTTTATTCTGATAGGACAGGAAACAATTGGGAGAGAGAGATGGGGAAATGATATCGATTTGAACCTGATGGTTGGGGTTTATGGTATTAGCCTACTGACCCATAGCACCCCCTGAAAGCCACTGGACTTTTGATGAGGTAGCAAGGGGGTATAGCAGTGGTTGTGGGATAAGCCTTTTAAAAAGTGTTTGCCTTCTAGCAAATCATTGCCCAAAGGAACAGATGAACACAATTCCTTATGTCTATAACTTCAACTTTTTACATTTCCAAACAAGAGATTGTCAGCTGTAATTTGTGCGATTTCAGATAAGATTCTCTTATTTTAACTTATTCAATTGATGACAGGGTAGTTTATTTCCTTTGCATGCACTAAGGCATTTCCTTGGCTTTGCCAAGTTCAAAGGGTTTCATCAGAGATCCTGTATTTTAGGCTCCTTCTAAAAAGCTATTTATAGCAAGCCATTTATTTTCACTAGCATTGCACACCACACAGCAATACACATGGAGTGGGTATGGTGAGAGAGGGAGGAGAGACAGAGAGATGGAGGAAGGGAAAGAGAGAAAAGCAAAAGCTGGGAAGATGGGGACACAAGACACTAAGATAGGTGTGTGTGTGTGTGTGTGTGTATCTTTCTCTCAGGTTTAGTCTCTTAGCTCTACCGGCAGTCCTATATGTAAGCTGGGGCACCTTGAAGAGCTGCTGTTGTCATGGGGCTTTGGGGAGTCAGTATTTATTGGAACAGAAGGGTGGGCCCCATGGGTATGAGATTAGGGCAGTGTGCAAGGGGCCCTAGACACACTTATGCAACAGGGGAATGTCACATTGGCTGTGTGTGTATTTGTATTTGTGTGTGTGTGTGTGTTTGTGTATGTGTATGTGTGAGTGTGTGTATTTGTGTGTGTGTGAGTGTGTGTGTGTGTGTGTGTGTGTGTGTGTGTGTGTGTGTGTGTGTGTGTGTGTGTGTGTGTGTCAGTGTTTGTGTGTGTGTCTGTGTGTGTGGGTGTAAATCAATGACCATCCACAGCTGTCACAACTGTCTACTTGCTGTTTCCTCAGAGCGGTCACAGATTCAGCGTAGGGAAAGAAAGGATTTGAAAAGCAGAATGGAAGGACAGAATTCAAAAGAGAAGAGAGAAATACAAAGATGATGAGGAAAAGAAACACAGAAAAGAGGGAGAGATGGAGACGCTGGTGAGATGCTTGCAATGCTGACACGTTTGTTTTTTTGTTTCGTTTTTTTTCCTGTGGTGCAGACGTCAATGGCGCGTATGTTTGTACGTCATCGAGAGCGGGGATGTGGCGCATACAGAGTGAGCGGCTGCTTTACCACCGGACCCCCATGTCCTCACATCCCCATGTCCCCACCCGCAATGACAGGTCCTGCTCGTGCAATTGCTTCATGCTGCCAACTGTCTGAGCCTGTCTCTGTCTGCTTGCCTTGACTATGAAGACAGACAGAGAGAAAGAGAAAGAGAGGAGAGAGATTTCTGCTGTCATCACTACTGCAGCTGTTGCTGAAATAATCACTTTTTTATAGACTCCAGTTTCCTATTCCTGACACGCACTCACACAAAAAAAAATGCATGTGTAGATTCACCCCCACACATAATCACATATGCTATACATGCATAATACATGTTTATGTTTACACCAGAGACCCAGTGGACTTGCAAACACACACACACACACACACACACACACACACACACACACACACACACACACACACACACACACAAAAAAAAAACACACAACAAACAAGTCTTGAAGCCCTAAGCTTCATTAAGTCATCAAAGTAATATCCGGGACCCTTGATCAGAAGGGCACTCTAGGCCATCATTAACTGATGACGGATTTGCCTTCAAGCACACACACAAAGACACGCACACACACACACACACACACACAAACACAAACACAGTATATCATCTCATCAATATGACTACTCTTCCCTTTTATCGCCCCAGTGATATTAACATATTTACATAATGGTATTTTCCCAATTTCCCCAAAGCTTTAAGGGATTTTAAATACAGATGCAACTTGTCACTGAGGACAGAAAACTGATGAAAACTGATGTATGAGGACACCATCCCAGTTTTTAACCATTGCCTAAACATTTACATAATTTAGCAGAATCATTATGTGCATTATTCAAAACCCTAATGTTATTGTCATTGTCTACAGTAATGTCTCTGCCAAGTGATTAGCACCCAAAAGCATCCCATCAAAATACAAAAATACTTTGTATTTAATATTAAGAAAAAGTGAGTAAACATGTTTTGCATAGATGTTTTTTCAATGATTGCAGATGTTTTTATGAATGCCTGATTCATGAAAACATGTGTAGTGATACAGAATTGCAAACAAAGTGCAAGTAGAAAATGTGTTTAAGGTATTGCCATAATGTGTTTAAGGTATTGCCATAATGTGTTTAAGGTATTGCCATAATGTGTTTAAGGTATTGCCATAATGTGTTTAAGGTATTGTCATAATGTGTTTAAGGTATATCACAAAAACATCCATTAAATTATTGGATTTTAGCATGTAAGCAATGGGCAAAAACTGTTAAAACCACTGTTAAACAGTGGTAAAACAACCAACTCGCACCATGACATTATAGTTATCTTTCCAACAGTGACTACTGTCTATTCCTGTCAATGAAACCTGCTATATATAGAATACTACTACTACTACTATTGCTACTACTACTACTACTGCCACTACTGCTACTACTACTGCTACTACTACTGCTACTATTACTACGTCCGCTACTACTACTACTACTACTACTGCCATTATTGCGACTACTACTACTACTGCTACTGCTGCTACTACTACTGCTACTACTACTGCTGCTGTTGCTGCTACTACTACTTCTACTACTACTAATAGCCTGCTACTGCTATCTCCCTGAGTGGTCATATTAGTAATTACAGTGAGCAAAATCTGCAGGCTTTTCATGGTCATTTCACAAGCATTTGTGGATTAAAGGTGCACTCGAATCAAAATTGTGTTTTTAAAATCCTCTTAGCTTTATTCAAAGCTGTCCTTTGGTGCTAGACTCTGTTGCACTTATTAAACATATTTTGAGCAGGTATGGACGACAGTATCTCTGCTTCTAAATGATTGTGATATATTGCTGAAATCAATCTGAAAATTGTTTTCTGAGGAAAAAATGTGAATATAAATGTGGCTGAAATGCATCTATAAAGTTTAACCGCAGGCTGCACCACAGACATCACTCCAATAGGTCCTGAAAAGACAGCCTCATCGACATGGCCCACCCACCCCCATTTCTCTTCTCTCTCTCTCTTTCTCTCCTCGTTTCAGAGACAGCACATACCATATGTCAAAAATGTGAATCTGTTGATGGATGAAGCTGTTTTCTCATGTTAAGCACACACACGACTGAAGACACTGACACACAGACCCACATCACCATATTCTTTCATACAGTTTCATACAGTTACAGTTCATCCAGTCAGTTCACCAACACCAATGTCATTGAGTCAACATTGAGATCCATAAGGTACCAACACTGGTACCAACAGTGCTTCAGGCTCTACTTGACATTGAAATAAAAAACAAGGTCATCAACAGCTCCACCCACAGCCTTGGAATGGAAATTAAGTTGCCTGGCAAACTGTCACAACGTGATCATATTTTTAAAAGAATCAAGAGAAATCTTCACCTTCACCTTCACCTTCTCCTCTCCATATTTGTGTGTAAGCGTGTGACTGTGTGTAAACAACGTGATAAACTGTTTTCATCCCATACAGAGGTCAGCTAGATCATCCTGTCAGCTGAGAGCAGAGGCTAAGCATACTCTGTAAGCTATGGGGATGATCATTAGATGTGCTGGGATAAGTTTTTGTCATCACCTTTCATAGTGCGAATCCAGTGGAGCCATACAGTCTCTCTGGTCTCATTCTGTTGTCTATTAATTTTTCAAAGGCACCTGACATTCCCTTGGATGGTTCATCATAACTGCCTTTTAATACCTTTAATATTTCTCAGAATGCCTACCCCCCAATCCTTGTTCCTCATTCCCGTTCTGAACCTTCTTCTCTTTCTCAATAATTTCCTCTCCCTCTCTCTCTGTCTCTGATTTCTTCTCTCCCTCTCCCTCAATCCCACTCTTTTCATCCTGTTTCCTCTCCTCCTACTCTCCGGATCCTAGAGAGGATTTGATCGCCCCAGCTGCTGAATTATTAGCTGGCTATGTGAATAGGAGATTAATTCTCTCTCCCTCTACGCATGGCACACACAGATTTGCAACATTGCAGTCACACCAGTCAGGCTGTAACCACTGCTGAGGTCTGACTCACTATCACTACAGTGCTGTGTGGAGACCTGTGCTAAACTATCAGTGCGAGTCCGACTCTCACAAACTCATCATCTGTCTCCATGAGTCAGAAATGTTCCTCATCCCTCCCTGTGCCTATTTCTGCCAGACACAATCATCTGCTCAGAAGCTTCTCACAGAGTACCGCTTCATAAGAACAACTGGCAGATACTGAGTCACTAAGTGTCCTCCACAAATAGATTGGATATAACCATACTCAAATTTAAAACAATTCATTTGATATAGATACATTTAAAAAAAACAGGGTAAAACTTAATATTATACTGACAACAGATTAAGAAAAACAGCTCAAAATGAAAATCTAGCCAGCAGCTATGCTGCGCTCCTGCATCAAGGGGAAACAGATACATTTGTATGGATGCAGCGGCTCTCTGTTCTGTCATGGCCTTGAGCTTTCGAGCGAGGCTATCACAGAAGATGTAGTGTAAACATTTATATATTATTTTTCTGCTGACAAAGAGGCCAACACTTCCCTGTGGCCACAATCCACACTGTCACCTGACATAGAGGAACACTTCCTCAAGGACAGGCAGGGAGGCTTGATTAGGAAACAGTATGGCATTCAAGGGCATTTTTATACAAACTCATATCACCCCTGCCTGTCACTGCATCGGTTGAGGGTACAAACAACATACACATACACAAACACACACATATACACGCTTCTGTATCTTTGCACTGGCAGAATGCAGAGACAAGACATTCTCAGCTATACACACACACACACACTTACACTAAACTTGGCTACCTGTCATTGCAGGTACAAAACACACAAACCCACACATATGTGCACACAGACACAAATACACACACACAACCCCCCTGTCACTATCACTAGTAAACACCCACACTCCCAAAAAATACTCAATTACACTCATGCACAAACACACACACACTCCCCTGCCAGTGACTATTACTGCTGAATGGATCGTGTCGACGGGCTGGAACATACGTGCATCCTGGGCACACCGACGTCAGAGCGTGTGAGCGAGTGCTGCTGCTTGGCGGGTCCCGAGGCGGAGTGTGACTCACGCAGGAGGAGCAAGCTATTTTTAGCGCCGACTCCGCTGCACCCCCACCCGCCCCGCCACAGCGGGTGCCATTCTCATTCAGCACAGGTACCGGAGCAAGGTGAACTGACCTGCCTCACTAGAAAGAGAGAGGAAGAGAGAGAGAGAGCATGGCAAGGATGCAAAGATAACCTTCTGTAAACAACCAAAGCCATACAATTAAAATTGATTTGGAGTTAACGCTATTGATCTCAGTTGAATTAGACTGATTGCACAAGTAGAGCAAAGGTCATAAAGAATCAGGAGCACCCAGCATTGCTAACAAGCAGAGACCTACACATGTGCACACATGTGTCCAGCAGACCTGTTAGGATTTCACAAACCTGTAATTAGAGAGTGTGTGTGTTCTATTAATAGGCTCATTAAATCATCCCAGCAGTGGAGAAGATTAAATTGACCTGTGTCACATTTTTAATCATACTATTGGCCTCAGCTTCTGCCATCTCTGACAGACACAGTGCAGTAGGAAAGAACAGTGATGACAGTAAAACACAGATGCAGGGAAGTTCAGTGGGACCTTTACAGTGACTGGTAATCAGGAGGGAGCTGAGCTGGACCTGACGAGGATCAGAGTCAGAGACAGACAGTGGCTGTTGGAATCTACAGTATGTCAGTTTAAACACTGACTCTGTGTGCGCACACATACACACACACACACATGCATGTACACACAGCTTTGAGGTCTGCCAACACATGAGAGGATAAACGTCCACCCTTTTGCACACACACACAAACACACACACACACACACACACACACACACACACACACACACACACACACACACTCACACACACACATCCACGTGAAGGATTAAAAACAAAGGCACAGATTGGGGGGCCTGTGCTTATTAGGGATGTTGGGTATTCTAGTATAAGAAATCTGCTAGCTGCACACACACACACACACATGCACACACACACACACACACACACACACACACACACACACACACACACAAACACAAACACACACACACGCACACACACACACACACACACACACAGAGGGCAGATTGACAGAGAGTGAGAGAGAAATACCACAAAAGCATGATAAGAAATTGCAAAAGAATGAAAGACTGACGTGGCAAGCTGTCACTCTAATCCCAGGCCAAAATGGCTGTGGCTGGAGGCTGGAGAGAGATACAGAGATGAGGAGAAGGGAGAGGTCATTGGGGCTTAGTGCACAGATTGAAGCACTAGTCCCTGTACTCTGTTGCTTGCTGAGCTGCCAATCTGCCGCTTAGATGAAAACTGTGGGGAAATGCTCAGCCCTCTGGGAATGGTTGGTGTGAGATTGTCAAGATTTCACTAATTAAAACTCATCTCCATGTTTTTCTTTGTTTCTATGATGTTTGGTTGAGTCAGCCAGAAGCAGAAGAGGAAAAAAAGTGATGAGGTTTATAGAACAGTCTTCAGTGAAGTGCTAGATGAGAATGAGCAATTTGTTGAATTTCTCACTTCTGACTCGATTTAAACTCAAAGGAAGGCAAATATGTGAGTAAATATCTGTTTCCATGCGCAGTCACACAGACTCACTCATGTGCGCCTACCAGTCCAGCCCTAAGCAAACATCTCTGGAAATGCCTCGGTTTTCCAAGTACATTTTTATTGTGTCATTCTCAAAAATAGAAGGAGAAACTATTTCTCGTCCGGGCAGCATTTCGCTGTCCGTCTGTGTTCCCTCAACATCCATCATTTTCCCTGAGTAGTTGCTCGCAAGTGGGTTGAGGGTCTACAGAATGAATGGCATCACTGATCCAGTGCTCTGTCTGTGGCGTGGAGTGTGTGGAGATGTTAGCCTGTCAGCTGTAACAATGAATACAGAGGGATCTGTCTATAGCATCTACAGCAACAGTACCACCACTACCAACACCACCACCATCTCCACCTCCTCTCCCCTCATGCTGCTATGCTACCCAACCCCCACCTTAACGCCACTCAGTCCCAGCTCTCCAATATGCCCATCATGTGCCTCTGGACAAAGGGGTTTCCTTTCCTATTGCTCTCTCTTCCACTCCACTTCCCATCTCTCTCTCTCTCTCTCTCTCTCTCTCTTGAGCACACAGTAGAAGATTGGTTTGTTGGATGAGTTGAGAGGGCTGGCTGTAGGGTGGGTGTGGGGTTCAAGCATCACGAGGACAGCGCTGGGCGTTCCAGCTGGCATGAGTCGTGGCAACCATCGGACACCTCACTGGAGCCGGGGCTGCCTCGCTCCTGCCTGTCCTCACCACACATACACACACACACACACACACTCTCTCGCACCACGCCATACCACTCCACGCCACACCACATGGCTCAGTACTGCAGCGGGAGATGGCCGGGTCAGATATCAAAGTCACAGGACCAGAGAGATAATGAACTCTTTCATGGCACTGAGAGAAGGGGGTGAATCACTGGCATGGGTATCTGAACCCTCACTTTTACACTACCCCTATCACTACATAATCTGACTATGTTGCTCTAAAAGTGTTAAGTAGGAACTCAAAATACAAGGCAATAGTTTCCGTTGGTGTGACACATTTCAGACGCACGTGTTCATATCCTGGTGCCACTGAAAATGAAAGTAGGCTAATCGATGATGCCATTCCTACACTGCCCTTTATGGATTCCTCACATTCCTTCACAAACTTCTAACACATCCCTGCTGTTCCACCATCTGGGATTGGAGCAGATTCACATATTTTTGTGATTATTTAATGGTTTATGGTTTATGGTAATATTTTGGAATATTTTAATAGCTTTTTAAACAGCGCTGTAGCTTCATTCAACTGCAGGTCCCAGACAGAAGCTGCAGGTCTGGATCCAAAGTTCATTCCTCACAACACAGCCACTTCTGGCCCACCTTCAGAGCATCCTCATGACTTAAGGCTGCGTTGATTAGTGCTAAACGTAACAGTCATGACTTTATACAAACCCCTGTGTATGTAAGTCAAGGATCGGATGACTTTACTTGTGACCGACACATGAGTGCTGTTCAACAATGCCTTGGCCTCGATTCTCAAACCAGATTTAGCCACGGACATCCAAAGCTGAAATCCAAGCTAGTAACTGTGCCGTTACAAAGGGATTACCAATAAAGTTCACATAGTTCAAGGCTTGCGTTTCTACAGCATGCCTCCCATAACCATTGCCAATTCAAGGCATGTCACAAGAGCTAAAAATACCCCATCTCTCTCGCTTTCTCTCTCTCTCTCTCTCTCTCTACTTTTTCATCTCAGGAGAGAGTGATGAGGAAGCAGCCTTGAGAAAGCCTGACAAACCTAGGCTGCATTCTTTTTCAAACAAACATCTGAGGTGGGAAGCAACAATTCAATTCTAAAGTGATTGGCAGACACTCTCCATTTGTTTGGGACTGTGGGATTGGAGGCTCGTCAGAGAGAATGGCCATAAATCACTTCCCACTCGTCTCTGGCTCTGGACCACACTGACCGCCCCGCATGACCCTGAGCGTAAATGTAAAATACTGTGTTTGCTCATTAGTATGGAGACTGGCACGTTCCTTGAGACACCCATCTCTACAGAATGAAGACTGGCTTTGAAAAATGTGGGCTGGGCTGGAATGTGCTCATTCTTACTTTTCTTGACGATTCTACAACTTTCTCGTGGGATTGGGCTCTGACCTTTTGGGCACAGGTACCACAGAAAACTGCAGTGGCTTGTGGAATTTTTTGTTCTGTTTGTTGTCAAAAAAATGTCACCCTTTGAGGGACATGGGAACTGTATGTCCAACCAAAGCTTCATTCTTTAGTGACTGTGACTTCAATTGTACTTTATGTACATTATGGCCCACAATAACAAGTTATGGATTTGTCTTTCATACATTTTGTAGCCTTTTATAAGAAGCATAAGTAATTTATTCAAAGCAACTGAAAATACTT
The DNA here is from genome assembly GCA_027481765.1 of Tenualosa thibaudeaui. NCBI lineage: Eukaryota > Metazoa > Chordata > Actinopteri > Clupeiformes > Clupeidae > Tenualosa > Tenualosa thibaudeaui. The sequence goes on from JAIFZK010000003.1 coordinate 14,026,608, forward strand.
CAACCTGCTAACTTTTAAGGCTTTTTGAGGCCATGGGAACATAACATTTCTGGTGACGATCTCCCTTTGAACTCATCATGTAAACATCTACTTTCATGTGATTATTCCTGGATTGTCCATTATCCTCCACTGTAAATACTTTTATATTACAATGAACGCCACTGCTGAATATAACCCTGGATGTCTGTCCACAAATATTATATTAAAGGGTGTGGCACAGTGTCTAACAACAAGATTCACAACTAACAAACTTTCATTACTTCAGAAGAACAAAGTCTAGCATCCCCACAGCCCACCAGACAATAGCTTTCATCTCCATGTCCACCTGGCTCTCTTGGGGGCAGTTACAACTTCAGACGACAAAGAACAACAACAAAAAAAACATCCAAGTGTGTTTCTGTCTAGCTAGATTGCTTCATCAGATATGAGACTGGCACAAAAGCCTCCCTCCACATGTTTACCTTTCATTCCTTGAGAAGTAAAACAATACCTACAGACGGGACAAGGATCTAATATGGCTAACCCCCTTTGATCCAACAGAGCCTTAACAGATTGAATTCTTCTTCCCTCTCAGCAATGCATTAAACTATAATAGTCTACGAAGACTGGCAAGAGTGGGAGGCTAATATTGGATTCCGTCAGAACATTATGAGCTGCATCCATCCTATGGGCTCATCCCTGGTTTACTGAAACTAAAGGCTAAATAACGCTCTGCCAGCTCTGGTTCATTTTCCTTGGAGGCTTCCCCTCGCTTTAAGTCTTTACCTCTTACTGTGGGCCTACTTTCGTTCATATCTATCCATTTAGAAAGCCTGTTTTAAACCAAAAGCAACTTACACTGAACGGTAAGGTATACAAATTATGAGTATTATGTACTTCCTGGGAACAAAACCCATGGTCTTGTTGTGGCACAATTCTCCATGAGCTACAGGAACAGACTCTGTATTCCCACTGTGTGAGATGAGATCCTATACACAGCCACATGGTGGTGTATTTGTTTTACCTTAAACTGCCATAATCCAAGGAATGGGAAAGGACATTATATTATACTGTTGTTTATTATAGCTCATTATAATATATAATTATCAATGAGGAGACATAACAATTAGCCACAGGACAGGAATTTTGACTTTGAAACCCTGTGCACAAGCATGAGTTAATGTAAATACCAGCTGAAGAAACTGCAATTGCAGTGACGGAGAATATGTTTCAACAGAAACTGTTGCTTCTCCTCCAGTACAACTTACACATTTCTGAGGCAAACTGGAAAGAGGCCAATACATTGATGGAGATGGTGATGGGAGTGAAAGAAACTGATACAGCCATTGTAACAAAGTGCACTCTCACAGCTGAGGTGAATTCATGTAGAAGCACCCATGGGTAAAAGCACCCATGATCTGATATTCTTAATCCAAACTGAAACACTGTATTCTACTCACTGATCAGTTTATGTCATCAAGGACACACTGATATCCGACAATCTCAGTGGTAAAACTAGGTCAAAGGCAGTCTACCTTTTTCTCTCTCTCTCTCTCTTGCACTGTCTGAGGAGTAAAGGATGCAACTCACTCTCACAGACACTCTTGTGTTACCAGAGGTAATTGTTACAGAAAGACAAGGTACGTTTCCAGCTTTGAGCTCTGACTGCACCTGCTGTTTAAGCACATTCGTACTACATAGAGTAGAGCGCGTGCACACAAACACACACACAGGTAAACAAGAGAGAGACGTCAGGTTGGACACCTAACCTGTGTATTACCCGCCAGCAAACACATCTTCTAATAAATCTCTGACCTCTGTCTCCACATCAACGTGGATGGCAAAGTCTTTGAAGACATAAAGCAATTGACACCCCGTGGACAGATGTAGCCTATTTAACCAGACCATATCACACTGCCACTGTCTGGCTGGAGCGCAGGTGTGCTTCGAAACGCGTAAAAGACATTCCTTCAGAACACTTTGGCTCGTGGACCTCTGACTAACGCAGATGCTCCTGGTGTGATGAACGTATGATAATTAGGGATGCATGGACGCCTGCGTTTTAATTCGGTGTTCGTTTGATCACTATGATGGTGGAGCCGGTTTTCGCATTCTCTGACAGAACTGTTTTCCAAGACGACCTGCCACAGCGGCAGTTCCGTGGCTCCTCTGAAACGTCCTCCGTAGTGGGTTTGTGATATACATAAACTTGATTATATTCATCCACCTTGGTCAGTCAGATACTGTAAGCTGTAGGGCCCTTGGAAATTCTGATTAGCCTATAATAACACACCAGAGATCACAAATTGCATTTCACTTCAATTTATATTTGACCTTTGATGAGACATTGGAGTTTGAATGAGTGTGAATAGACTATTCAATCTGATATAAGCCTTTAAGTAGCAGAGAAGAAACACTGTAAAACTGAAACAGATGATGATGATCTTGACCCATGTACCTTGTCGCGGAAAGCTTGTCAATATCTGTCCCAACAGTCTCCAAACTGCATGTGTCTAATGAAAGTTTGTGCTGTTCCTAAGAGACAGACATATACACAAGCTGTTAACCAATGTAGAACTTGAATATATTTGGGAGCTCCTGAAGCCTCAGTCTGTATAGCGAGACACCGGCATCGAGACGAAAACCTTACGATGGGTGATGAATAGCTCATTCATAAAGAACGGCTATGTGTCAGGTTATGAGCGGCCCATTATAATTTAACCATTTGTATTTATGATTACCATGTTCACCATTTCGGTAAACACTGGAAAATATAAATTGTAACCTTCATTTTGACATAACTTCAAGCATGGAATGTCTAAAGACAATGACTTCGACGGCGCATCTCTTTATCAACAACCAGTCGTTTTCAGCGTTTCATCTTGTCAAAATGAGAATCATCGTTCAGTCAAACTAAACTAGTGAAATAAAGATATCAAGACTTACCAATAGGAAATACTGTCCCACGGGAGATTCGAAATAGCTCCCCACGAGTCCTGCCTCGTCCTTGTGATGTCGCGTTTGGCGGTGTCTCGTGCTCTCTTCTCCAACAGACTCTATGAATTAACAATGAGATCCGCGTCTAACGTCCTCTTAGCTAATTTTTGCGTATGGCACTGTGCAATTGAACTGAACGCGGTTTAAAGTGGGCTGCTTTAAGGGTCTGAGTTATCCGCCTACAGAGCACCTCCTCCATCCAATCATTGATACCATTGTGTATCCAGAACTATGGCGCACGAGGACTTGGTGCACGCACATCTCCCAACCAGTTTACTTATCATGTGGTTCTTCTCAAGGGTACATTTAGATTGTAAACCAAATTCTAATCAGTGACATTGAAGTGTTCTACATGAGTTGAATTAAAAATAACCCATGTAGCTAATTGTAACCCATTCGTGCTGTATTTTGAACCTGTTTTGCCACACCAACGCCGAACTGATAAAACTGAGTGTTCCTGCCGTTTAATTCATATTTTGTTCATTGTGAGGCCAGATTTGGCACTTGAATATTCCTGTTTGGGGCGGAATGAGCTGCCACACGCAGTGACCCGCTTCGAAGGACACTGCCGCGAAGATGCCAAGCGGAGGCATGTTTTCAGGTCGTTCAGTCAGTGTTTACGCGCGTCAACGTTTCTGGGTCATCCAGCAGTATTCATGAGCCTTGTGGTGTCACGCTACTGGAGGTGTAATGTCGCCTCTCGCCGTCTCTTCTTCCTCTTTCTCGTGTTTATTGACTCCGATGCCCGGTCTCTGGAGTCCTAATCATTTCCATCATTTGGCTATAGTAATGGCATTCTTATATGTTTAGTTTAATTCAAGTCACAGACCAGTCAGAAATGGAGATGTAATGTCCTCAAGTGAACAAGAACAGCCCATGCCTAAAACAATCCAGAAATGACTTTTTGATCTATTATGTTTTCACTGTTCACATTGTTGTTGTCACATACACCAGGGTAGTAAAAGGCAGTGTGGTGGTGCAAGTGGCATAGTTTCCCTCACAGATGGCCTAGGGCAAACCTGGCTAATTTCACAACTAAACTTTGAATATGATGAGTCTTCAAAATCTTCAAAGGTATGCAAGTTGAGTTCCCCACCACCACCACACCAAGCCATAGAGAAAAACTCACTGACAGTAGTACTGTACCCAAAGCTCAACATTTAGCCACTAGGAGGCTGGGGGGGGGGTAGTTTGTTCAGTTTACTTGTCTGATATTGAAACTTTATATACAAAAGCCATAGTTCTCAGTGGAGATGACAAACTTTGTATCAGCTGTCTCACTGATTAATTTCCATTTGGTGACCATGATCTACCATTTAATGGTGGAGGCAATTTTACAATACAACATTTCACCACATGGGCCAAACCTACCATGTGGGTTGTAGTGTGTCAGGTTTATGGCTACAGTGATGTTGCAGCTGTGCAATCCAATGTTATTTTTCATGCTCATGCAGCTCAAAATTTACAACAAAACCTTAGATGTATCACTTTCTACGAGGATGGTATGCACAGTTCGTGAAAATAAACCTGCATGTTCTTTCCTCTTCTCAAGCAGTTTCAATCAAAACAAGTGAACAAGAACAGCCCATGCCTAAAACAATCCAGAACTGACTTTTTGATCTATTATGTTTTCACTGTTCACATTGTTGTTGTCACATTTCGTGAGAATAAACCTGCATGTTCTTTCCTCTTCTCAAGCAGTTTCAATCAAAAGATGAATTTACTCACTTCTAGGATTATTACGTGATTCAGTCATTTTTCTATTACTATCCCACCTGCACTCTTTTGCACCCCCTCACCATGCTGATCATTGTTTGTTTTGTTTGTTTTTTTCTCTCTGCCTTTCTCATTCCCAGAAAAATTTCAACAATGAACAGCGATAATAAAATCCACTTTAGTCACAGAGGCGGCAATTCGCCTTATATAAGCCATACAATTTCCTTTGAAGCAGGTAGGGGTAAGGGGAGCAGCCAAGTCAGGAGGCTGGGGGATGAAGGCCAGGCAAAGCAGGGGGTGGGGTGAAGGAGGTGGGGGGGGGGCATTTCTTTTGTCCTGAGCACCAAGCCAGGCAGCAGCTGGTTTGAGAGAACTAGGGGTACGAGACAGTACAAGAGGCCCAGGGAGAGAGAGGCAGCTGGGGGAGGCCCAGCACGAATCTGCCTCCAAAGGTCACCTTAGGCACATACAGAACAGTGTATCCACCTCTAATGAGAGGCAAGCAAGTCTTCCTTCCTTGCTCTTGTCTTTAGTAGATGCAGCGTTTCATCAGTGCTTTCTTTGATTATGTTGTATTTACAGTATGCAGCTGAAAGAGTCTCAGAGAAGGAACCTGAAGCCTTATGTTGAAGGTGGATATGGTCATGTTATGGTATTCCCCAGGGTGAGACTGGTGTTTGAAGCCAGTGGCATTTCTCCTTCAAATGTCTCCAGCTGTTCAGGTTCATGAGAGTGTCTTTACAGCTGCATCCTCACAGCGTAGGCATCAGTACAGCATGTGGTGCACTGACTTGTGGGTAATAGCCTCCTGCTACCCAAAGGTTCCTTACAATGCCCTGCACAGGGACACATGACATAAAATCATCTGATCGAGGACATCTTCCATCAGACCTTAGGATATTGTACAGTGAGTACATATTGGGTAGACAAATTGAGTGTCTCCTTGTTCTGGAAATACTGTGACCAACACACTTATTCTATACACAGAGAATTTAGCATCTCCAAATAAGTGGCACCTATTGGATACATGTTTTATAAAACTGAGGGATTTCTGGAGTTTCAGAGGACATTCAGCATAAAAAAAATTATCAAACGTCCACTGGAGAACAAGAATGTCAGCTCAACCCTTTTAGAGACCACCTAGGCAGTAATAAAGGAAAGCTGCATATTGGCTCAACTAATCAGCTACAGCTTATGATAGAAAATTCCCTCAGAACGCTTCAGTGGTCAGCCACAATGCCAAAGTGCTGCTGACGTAACCAGGCTCGAAGCGTGTACATCCTTTAAATCAAGCAAATTTTCTTTTCATGTGCATAATGTCAATTCATGGCCATACTAACAGACAGGAGGTGGTAAAAGGTTACATGGATGATTTGCATCTGTAGAGGCTTGTCATCGAAAACTTGTATGCGGTAACCAGGAGCTCTCACACACAAGTGGCAATTGTTTGTGACATGAATGGGACGAATACTTCACGCTCAGAGGAAGACGGTACAACTCATGCGAGCCTACCCAGAACTGGCATGGGCCGGTTGTCCAAAGGGGGCCAATGTACCACTAAAAAGCAGGGCTCTTCATACAGTCCACATGCTCTCTCTTTCTCTCCACTTGCCTCAAAGAGTTGTGGGACACAGTGGATTTAGTGCCCGCTGTACCTTCAGTAAGAATCACACAGCTCAGATCCCTTAGCCTGGACCATCATCATAATGGGGGAGGGGAAACTATTTCACAGATAATTGCCTCCATTGAAAATATTTTGTTTTTATGCCTGTAAAAAGACCTATCAAACTCAATTACAATCAGCTTCATCCCAAATGGAAGCAGTGCATTGTGGGGGATGGGGTTGGTTTCATAGTTTTTGACAATCACAAACTCTTCAAAAATATTATATATTATTTGGTGTTCTCAAATGAATTCGTGTACAATTCCAGCACTGAGTGTTGCAATGTAATGATGCAGTCAGTTTCCATTCAAGCACCCTTTGACTTCAACTACTGAAGCGCTTGAAAATTGTGCCACAGTGGTGGGAAAAAAGTTACCAAAAATGTTATCTTGATGTGTCACATCCTTCGTTCCTATCATAGCCTTTATTTTACTGGTTTATTGTTGTTGCTATGCTCCGAGTGTGTTGTCATTGAAAATAGCAGGAAAATCCTGAGTTCCATTCTAACTGCAGGTTTTGCAGAATGGTCAGTGGCCACACTGTGTGAAAAAACGAGCACAAATTACTGGTTGCAAATGAGGTGCAAAAGCACATGAAACGACAATAGATATATTTGAAAAAAATGCATTTTTGTGCTAAGGTCTGCTGCAGGTCAGTTAAATACTTCAAATGAGTAAGGGCAGAGCTATTTGATCTGTTGTAGCATAAACTAAGAATTTCCTAATTGGCCACTCAAGATCACAAGACCCATTCACTGTGATATCCACTGGGGTTTGGTACATTAGGGAATGTGAGATTATCCAGTCTGGTTATTATTCATAATTTCATTATTTAAACTACTTTTAACACATTGAACTGAACTGCAGAGCTGCTCAGTGATTTGACAGTGAATACAAATCCAAGATTTTAGAAAGTATTCATATACAGTACACTGTATAGACACACACATACACACACTACTGTATATATTCAGTTTAATGAGGCCTGCAGGTTTGTTACCTGTGAGTAGAAGCATTCAGAAAAGTTAGAGATGATGCCATTTCACAGCTGTGTGTGTGTGAGGGTGGTCCAGATTTAACAACCTCTTTCCAGTAGGGGTTGACGTCACATCGAACGACTCAGTAAGGATTTTATAGGGTGAATTAAGCTCAATTAATCTTCACACAAGGAAACCAACAGCATCGGCACCCAGAATGCTTTTCCAAAACAATGTGTCATGCTCTCTAGTTCACATCTCATCACACAGCTGTGGAGGCCTGCCACAGATAATGCATGATGTAATGATGAGGGAGCAGTCCTTTCGTAGCTTATTTATAATTCTAAATAAATAATGCTTTTATTCCAGGCTAGGATGACGGGACAAAACATGCCTTGCAGTTGAATATTCTTTAGTTAAGAAGTGACCAAGCTGTGCGATTTCTCTAGCTTTCTCCAGCATCTACCCACGGAGCGTAAGTGACTCATGGGGAAGAAAAGTGCACAAGTGAGGAAGAGAGGGATGGATAGAGGATGGGAGAGATGGAGAGCAAGGAGGAGGGATAGAGGGGAGGCCAGCGCAGCTGCAACAGAGCCACAGCTGAGGAGAGGAACCCACCGGCTGCCGGGGGGTGGCGGGCAGAGGATGGCTCCTACCAGTGGCGCTCTCTCCCTCTCCCCTGACTCACCCTGCTTGAACACATTCCATCCAGCCAGGTGTCAAAATGCAACACTCAGAGCAGACCTTACGGTTCATCTTCGAAAAGAACCAATGGTACCTAGAATGCTTTGAGAAGTGGTGTTAGCTCATGTAAAGAAATTCTTATGAACTGGTGGTTTTTAGTCAATTAAAGGGAAGCACCTGCAAAATAGACCAATTGGATGAGGATAGGTCTGTTGTTAGTATTCTGGTGAATTGAGGGTAATAAAACATCTTGGTCCTTGAAAGTAGTAGCAGTAGTATATTCCAGAGAAGTGGCCTTAAACATCATCTTGGTCTTACAAATCATTGAGAGGTCTTTGATTGGCTGAGCAAAATACAACTTTCAGTGGATGTAGTTTGCCAGTATTATCAATAGTCTATCAAAGCAAATAAACAAACAAACACACTAGCAAAGAAGTTGTACAGTGACCCATTTTTAGCAATCAGCAAAGCTGAGGAAAAGGCTGTGGTGTTCCTGCAAATTACGTAACACAGCCTAGAATCAACATTGGTCTTTGAACTGTTTATCAACACAAGACATCTGTCACTAGGAGCATGTTGTGTTTGTTGACCCTCTCCTCCAGAATCAGCGAGCATCACAGGAATCCTCAAGTTCAGAGGGCCTCCTGCCCTCCCTGCCTCTCTCACCGTCTAATCCACCTCCCCGTCCTCACACTTAAACACTCTCCTGTCTTCATGTATGGCTCGCAGTGCACAAACACTTTACTGGGGGAACAAAGAACCCCTGAGCATTGTTCACTCACTGCAAGAGGAATTCCGGAAAAAGAGAGCAAGAGAGACAACAAAACATAGCCAGGTGCATTGCCATAAGAGTTCAGACATCAGGAGGAGATGAAGCCCCAGAGGTTAAAAGCATGGAGTAAAATCTGAACAAAATGACAACAAAACCGAAGGACATGAAAGACCACACTATAAAAAAGTAAATTTAGAACAACTTGGAAGTGTCCCCTCAAAGTCTTCACCAAATCAAAAGACCAGAAGTTGTGAATGAAGAGGAAGTTGTGAATGTTTTTGTTTGTGTTGCATTCTAAGTAAAGCATCACCAGTATTTTCATCGGGATACACTGTTGCTATCACCCCTTGCGTTTTTGTTTTACATTGTTTGTCACTGAGCTGGAAGATCTGTGAATGAATTCTGTCAGTATTAAAAGCTATAACATCCCTTCCAGGTCAATGTGGTCATGAAGCCCTCCTCACCACCACTGACACCAACATTAAACACACTCGCTCCATGTTTTATACAAATCTGAATATATTGTGTGTTGGTGAACATTAGTTGTTGCCTGCCCTTTAGTTTAAAGGAAATTATACTGAATGGGGTGAAAGGGGAAGAGAAATACATAACACTGGTGACCCAAACCCAAACAATGGTCTACTCCAGGACCTCTGATCTCCCTGAACCCGCTGAACGTGTCTCAGAGTGTTCTCGTTGCTCTCCTACAGAGAGATTTTTCTGCATGCAGCAGGCTTTAGATGAGTGAAGTTTCTTTTTTTATCTTCTTTCTTCACAAACCTTCTCATTTAGTCTTGTGTCTGCCAACAATAACTGACGGGGGTAGAGTGAGGAATGCCGGGTAAGCATGAGATTGTGCACAGTCCCCCCACAGCAATGGAACCAGTGATTGGCTGATTCTAAACAGACTGAGCCTCTGCTCCAGCCTCCCCTCCCCTCCCCACCTCTCCTCACCTCACTCTCCTTCCCAAAAACTCTTACCTTCATCCCCATAGCTTACTCTACACTGTGCAAAAAAGAGTTGAAGATCTTATAGTATTACCGGGTTTACAGGGCCATTACCACCCTTGCAGAAGTGTGTGGGAAAATATGTGTAATAAGCAAAGGGAGGTCTTCCTGAACAATAAGGTTTTGTGGGATTGAAGAGGTAGACGTCCTTGATTCTCTTGTGTCCTGATAGACGACGTCTGGCCTGTGGCAAAGCAGGGTAACTCCAAAAATACAGTTCTCTAAATGAGATGTTACGCAACTTCTCATTATTTACACCTCCACAGCTCCTGGACCCTTTCAATGAATCCTGTATGCTAATGATGCAGAATGAATAAGTGTGCATGTCATCTGGCAGCAGGGCAGCATGTTTTTTTTTGTTGTTGTTTTTTTTTTTTTTTAATTTTCATTAAAGTTGGAGTTTATGCCTTGTGCATTGTAACACACCAGATCATGTACAGGGTTTGTAGTTGTGCTTTTCCAGTAAACTGCCTTTGACTCTTCTTTAAATTATTTTGTGATTCTCGTTTTCAACTGCAGCAATGTTGCCCTGTGATAACATTTGCATGAACAGAACAGAACAGAAGTCCTAATTAATTAGCTCAATTACCTCATTAAATGCATGTGAAAGGCACATGTTGGTTTAGGCTCAAAATTATTTGTGGAGTTTTCTCTTTGTTATGTTTCCCACAGTGTCACATCACTCCATTGAAACAAAGTGTTAGAGTATACCAACATCATATCAACATCATCCAGCATTTTTGTCTGTGGTATCTAAGAAATATACATGGCGTGTACAGTATATTTGAAGAGTAAATAAATAATCAACATTCAAAGTGCAAAATCTGTTGTAGTAATTGCATTCTTTTAGGTGTTCCAAAATTAGTTCAAGTGGGATGGCAGGGGGGAAAACTATTGTAAACTGTTAACTAAACTTTTGTATTTGCTTCAGTTGAGTGAACAACTGTTTAATGCTTCATGTTCATCAACTTAAAATCTCATGTAGGAATCTGAAAAAAAAAAAAAATCAAAGACCATAATCATAGCTGTTGTTCAGAATTATTAGGTCTTTCGCACTCTTGTTCCATATTGCTGATGAAAATATAAACCTTTGTGGGAAAAAAACTGTGATTTGGGCTGTCCCCTGCTAATGAGGTCATGTTGTTGTCCTTCTCTTTCAACACATGAATCTCAAGTAAATAACCTGTTGCATGTGTTCTTGCATTCACCTGGTAGTGTACATTCTTGAATGTAGCTTTCACCAACACTAAACACAGGAAGGATTCTTTCTCCATGCAGCCTCAACTAACATGCATCATTTCGATCAGATCACTCAAAGGAGTCATTTTTAGAGGGCAGTTTGAAATGCATGGTTAGAATGTTTCATCACTTTGTTAGCTTGTTTACTTTGTTAGCTTGTTTTGTTTCTGAAGGCTGAAACAATAGTGTTTTTAGGCTTGTTGGAAGCTTAGGTTTTATAAGTATACATAGTCTTTTGATCCTGTGCATCTGCATTTAACCCAATAAAATGCATTTGTGAAATACACACAGCACACAGGGCCTTGTGACCTCTCCATAAAGACAGCCTGGGTTCATTAAACCAAAGAAAATAACATTCATGATGATTCACATATTCATTCACTGTGTCTATTCATTAGATCATAGCTTCAAAGGGGCATGTCTATGTTAAAGACCTTTTGCTGACCTTAAAGTTATTGTCATGGATGAAATGCATGAAATTTGTTTTTCTAGGGGACTTGCCAAAGAGGAACATGAATCTACGATGAAATTATAACAGTTTGTCTTTTTTTTTTCTTCTTTATCTCTCATGGGTTCAGGGTCTCTCATTTACGTATTTGGAATGGCCAAAGACATTATTGCCTTACATTAATAATATACAGTGCTAGACCTCTGCATACATTTGTCTCGGTTGTTTATAAACTGAATTCAGACAGGCCAGCTAGAAGAGGAAAAACAAGCATTCTCCCATGAAGGTATTCACAGTCACATTAACGTCTATTAGACTTGAATTTCAAGACAAATATAAACACGTGAAAAGCAGCACAGTGGAAAAGCTTAGAGAAGCATGTCACAAACCAACAAAATTCTATTTTATGAGTGCCAGTAATGACTTGTGCCCTGAAAATAAACAGCATCCTGTTATTCTGTTCACCTCTGGCATCGAGGTACACAGCAACTGCACAGCAGCTAGCCTACCTGGATATAACCCTCTTGCTCTTTCGCAAACACACAATGGGGCATTGGGAGCACATAACCCGTTGCTTAGACAGGATGGTGTTCCACCGTCCGACTGTGGCAGGTTGCCCTGTGCCAAAACCCCAGTTCTAAACCAGCCATGCTGTTTAGTCAGTGGAAAGAGAGCGAGAGAGAGAGATGATAGATATAAAAAGGCTGGGGGAGAGAGTAAGGGAGAGATGAGGTGAAAGAGAGAAGCAGAGAGAGAGAGAGAACAAGAGAGTGACACAGAGAAAGAAAGAAGTGAGGGAGAGGGAGGGGAGGAAGAGAGAGGAGTCAGACAAGGACAAGGCTGGAGAGGTCAGTAGGGGACAGCCAGGATGTGGACATGCACAGAGCTACTCCATCCTCATGAGGGCCAAAAGGTTCAGCAAGCCATAGTCGACCATAGTCAGAGATGCAGCACATTGCTGTGGTGCTAGAGTGTGGGTTTGGCCATTATTTCACACCACTTTAGACTGCATTAAACAGACTAATAGGAGGCTTAGTTTCATTGGGCACTGTTTTTAAAAATATAGCAGAGCACATTGCTAATGTGAATATGATCCGGATTTTAGTTATTGGATCTTATTCGACATAATGAAAGGGATTCTTCCTCAAGGAGAACTCTATTTCACCCTACAGACAGTTCCAAATGCCTCAACACCGTTTTAAATACTTCCACTGAGCCATTAAGCGGTTATCTTTGGCACAAGGTTTTTTGAAAGAACCATATCTGCACTGTCGACAAAATGGCTCGCTGTGTAAGTGGTCTGGCTCTGATCTGGCCCTGATTTGACCCTGGTCACACTGGACACAGACATGCTGGTTCTGAGCTCCATGAAGGTTGATTGATTGCAGACTCACATACCTGGATAGTGTCTTCTAATGCTTCACTCATTCCACTAAATGAGCACACAGGCTCTTCATGACAGAGAGAGAGCCTTCTCACAATCACTGCAGAAAAACTTTTCGGTGTGCAGTAGGCCACTTACCCTATACGTTTCCCCCAACATGTGTGTGTGTGTGTGTGTGTGTGTGTGTGTGTGTGTTGTGTATGTGTCTCTGTGTGTCTGTGTGTGTATGCGTGTCAGTTTTAGCTCTATCCCTATTTATAAACACAACCACATCCATCTGTGAACACATCCAACTCTCCGGTTGGTTGGAAGACATGAATATTCATCAGTTGCCATATTTGTGGTCTAGCCTAGATCCCACCATTGGCCCTAAAGGCAGGTCCAGAGCACCATGGCCTCAATCAGTCCTAAGAGCGTTTAGATGCCGGAAACAGTAGATTAGACACGCAGTGACACAGTTCACTTCAGTCATCAAAGGAACGGAAAAGGAAATTGCACTTTGGAGCTGTGGTGGGTGCTGGAGAGAATCACGGCGACTCGTGTGAACCTTGGCCTCCGCTGACCTTAAAGAAGCCATGGAAACCAGACAGCAAAGTTCCACGAGTGCAGAATGAGTTTATGAAGACTTGAATAAGAATAATGACCATAAACGTGTAATAAAAGGCATAAATAAAATCTGTTCTCATAAATAAATAAAATCTCATAGTTTCAGGAGAATAGTGTTTGCATCAGTGCATCAGTATGAGGTTACTATTTAGTGAAGTCTCAAAAATCCAACATAAATGTAAGAGCTGTATGCATAGTAGGTACTGCTAGTAGCCTCCAGGGCCCATGTACAGGCCTACATAATTGTAAATATGCATGTTGTTCAGCCATAACTATGTGGTCATGAATGACCAAGACTCACATGACAGGCCCCTCATTTTCGTTGGCCTCGTTACCACTCTAATTAATGTACAGCAGTAATGAATCCAGCATTCATGTAAAAAAAATATAAAGCCCCTTTCACAGGGGACTGTGGCTGTTATATAACATGCTGAACTCAACAATGTACCCCCCATCACCAGGCCACCATAAGCCCTGTTGACTGTTGGGAAGGCATTTGCCATCATCCTCTTCGAGTGAGGGATCATTAATCAACACGGAAGCAGTGTGAGAGAGAGAGTCATCAAAGCCTGTAAAAGATGTGTTTCTGTTAATCTCAGGGAGCTTGGGCCATCACTCTGTCAGTCAGAGAGAAATAGAAAAAAAGGACTGGAGACAGCTTAGGCAGTCTGCCAAGCTTGTCACATGGCTTGTTACAACCTGACATGATGACTACTGTGTGCAGTAAAAAAAAAAACACTATAGAGGATTTGTGCTGGCAATGTTTTTCTGCCTCATTCTTCCTGTCATATATAAATATATAAAACAAGCTGGATGTGCTGGGAGTGGAGAGAGTTTGCATGTTCCAGTAAAGCCGTGGCAGCATGGAGACGTGACAGTGATGGCACGGACTGCCAACGCTTGAGATTAATCCAGCACAGGTTCCTGTCACCACGGCCACTGCAGGAAGCCAGATCCAGGTCGTGGATGCAGGGAGGGGTTAGGGAGGGGTTAGAGAGGGGCGGACGACAGAGGGTTTGTGTTTCAATTCATTTCCCTCTCACAGTCTGTTTGTCCACTTTATTGAGTGGTGGTTGAGTTAGGATGACATTGTACCATAGGGGATTGGTGCTTTTTTAATGGATTGGTCTTTTTTCCCCTTGTGCTTAGTATGGTGTATAACTCAAATCTACACACTGTTGCCATTGCAATTGCATTCATGCCAATCTCTGTTTTCTTGTCTGTGCAACAAATTTTATTTCAATTTAATTTAATTCTGATTCACTCCTCACATCCTGTGACTTTCCACACATGCCTTTACATAAACAATATGTGTTGAACAAGATTGAGCAACTCAGTGTGACTAATGATTCAATAGTTATGCTAAACATTAATGATCTCTAGTTCCATAAGCTCCATCATACAGAGTAGAAACTGGGAGCCAGGTGAGTGACTAGCAACAAGACAAGAAATCAGTGTGGTCTCTCATCATACAAAATAAATACTAAATGTATTTGTGAATCCAAAATGTATACTAAACATTTATTCATCTAAATCCTTCTGACATAGTGGGACCGGACCAGAGGTGAGCTAATTCCTGTAATAGCACAGTTCTGGTTAGGCTGTTCAGTGCTGTTACACATGAGACAGATTTGCACATGGCCTTGTATTCACAAGGCAGCCTGTCACACTGACTTCATGTCACAATCTCAGGGGAAGGGTTCACTCTTGCTGCATGCACACATTCAGTCTCATTGCCAGTGTCTCATAGTTATTCCTGCAGATATCTTACTGAGTGTTGACTGCTGAAGTGAGACTTTTCACTCATTAAGTGTAAAATGTCCTGTTCTATAAGCATCTATAAGTTTGGACTAAGACATCAAGTGCAGAGAAAATTGGAATCCATCATTGTGTATTTGTTTTTCTTTTGCAAAGGTTTGCTGTAGCAACAAATAAAAGTGTCCCTCTATTCAGCAAATACTTTAGTTTATTGCACATAATGCAAATACTGTCCTCTAGTGGAGACGTAAAAGTCACAGTTACAGTCTAAAATGGTGGTAGTATTTTCACTTTTGGCCAAGCCCCAATAGAGCACACATTTCTCTACAAGGTCTCCATATTAAACACTATTAATTAAAATGCAGGGATTGCTTCAAAGCATCAAAATGAAATGAATAAATCACAAACTTCTACAGCATCTGAAAAGAAAACAAGGGTGAAGTGTTTACTGACTATTATGACAAAAGGCCCCGCACGCTATATTGCTTTGTTTACGGTCATCCCAGGGATTCACAACAGATTCCCAAACACGCAAATTATATGGGAGAGACAAAAACAGACAAAAAACTCCCAGCGCTTTTTAGCACATCATAATCATAGGTACTACATGGGGTAAACATTCACCGTTGCACAACTGTCTCTTCTGAGGGGAGCACTGTGTTCTACACACAGACCACACTCAGTGAAACACAAAGGAAGGAAAATGAGAGGTTAACTAAAATGTAAAGTAAACACACTGAGATGTCGTGTGAACCTCTGGGTCTGATGGCGTGAGAAAACTTTATCAACTTCAGATCTTTCACAGGTATATAATTAACTAAAGTGGATTAGGTTAAAACAAAATAGGCCTACACAGAGCCTCCTAATGCATGTAATAACACCAGTAACTCCATGGTGCTAGTAACCCATAGTGCCTCTTATTAAGACATACCATTAGGATGAGAGCAGTTTTAATAGAAATGGTTAGTTTTCAGTGATCTAGAAAGCAGCTTTCCATTCACTCGCACTGCATTACAGCAGCCATGTTATGTTGAATGTGATATAAAGTTGTGGTATAAACTTCCGAGTTTATCTGGACAACATGGTGTATATCAATATGGGACATTTCTTTACATTTCATTGCTCCATTTTGGATGTTTTAACCTGCACATAGCTTCTTCAAATGTAAACTGACCTGGTCACCCGGCTAGACCCAGAGGGCACCAGGAGGGGCTGGGCGACCCCTTCCTCTGCCCCAGCGCTACTGGAGGAGAAGAGTGAGGTGGAGGTGGAGGTGTCCGTCAGAGACATGGGCACGGGTTCCTTCTTCCCACTGACCCTCCACCACCACACGCCACGGCATAGGTCCAAGGCACCACTGCGTAGCCCCACCTCTGCCAGCCACCGGCGCAGCAGGTATGCATTCCATAGCAGGAAGTGGAAGAGGGGCAAGCAGATGAGTGTGAAGCCTAGCACGGAAAGTGAGGCTGTAAGTGGGCACGTGCCGAAGTCCAGTACCTTGTAGATGAATGGCTCACCAGCGAGGTTGGTGTACCCGGCCAGCCAGTAGAGCACAGCGAAGGCAGCATACGCACAGCCAGCCAGCAGCAGGTAGACGTAGTGGAAGAAGTGGATGGGTGTGGCGGAGAGAAAGAGGTCCAGCAGCGACTGCACAGAGTTGCCCACGTGCATGTTGACGTTGAAGGCAGACAACTTGTGGTCTTCCACAGGGTAGACAGCGAGCCAGTAGAGGAAAGACACAGTGAGCGAGTAGGTGCCCACAAATGTGAGCAGGAACCACTGGAGGCTCAGTGATTTGATCAGGGCAGAAGGGAGAGGAAATGGACCCAGTGAACCTGTGGAGTTTCTGCTCTCCCTACTGCTCCCTATGTGGTTTAGAACAGCATCATTAGATTAGTGTTGTAATAATGTGCCAGCTTGCATGCAAGAATGATTGATTTAATGAATAGAAAGTTACATGGATTAAGAAATTAATGACTGAAAAAGGAAGACAAAGAAAAAAAGAAAGAAAGGGAAAAAGAAATGCCCATGTAGCATAGACCAAATACCAAATGGCTCACAGAAATTCACTTTCAGTTTAATTTTTTGATGCCCCATTCAGTTAATGTTAGCTGCCACCAGCATTTGCCATTTGGTCTGTGTTGCATCAAATTTTCTGGTTATTTTTCCTACACTCAGTAACCACAAACAGCAGGGCTATTGGTTGATTCACACTGGATTTCTCCTTTAATGATCTAATGAAATTTATTTAATGAATTAATAAGTAAAAGAATCAACCAATAAAGTAGTGAATCAATCAATCAGTCAGCAAACTGCATAATAGACATACCTTCACTAAGAGCTCTCCGCTGAACCCGGCTGTGCTGTCTGACCAGCACTATGGCTCCTGTGAGGTTGGCGGAGGCCAGCAGGTAGTAGAGGCCCAGGAGGCAGTAGGTGAGGTGGCTGATGTAGATGAGCCATTTGGGGGTGGAGAAGAGGAGGCCGGAGTACATACACCAGCCCAGTGTGTAACCCAGCATGAAGAACCTATAGAGCAGCCAGACCCACGGCGCTATGTCCCACTGCACACACCACAAACAGGAAGTACAGCAAGGGTCAGAGGTCAAACTTAGGAAGATTGGATCTGATGGACCATTCCACTTGATGTTATTGCCAAAGAGCTATGTGTACAAAAATACTATTACCATGAAGCATAAGAATTAAGTGTGCATAAGAAGCACCACCATACCTGTGGGTGCAGCAACAGCTCAGGTGCGTAGGGGTGAAAGGTCAACTTCCTCCTGCTGAGCTCCTCCCTCCAGCACTGAGTCCAACTCCATGTCATCTTTACAGGCTGGAGACAGGAAGGAACAGCAAGTGCTGCACATGGGCTAAAACAACCTCCCCGATTCACACAGATTCTGATTGGGACATCCACCACCACTTTGTAGACAACACACACAAAGACAGGACTCACGAGATTAACCAGAAGATCTAGCGTTTTGTGCAAATTTTACTTTCTATTATTTCTATTTTACATTCCAGATGCTCATGACTTGGCCTGTGTTAAAACGACATGGAGCACTGCGCACACACAGAGCATTCTACACCACCTCGGCTATTTCTGTATGGTAATGAAATAACCACATTAGGACTAATTTGTCACCGTGACTAACGCTGAACCCTTCGCCCAAGGGAGGTATCTATGTGAAGAGGTCTGATGCCGTATGGTTCAATATAAAATCTACAGATGGTCAATACAAAGAAGAAATTATGGCATCAGAGAACTTGCTCCACTGTTGTCTAACTTTAGAGAGATCAGTGTCAACAAAAGGCAGGCTTGTTGACCTTCGACACAGTGCCCCTTTATGCGGGGATGTTCGAACAACTCTCCTGTTCATGCCCCTCGCCCAGCTGTGACAGCTGAATTGGACTTCTATACAGTTAGACATTACGAAATCAGAAACTCCTGACAAACTCCAACAAGCTACTGAAATACTTTTTAGACCATATTGTATGCTAAAGCTAAAGCTTTGCCAGACTGTTCACCACTCATTTACTCTCTCAGCACCATCCCCTCATAGCTACTGCATACCCATTAGGTTGACTCCTGACACAGACAAAGTCCTAAAAAATTACCTTCTGATGAATGATCTCCCCAAGGAATCAGTCTATTATACAGAATTTTCAAAGAACTCTCTCAGAGATGGTAGATGTGTCTCTATCAGGAGAGCTGCACATACCTTTCGCATTTTTTTTTTTGGCCAGAAGTCTCATTAGGAACATTATGGTCACACCTCCTGGACCAGAATAGAGCCAAACCAATTTCATTGAAATACACTTTCATCAAGCAAAGCATGACACAAAGACACAATTCTCTCTAAAGGCTCTAGATCTACATGGGAGCAGAAACATACTAAATAGGTCCTGGTGCAGATGTGAGAGATCTGGGCCATCCAACTGAGTCAGATACTCCATGAAAAGCTATGGCAAGGCATTATATAGCCAACAGTATTAAAATATTCATTGCCTCATATGCATGAGTAGCCTATCATATAGAATGCCTGCAAAAGACCCTGCTAAATTTGACCTTGAAATGAAAGCCTTGTAACATGTGTATTTGTCTGTATGCCAGGAGAGGGCTGTAATTGTGTGATGGATTCTGGGACAAACAAAGCTGCAGTTGTATATCAGACACTGCAGAAAGCTGCCATAGCAGAGAGGTGTTCAATCAATCTCAGTGAAACCAGGAAAACATGACCTTTTGAGCAGCACCATCATACGTGCCTGCCTGGAGCTGACTGATCCGTATCCATCTTTTCGTGCGGAACGAGCACCTTTATTTGTTAATGAGGACTTTATTTCTTAATGAGAAAGAGAGAGACAGAGAGAGAAAGAGAGAGAGAGAGAGAGAGAGAGAGAGAGATTGGGAGAAAGGCATACTGTGTGATAGTGAGGAGGGAGGGTTGTTATTTGAAGCACACCAGGCTACAACACACCTTTTTCTCTTAATTAGGATCACATACACACAAAGACCTACAAACGTATGCATGCACGCACACACACACACACACACACACAAACACACACACACACACACACACACACACACACACACACACAGCACCAGCACTGACTATAACTAATGAGCTAAAGGAGCAGAATACAAATGGAAAGGGACATCTCTCTCTCTCTCACACACATACACACACACATACACACAAATAAAAGTATGCATCCAGCGACTGATGTAATGAAGTTTGTAAATCTGTCAAATTATATCCCTGCCAGACAGATTTCATATAAAATATGTGTATGGCTACAGTGGTTCATACGACATCATAAATAAAAAAATCCTCAAGCTGTTGTATTCCCATTGCATTGCTCTAAAATACCTATCTTTTGAGAAGTGAAAGAGTGAATAGCGAATCATATCAGACCAGGAGCTCCTCTACTATGAGAGTCATGGAGTTTCCTCTCTGTGGGAGTAGGTCAGGAATGCCATGGTTATTATCTGTCCTCACTGTGGGGTCATTTCATCTTCAGCAGATGCTTGTGAAGACAGGAAACAAGAGGATAAGCTCAGTTAGGTTAAGTAAGCATTCATTCAGATGGACTGTGCATAAACATTGTCCACTGTGCAACAACCTTCCAGTACAGATTGTCCAGAGCACAAAGTTTCTGGGCATACACATAACTGACGACCTTTCATGGACTCTCAACACCACACACGCCCAGCAGCGTCTGTACTTTCTGAGAAGACTGTGTAAAGCCCATCTCCCAACCTCCATCCTCACAACTTTCTACAGAGGGACAATTGAGAGCATCCTCAGTGGCGCCATCACAGTGTGGTTCGGCAACTGCACCGCTGCAGACCGTAAGGCCCTGCAGCGGATTGTGAGGACAGCCGAGAAGATCACTGGAGTCTCTCTGCCCCCCTCTCAGACATCTACAGCACCCACTGTCTGCGGAAAGCCAAGAACATTACCAAAGACACTACCCATCCCTCCCATGGACTATTCACCTTACTACCATCTGGCAGAAGGTTCCGCAGTATCACTGCCCGCACCTCTAGAATGGGGAAGAGCTTCTTCCCGCAGGCAGTAAGACTGCTGAACAACCTGTAGTGCAATTGGACTGTAATTTCTTAGTAACTCAGGATGCAAACCAGCGCGTTACAGCACACTGCACCTTTATGCCCCCCGCACTATCACTTATATTTATGTAGAATAGTCTTCTGTTTACAAATCAGACCACTAGCCACAGTGCTCTGCTAAAAGCCATGCCCTGTCTAGCGTGCTTGTTTTAGGTCACCTGTAACTTTGACCTGCCAATTGTTTACAACTGTGTTGTACTGTATGTACATATGTGTACAAGAGTGTGCACGCGTGCGTGTGTAGTTGTGTGTGTGAGTGAATCTGTGTAGTCCCGCAATACGTATCTATCTTGTCCATACTGTGTTTTAACAGTTATGTGTATCACCGTTGTCTCATCTCACTATGTACTGTGTATATGGCTGAAACGACAATAAAAACCTACTTGACTTGACTTCATTCAGTGTGTATTTTTAATCTTTAGGTGTGTTTGAAAAGTATAACCCTACTTTACAGGCTTTTAAGGTTGTCTGTAGTCCCACAATTATATAGATTTCTTAGACACTTTTACTGGGCAGTTGCAAGTGTATCTCTCCAAAGGAAATCATTTTGTTAAGATATGCTAACACCACATATTAGGCTATATAGGTAATGCATATACTTGTAATACATGTAAGATGTATAGTGATGATAAAGTGAAATGGTAGTAGTTTATTCAGAGTGCAATTTGCTTTTTTGAATCTAATAAAGAAATCTTTTTAAATCAACAATTATTCGATCATTTTTTTCCAAGGATTCTTTTTTCCAATTCATTCTTTTGACACAATTATCATTGTCAGCGTTAATAAATCACAGTATTAATCACATGAAGTAATAACAACTTTTGTATTCATTGCTAACATTATTCTACATTCACTATAAAAAGAAAAAAGGAATCAACAGACATTTTCAACATTTTATTTCATTTTTTTCATACAAATGTGAAATCAAATTCCATTGCATACACAAAACCATGGTAAAAATGAAAGACAATCACCACAAGCGAGCAAAGCACTTTGGCATCTCTTCTGTGGCATGACATGCTCGACAACAAACAACACTTGTGGGGCAGGCATCCATATACAATATATGGACCATAGTATCAATTGAGATAATCTTAGAAGAGTCAATTCAAATGCATTATTTGCAAAGCATATGTAAAGAGGGAGGAGCAGGATGATCCTAGAGATGCCTATTGGTTTGTGATACTCAAAATACAAAAACTAGCAAACTAATTACAAATGTTTCATTGCATTAGTACAGTATAGTTTGAAGTTCAAAATTGTGCAGTAACCTTGACAAAGTCCACAGGATCCAAATGAGCTGGAAATTACAGTGAAGGTGCACAAAAGGGATAGTCTGTCGAACCAGTTATGGATATTACTTTACAAAAAGCTTAAACACTTCCAGGCAGTATTAGGAAAATGGAATGCCACTGATATTATTCAACTGTTAATTGGTGGAAACACATTAGGTGATGTGTGAGGTATGGTTAACAGACTTTCAAAAAACATACGGCGTATAGGGGCATTTCCGTGACAGCTGGTTCATCTTGGTTTAGGTCAACGTTTCTCCTTTGGTGACCTGAAAAATATTGACATTTCTTATATGCCAACACACACATACAAAACATGGGACACAGAAAATCACAGCAGTGCCGAAAACTGTGATGTGCACTCTTTGTTAGTTTCTTTCACTGTGTTGTAGCTTGAATGTTATCCTCTTTTGAAAGTCGCTTTGGATAAAAGCGTCTGCTAAATGCTTAAATGTAAATGTGATGTAATGTAAGTGTAAATGTGACGTACCCTGGCCTCAATGTACTCGATCCTCCTTTCCAAAGCAGTGAGCTTTTCGTTGAGTGTAGCCAAACGAGACCGACAAGACATGTCTGAAGAAATATAGAAAAAGATAACGAAACTATGTAGCATATTATGAACTGACTGTTGTTCGATAAGGACCAACATTAAGACACCGATTTAGCCGTTTGCAAATTAGGCTAGCTATCCAACCGTGTTAGCTAGAATACTTGTATCTTTTTAGCTTAGCGAGGTCACATCAGTCAATTTTCAAAATACACCGCACACACAAACACTTCTCATAATCTTTCAGCAAATACCAGTTTTGTTGATGAGTTCACCTGAACAGTATAACAAAATGTATAGTATTTAGCTACACGGTTTATGCAGGTAGCTATCTAACTAGCTTGATAGCTAAACTCGATTGACTAGCTATATAGCATGATTCCTTGAAACATCTGACACCAAAAGTGTAAGATGATTTGCTTCGATTGCTTCATTCCTTACCAAATGAGTTCAGAAAATCTGCGATTTTCTTAATGCTGCTTGTAATGACCTCGATGTATTCTCGATTTGCCCAATCTTGATGTATCTCTCTTTGAACTGGGTCTTCCTGGCCTGCCATTTTTCCAGATGATATTGCTCCACCCAAACAGACCCAAAGCCGTGGAACGTGTCAGCCAGTGGAGGGCGCACACGACAAACTCACGGATATCAACAAAAAATGTTAATGAAATTAAGCATTAACATTTCAGTTGAAAATGTGATTTCAACAATGCAGCATTAATATAGATTGGTTAGGGTTAATATAAAACTTGTGCTAACATAAACCGTGTGCTAGTAACAATGTGATCACTAGGTGGCAACATTTTGCTATTTACAATCGTAACCTTTGTCGCAGCAGAATTCGGTAATCAAATGTCGTCATATATTTGCGCCCAACCGTGTGGGAACGTTGAGTCTTTTCACTGATCCCGGGGTCTTTTTTGAACTGCAAATATGGTTGGTAACATTTTATTAACTGTTGTGTTGTTACAATTCAATGATATGGAGAGCTAATAATGTTTTTAGCTGCTGACTCCAACTTTACCCGATAATTTTCGACTTAATTTTACCTAACCATCGGACTAGCTAACGTTGCCTAGCATAATGAAGCTGAGACGTTCACGTTTCTCCACACAAAGTGTCGGATTTGTTAAGTGTATAGTTGGTAGTTTAACATTTTGTTATTTTCTTGGGGACAGCCAAATCAAATTTGACCTACTCTGCACTTGAAGGGAAACCGTTTTTACAGTTCAGTCTGTTGCTACAATGTTAGTAGTTCAGTCTAATGTGTAAAATGAAGTGCCCAGAAGTGCTAAAGTAGCCTTCGTTTGACAGAGAGGGTAAAAGCGGGATGAGTATTCAATGATATTTGCTTTTGAATTTAAAAATGTTCTCAGAAAATGCATTCAGTTTGTCATAAGGGTGAAGTCAGTCCCTTGACTACGCTCAGATCAATCTTTTTAATGGGAAATTATTGTATAATAATGATGGCTGTGTTGTCATATTTTTCTTTGGGCAACCGTGGCCTATTGGTTAGGGCTTCTGGCTTGGAACCGATCGGTTCCCGGTTCCAAGTTGGGTCCCCGACCAGTGGACCACGGCTACCCTTGTGCGAGGTACCTAGTGTATGCTTCACTTCACTGTGTGTTGTGTGTTTTACTAATTTACGATTGGGACGAATGGAAAGACCAAATTTCGTGTGTGCAAAACACTTGACCAACAAGACTGATTATTTTCTCTATTCTCTACTTTTCCCCCAATTTGATTTGCTATTCTTTTCTCCTTTTTAACAGGCGCGAAATGCAGAAAAGGCCATGTGAGTGTCTATGTAATTTTGATTGCTTAACGTTGTAGGCCTACTAGAGCTACCATTAAATTACATTTTCAATACGTTTTATGGTAAACCTGCAACTAATTTTCATTTCATGTTTGTCTAACAGGACGGCCTTGGCTCGCTTTAGGCAAGCCCAGCTTGAAGAAGGCAAAGTTAAGGTCTGAATATTTTCCTTTAGAAAAACTGCAAATGTGTGCAGGGTTTGTTAGTCAGAATGTCAATATCTAAACTTGCTATTTGAAATATTCTAGGAAAGAAGACCATTTCTTGCATCAGAATGTAACGAGCTACCCAAAGCTGAGAAATGGAGACGACAGGTAAGAAAATTAAGGAGAGAAGCTGTTGTGGAAAAAAAAGGCCCAATTTCGACCACTAGAGTGTGCTAAAGTACTTTGTGGATACAGTCTCGGTAGTACCCTTTATACATAGGCCCTAAAGTGTTAAGAGTACTGCACGACTGCATCTACACTCTATAAAGGGGAAGTATAGCTCATTACCTGGAGTGAAAACGCTGTGAAGTTGTGTATCTCTAAACCTTAATCTTTTTAAAATTTTGAAAAATGGAAATCTAAATTTAAGATTTTTCTACTTTACAAATGTCCGTTAGAGCTATTAGTAATATCACCACGGTGAAGTTCTTTGGATAGAGTTCTAGAATTTAATTTTGTGTTTTATGTTTCACATCTTCAGTGGTTTTCTGTTAAACATACAAAATGAAACCTTTGACCTGATATAAGTGTACCATTTACACGCATGCCCTGAAAATATTTGTACACTTGCTGTATTTTGATGATTTAACTGTGTATGCATGCTGAGGGTAAACAAGAGATCACTGCCCATTTTCGTAGAGAGTCATAAATCATGTGACGTCTGGAGCTATAAAGGGGAATTATTCTATTGAATGTTACATAATTTTTTGTGGGTGTGAAATGTAACTGCAAGTCACAGAATAAACACATATTAAACATATTTTCATCTGTTCCAAGTTATAATTTTGGGTGTGCTGAAAACACCAGCATATGTCATGTGCTTGCACTAATTTGACAACATCCTACGTCGCAATGATGAGTTCATACATTTGCTCAGTTTCTTGGGTTCATGTAATAAGTGTCAATTAATTAACTACAATATTATTAAACATACTTTTTTGGTTCAACGACTGTAATAATTTAATAATATCAAGTGCATTTGCACTCTGAACTTGGTTTCCGCATTGTCTTCCAAGCGCAAAAGCAGGAAGTGATGAAATTGTGCGCCCCGAGCCTTGGTCTTATTATTAAACAAATTATAACTGTTTTATAGATTATCAGTGAAATCTCCAAGAAAGTGGCACAGATTCAGAATGGTGAGTAATCTCGTGAGTGTAACAAAGATTTATACGGTTTGTGGTGTAGATTAGGTCAGACATAACGCTCTCCTTTTTCTCTGTTCAGCTGGCCTGGGTGAATTTAAGATCAGGGACCTCAATGATGAAATCAACAAGCTGCTCAGAGAGAAGGGTCACTGGGAGGTTCGGATCAAAGAGCTTGGAGGACCTGACTATGGGGTGTGTGTATGTGTGTGGGTGTGGGTGTGGGTGTGGTGGCACAGCAGGAGCCTAACTGCCTTTCTATTGGGTGCCCTGGGTTTCGAGCCCTGAAACCTCTGTTTGGAGACAGTTTGTGTGAATAAAAGTGTGGTACACACTGGGCATGTAACTTTACTTAGTGTGATGTAGCTGTGATTGTTGTCACTGTCATTGTCAAAGTCTTTTCACTTCTAAATGTTGAAGTTTGTTTATCTGTAAGCCATTGATGATCATAAGAGGAATGTAAACTTACACTAATGGAAAATAGAAATGGCTATGTTCTAACTAATGCAGTCTTGATTTCTCTGCTATAGAAAGTGGGACCAAAAATGCTTGACCATGAGGGCAAAGAGGTTCCAGGAAATCGAGGATATAAGTACTTTGGAGCTGCAAAAGACCTGCCTGGTGTCCGAGAGCTGTTTGAGAAAGAACGTGAGTAGGCTTGGCTGATAGATCTCATGTCATTCAACTCATTTAGCTTGCTGTGCGTAAGCTGTGACTAAGCACTTTGTAAAACCCCACTTGGGCCCTATCCAGGTGTACAACTGCAGTCTGTTGAAAGAGTATGTTATCCCGCAGCCTTTGACCTAGTTATGGTGGTGTGCTGGTATTGTTACAACCCGATTGCTCCTTAGGACTAAACTAAACTGGACATTGGCCAGTCAGTAAGGCTCAGTGTAAAGTTTTGAATAAATACTGTTGTCTTGCAGTATGCCACGACCCAGCATGCTGATCACAGATTGTTGAGATCTCTGCCTATCATGTCCATTAAGTGTGCTTGTGCAGCGGATTGCATACTTTCAGTGTGAATGACCCCTCACATGTGCTCGCCCTTCCAGCTGCCCCACCACCCCGAAAGACCCGTGCCGAGCTGATGAAGGATATTGACGCCGAGTACTATGGCTACCGAGATGAGGATGACGGCGTGCTTGTACCTCTAGAACAGGAGTATGAGAAAGAGGGTAGGCTGGGTTTTATTTTCTCACTAAGCTCAGACCCTATACATCTGTCTCGACTTTGTGATCAGTTATAGTGTAGTTACAAACTCTCTGATTAGTGAGAACTCTTTGATTAGTAAGGATGTGGGTCAGAAATGCTAATAGTCCCTTTACACCAAGTTGTCTTTCATGGGGCAAGAGATGATGCATGTGACGGTCATAGTATGGACTGTTAAACCGTGTTTCATTTGTACTTGGAGTTTGGTTTCAAAGTCATCCTCCAGCTTGGAGCTGCTCAGAGTACCTGGAAATACAGTTGATGCTAACAGTTGATGCTAAACAAATCGTAGTACTAGTTAGTACTAATGCATTCCCCATAGGTTTTTGAGAGATATGACATTCCGATCTCCAAGTTGGCTGTGGTGGGCAAATGTAACACGTTGTTAGTCCTTACAGCATTTTAATGTGAAAAGACATGCACTGTCCTTCTACATCATTTTTTGAGCAAAATGTGATTAGAATAGCTCAACATGCCACACTTGCTAAAAGAAAATCCTATTTAAAATAAAATTTCACTTATGAGATTGAGCTGCATTTGTCATTATATAACAGAGCTTCTGTACAGCGTCTGAGTAGTTGACACTAATCATTCAATTATGCGGCACTATCAGTGGTGGAAGAGAGATGGCTGGGGGTGGGGACCACCCCAGACATCTTGAGTATCTCGTGCCTCTGGAATAGGAAGGAGCCACCACGAGGCTCTTAAATGTTGAACGTGACTTTATTTCTAGTCTTAAACATGACCACACACATATTTACACACACTGTCCACTCTTCATTAAGGCACAATGGAGGTCTTTGTGTCCTCTTGGCAGTACAGCTGGTGCCTTTATGCTCCTGATGCTACTAGCAGAGGCATGTGTTTCCCATTTGTGCAAATGTATTAGAGCCAATGACAGCCAGCAGCATGGGAAGCCTGAGGTTGCTCATAAGAGGCTGGTCTGGATGCCCCAGTCACTAGCCTTTTGGCCATTTCAAGGTGATAAGGTTTGGTGGCCACCATGTGACGGGCACGGCTGTGCCAGACCAGGTGATGTTGATTGAGGACCTGCATTCATCCAGTATACATACCGTCCTCATTTAGTGAATACATAGTTTGGTTTTGTTTTTTTTTTAAATGAAATGTAATGAAATTAAATGTTTTGTACTGCTGCCATTTCTTAGTAGATGGATGGATAGTTGCATAGGAAGTTGGTTGGTTCCTGTAGCAGTGCAGTGATTTGTTGAACTTCATTGTGTAATATATTCCTTCAAAATAAATGCACAAGAAAACCAAAAAAAGGGTGACGAATTGAAATAGTTGACTAAATGTTTTTGCCTCTGAATAAACACTAATGTATGTTGTCTTTTGCATGTCAGCCATAGCTGAGGCCGTGGCCAAATGGAAAGCTGAGAAGGAGGCACGTCTGGCTGGAGGTGGTGGAGGAGAAAAAGACGAAGAGGAGGAGGAGGAGCACATATATGCAGTTCAGGCCGAAGAGGTAATGGGCACTTAGTAGAGAACCACTAAAGTCACCTCATAAATAGTGAACAGGTCTCAGGTCACTGATGGCAGGGTTTGTACGTGTTGAAATCCTTGAAAATGTTGTGTTTTGAACTTTGAAAAGTGCTTGGATTTTGGCCACATTACTTAAATGCTTGAAACTCCTAAAAAGAAAACTGCTGTATTGTACTGTATGGGCCTGACAATTGTGCCGCTGCGTGACTGAGTGACCCCGTCCATTCTTGTACATGTATATTCAGTGGTTAAAAAGTCAATGTCAATGCATGTTAGACTACTGAAACAAGCAGGTAGGCCTTTTTTTTTTTTTTTTTTTAACAGAGCAACATAACTGAATGTTAGTGGCACCGTTGACACAAGCCTTTCCATGACAGCCTACACCTGACATGGAAAACCATTTTCAAAGTGCCTGAAGCTCCCCTTTCTCATGAAAGTAGTATCAGCTAGGTGTGTAGTTAATAAATCCTTTTAGTAACGTCTTATGTTGGGCTACGTCGGCAATTAACACAGAATCTAAATTGTCAGCGTCAGGTCAAGTAGTGTGTCTGAAGCCCACATGCGCTTCCATTTGTTCTCAGTTAATTAACATTAACATTATGTCTGTAACAGAGAAGGTATAAGCGATTGTTGCAGCATGCCCTACTTACGTTTCATTAAGTTGTTGTGTGAGTTGAATGCATTTTAGATTAGATTCAACTTTATTGTCATTACACATGTATAAATACAGGTAATGAAATGCAGTTTGGCATCTAATCAGAAGTGCAAAGAGCAGCAAGTGCAGTATATACAGTATGCAGTATGTACAGATAAAGAGCAAATTATATACAGATAAGAGTAGTAATAATAAATAGGTGGGCCTTCTTGACCAGGCTTGAGGTGTTGGTCGACCAGGACAGGTCCTTGGAGATGTGGGTCCCCAAGAATTTGAAGCTGCAGACACGTTCCACAGCCATACCATTGATGTGGATGGGGTCGTGGGTGTTTCCCTTCTCTTTCCTGAAGTCCGCAATGAGTTCCTTGGTCTTGCTGGTGTTCAAGAGCAGGTTGTTGTCAGCACACCATGCAGCCAGGTGCTTCACCTCTTCCCTGTAGTCAGACTCATCGTTGTTACTGATGAGTCCAATCACCGTGGTGTCATCTGCAAACTTGATGATGGAGTTGGATCCATACGCAGGCCTGCAGTCATGGGTGAAAAGGGAGTACAGGAATGGGGATAGCACACAGCCTTGTGGTGCACCGGTGCTCAGTGACAGGGTGATGGACCGGTTCTGGCCTGACCTAACAAACTGGGGTCTGTTGGTCAGGAAGTCCATGATCCAGTTGCAGATGGGGTTGCTGATTCCAAGGTTGACGAGTTTGGCGATTAGCTTGAAGGGGATGACTGTGTTGAATGCTGAGCTGAAGTCAACAAACAGCATTCTTGCATATGCATGTTTATGAAAAGTGTTTGTGCGTCTGAGCACACAGTAGTCTGTATACCTCCTAGCATGCATGTGCACCAAGCTGATGGTCAGATAGTCTCAGGCCTTCTGATATGTGTCTTTGGTACAAATTTGAGGAGTATACAGCTCGGTTGATATTGACAGATGTCTGCCAGCTCATTTGCGACCAATTTGGCAACAGAGCCATAGGCGGCCATGTAGGTATCGTGGTAAGATCTTTGAAGTCTGCCTGGTATGCGTATGCTATAGGTACTGGAAAAGTTTGAAAATTGATCTTGAATGTGCTTGAAAAGTGCTTGAATTTGACATTGAAAAAGTTGAACGAACCCTGTGATGGTGACTCAGACTCAGTGATGCCTGTGTGCTGAACATGTATGCCAAAAGTCCTAAGCACTGATCTAAACAGTGCAACAATAACAACCCAAGGATGGTGGAATAGGTGTGGGGAAATATCAGGTGATTTTGCTCCGTCAGAGTGTGAACTTAAGACTCGCGGGTTTTTTTTTTTTTCCTAAATCAAGACAGAAAAAACATGTATTAGTTGACTGATTTGCATGTGCATATGTATATACACACTTATAAATTAATTGTACTGAGAGTTGCTGCTTGTCCTTTTTTTCTCTCCTAAATAGGCAGCATATATTATGTTGACCATGGACTTTAATCCAGTGTTATTTTGTAAGCTCTGACATTATGCAACCACTGCCATCTCTGTCTTTAAGCACTCAGATGAGGAGATGCAGGATCAGATGGAGGGAGAGGAGGGCATTCAATCCTTCATCGCTCACGTCCCGGTGCCCTCACAGAAGGAGGTGCGAAATGCTTCTTTCAATTTTCATTTGTGTAATGGAGATGTAATAAATGTGATGTTACCACGTGTATAGGTGCTTGTTGGATAGAAGTGTGTGATATATTTCTTGAATTTTAAGTCACACAGAATTGTTCTGAAGTAGAATGTTTTTTATTCAACATTATGAAGAGCTGCCCCTGGCAGTTCGGTTGGCCCCCTGAGCCGTGGATCTGCCCAAAGTTTCTTTGTTTAGTACCTACCACAAGGAAGTTTTTCCTTGCCCCTGTTGCTCTTGGGTACTCCTTGTTAATGTCTGTAAAGCGCCACTAGACAGTTCTGTTGTAAATGACGCTGCATAAATATAATTGAATTGAATTGAAGCAGAGAGAAGAGGAGAGGTTTGAACCACATGCAATATATAGTATAGTTCTGTGTGTTTCTGAGGACACCATTGCAGCTCTGTGGGCTTATTTATTCTTCGTTGCCTCTCCAGATTGAGGAGGCCTTGGTGAGGAGGAAGAAGATGGAGCTGCTTCAGAAATACGCCAGTGAGAGCCTGATGGCACAGAGCGAGGAGGCTAAAGCACTTCTTGGACTGTAGTCATCTACTCTGCGTGTGTGAGTGTGAGCGTGTGTGTGAGAGAGAGAGGGAGGTGGAGAATACGAAAATATTCAATATTACAGCCCGAAGAGAGTGGTGGTGAAACAGTACTGTTTTAAATGTGAAACATCTTTGTTGCCATTTCTCTCGAACAAATGTCCATGACAGAAAATTACTGTAAATATCTGTTTTGTATACATTTCTTTTTGCTGAGTAAACTATTTTCTACAAAATGTAACTATGGATGTTCATTTTCAAGCTTTCTGGGTGATAATATAATTGTAGGTGGTTGATAAGTCTTGTTATACTTACGGTGTACTCTTTACTTTATTACCGTTTTCCTTACTGCCAGAGCTCAAAATACTTCCATCCCAGATAACGGAAATTGGTAGATGCGGATTCAGTTAGTCTTGAAATGCGTAGCTGCTTGCGGCATGTGACTGCTCATGCTAGGGGGCTTTGAAGAAACCAGGGTCACTCACACACAATCAGAGCTGAATCAAATCGTTGCATTTACCAGTGAGGTTGACCGTGCTACACGCCTAGTCACGTGCCTCACAGCTCCTCGTAACACCTTGCATGAAATTTGTATTTTATGAGAAGCCATAGTTGTGGCAGATGATCAGTGTTATTAGACTAGGCACCCATTTAGTTTTCTGTGGGCTGAATTTTATTTTGGATGTTGCAACTTACCTCGTTACCCATGCAGCTCATACAGGTATAAAACTCTGGTGGAAAGAGTTTCGAAAATGAAGTGAAACTGGCACAATGTTCGTAGCTTCGGACCCAGATTTCCTTAAAAATTGTATACAATGGTCTCTTAGCTATTGAAAAAAAGAAAAGAAAAAAGAGCGCTCAAATGGCATAGCTTAGTTATGTTACACTAACCATAAACTCTGTTATCATATTAAACATGTACAAGTCTGTTGTCTGTTGTATATTAAACACTTTGTTGCTCTCAGTAGGGTTTCGAATGACAGCCGGTATTTCACATATGACATCACTACTCGTCGCACAGCTGTGGCTGTGGCGGCCTTTGTTTCCTTGTTGCGCGGGCGGTATTAAGACACTAAATGAGTTCTTATATTCTGAAGAAAGCGGAATCGAATTTTGTTAAGTTACACTTAACTGTGAAACTGTATATATGACTTCGTTACATTGTTATGACCAAGATAACCTCCAGAGCGGCATGTATTGTCCTTCCTCTCCCTGTACGTTGGACCACCTCCTCATGTCGTCACATCTCAGAGCTACAAAAGCTATATGGAGGAATTAGACGAGACTGAAACCGGGCAGGAACAACAGGCGGTTTCAGGGTGGTTGCAGACTGGCGAAACACAACAAAAATGAAGGCCTTAAATTCAATTTATCGTTCGGTGAACAGCCTGTGTAGCCGGCAGGGCGAGAGACTGGCCGCGCTGGCCCGATGCGGTTTGTGCGGCACTGCAACGTCAAACAGCAAGGTAAGCTTAGTCCTTGTTTATGTGCATTCCATTGGCAGTACGGTAGATGTGCATCGATGAAAACAGACCAGTGTTGTTAGCAGCTTCTTGATTGTCTATATTTTGGTTTGCCTTATCTATGGCTCATGATAATTTTGGTACCAGCTTTGCCAAGTGTAAATACTGTCGGTCTTCGAGACTGTTGGATTGTTGAAGACCTACCGGCAAATCCACACTTCATGAACTGGTATTGAAGCTTAGCATTCTTGTTTTTCAGTGCTTCCACATAACCTAACATTTTTATTGACTGCTTGAGAGATATGCGTTTCTCAAAAGCAATTAATTGATAGTGATGACTCTAGGCCTATGCATTTAGTTGTAATTTTTTAAACACATCTTCCTGTAATGGAGTCGTGCAGGCATTCAAAATGGGATTGTTTATCAGATTGCAAGACGATGGAAAAATCCCACGATCATTTAAAGGTTGCAGAGGGTGGCTTTCTGAGTATGTTTATTCAGTAACATGACTGTCATTTTAACATCTCCAAGCTCCATATTCCCCTGCGAGATTAGGGGGTCAGATAAGCTCTCGAGTGAGGGTCTTCTTAGGCATAAAGCCGCATGAGTGAAGGAGCACGCTTCATAGCACAAGCAGTCTATTCTTTACGTTGGTCTACAGTTTTGATTTGAATAATTGCAGTTCAGTTGGAGCGTGGAATCATAGCCTATGCATCTTGCTGATTGACTATGCACCATGAAAATTTTTAATTGACACGTGATATTTGTCATTATTAACCTACATCCTGACAGAAAGGGTTATTCACAGGTTGAATAGATCAGATCCATAAATTCCTTCCCACAAGTACCTGTCTCTATATGAATAGCCATTGTGACATTCCTGGAACATTAGTGTTGGTAATATGACAAGTCAGCGTACAACCCCATTGGAAACACTGGAGGCAACCCAAAATTGTGTCCTTCTCTGGTTTTTGTTATTGTTGTTTTTCACCACACAACACTGGGCCTGACTTGCATCCAAATAAAAAAAGAGTTGAGAGTTGAAAAAAACAACAACAACAAAGCAGAGCCAAAGGACGTGGATTGTCCCTGAAATAGGAACTTTTTGGCCAGTGTGGCAGACTCTTGTCAATGCTTCTAAGCCATTTGATGTGACTGTCATTGCAGGGCTCCTCTTGGGCCACATACTGTGCTGTGCTCTCACTGGTTTGGCTTTGGGAGAGAGATAGTTGGTGTTTCCAGTGTTTTCAAAAATAATTAAAGGACTGGGGAAAAAGTCATTTTTAATGGAAAAGGTTAGGTGGAAGGGGAGGCCTTATGCCCATTTATAGTGCTCAGGTCTGAATCCACAGAAGGGAGTGGGTCACAGGACAGCCTTTCCAGTACTTTCATACAACCAAACAAGTGCTCCCAGAGGGGAATACACAGATGCTGACTCTTGCCGCGTTTTGGTAGCGTCGGACAGCCTAATCCTGAAGTGCGTGAGGAGAGTAATGTCCACTTGCGTCTGCAACAATGGCTGCAAAACAACGGAATCTGTGTTGGAGAGCTATTGCAGGACAAGCCAGGGAGGGCAACGGCAGTTCAGCAGAATCCTCCTCTCTCTGCCACTTGTGTAATCAGATTCCTAGGACAGACCTCATCGTCTGTCTTTACTGGCCTTCTGTTTGGTGGCGGATTTGGAGAATCTGCTGCGTCATCTCGATGTCTTAAGGGCCATAATGTCAAGCCATGTGTCCTAATAGAGGTTATGTAAATGATGCCTTATCGTACCCACTGGTCTTTATTTAGGACTGCAATCAGCCAAATATGGGGCAATAAAGGCTGCACATGATATTGATTTAGCAAGGATTGAAGTCATGTTGTCGGTGAAGGGATTAATGCAAAATAAGACAGCCTGATGGCTAAATGTTGATTCTCATGTTGATTCTGTGTGTTTTTATGTGTGTGTGTGTCTGTGTGTGTGTGGTGAATGAATGAATCCAAAACAGTTCCAGCCGGACTTTGGCTTGCTGTTTGACATTGATGGGGTGCTCGTCCGGGGGAAGACCCCCATCCCTGCTGCGAAGAGGGCCTTTCAGAAGCTGGTAGACTCTAGCGGCCAGTTTGTTGTCCCTGTTGTGTTCGTCACCAATGCTGGGAACTGCCTTCGTCAAAAGAAGGCCGACCAGCTGTCCCATATCCTGGGAGTGCCTGTAAGCTACTTTTAGTTGTACTTTTTAGTTCCTCTTCGTGCCTCACACAGTTTCACTTGTTTGCTTTTTGTTCATTGTCTTTTTGTTTCAACAACACAGGCCCTGCTTTGCCAGTGATGTATCAAAATGCCCCCATATGAAATGTGTGTGTTATTATGATGTAGACTGATATCTAGTTGGTCAATGAGCAATGCAGGGTCATGTATGTTGTAGATTATTAAATCACAGAGATGAAATACAAATAGCCTAAACTCCACTTGTTTGATGTGTTTTAAAATTAGATTATGAGATGGTAGTTTTCAGTAATTCATTAGGAGATCTACCATTTATAAGGCTTTTCCCAGTCACATCTACTGTATCTCGGACTGTGCAGTATATTTTGGATTGTTGGGCATTATTACAGGCATTGATGAACATCTTTGTTACTTCCCCACAGATCTCCCAAGACCAAGTCATGATGTCCCATAGTCCTCTGAGAATGTTTAGGAAGTATCATGACAAATGTGTTCTCGTCTCTGGGCAAGGGCCAGTTCTGGACATTGCCAAGTAGTATCCTTTTCTTTTGTGAATCAAAGCTGACTAAACAGTCACATTTCAGACAGTCCTAAATTATTATTACTCCAATGCCTCGTGTATGAAATTGAGTTGCTGCGACTGAACCGGAAAGCAGCAATCATGAAAAGGCTGTGAATAAACAGGTGTTCCTGAAGGGCCATGCCACAGCATTCCATTCAAACAGGCCATTTGAACAACTATTTCCATCAGAAAGCAATGTCCTTCTCTCCATGTTTTTGTGTGAGAGAGAGTAGGCCTAGTAAACCTGCGGATGGGAGGTATGTGTGTGCTCTGTGGCTTTCTGTGTTGCCTACAAGGCCATATGGCCTGCATCTGTTTCACATGCAAGAGGGGAGATGCGATGGTTGTTTTGTAACAGCCATTTGTCTGCGCTGCATAGATTAAACTAACTGCTGAGGTGGTCTGTGATTATGAGGAGGAGCAGTCATCTAGGCCTCAACCTAATAAACAGTTATACAATGCAGACAGACCAAAATCTGGCTTAGGCTTTGGGTAGCGCTGCCGTCATCAAAGACTGAGATTGCTTTTCTTTGAATAGTGTTTTTTTTTTTTTTTTTAAGAGTAAGCCCAGATATTGTACACATCCGATGAATGTAAACACTGTTAAGAGGGGGATCACTTAAGAGAATGATGAGATTGGTTTTGTTTTGTGCTCAAACTTGAAGTACAGTGTTCAACAACAGCAGAAGCAACCGTTTTTGGGAGGAAAAAAAGATGAGCTGTGTCACCAGTTTAAGAATCGTCTAATTAAAGGTGTCAGTTTTAAATAGCTCATTTAAGAACACTCTTAAGACAAGGCCAGTTACATCTTTTGCCATTATGTCATCTTAGTTATTCAGTTACTGACTTTGGTAACTTGCCTTTAGTTTTGTTGTGTAGTTTTAGGTCCAAAAAGACGAAATAATTTACCATTTCAAATAGAAATGTATCTTAATCAACCAGGAGGAAAACTGCACTTTCATTTGCAAAAGTCTGTGGGCCATATCAAGCATAAAGTGTGCTCAACACTACAGTCTGTGTTGCTCATTCGGGCTTCGACCTTTGAGTATATCCTTACATCATCGGTTGTAGCTTGGGCTTCATGAATGTGGTCACCATTGATATGCTGCGTGAATCCTTTCCCTTGCTGGACATGGTGGATCACAACAGACGCCCCCGCCTGCCGGTCAGTTCAACATCCCTTTTTTTCTTTATCTTGGGAAGTCTCATCACACTATGGAGAAAATATTGTAGTGTATTTTTAACATGCAACATGTTGTTGTCATGTAATTATACATCAGTACATACTGAACCTTACTCGAGCCAAAAGGAGGAGCTTTATATACAAACATACAAATGTTATAGTCTATTTTCTTAGTATAGTTTTAAGTACATACCACCTAGGAAGAGTTCATGTGAAGTGTGGCGAAGCCAAATATTCTTATTTTCTTACTAATCCGATTTTTATGTTTACACCAAATTCTAAATCTGAGTTAATAGTTATAAATGTACTATTACATTTGGAGTGTTATGTTAATTGGTCTTTGTTGTTAAATCCCTTGAGTCCAACTGCTTATTTATTCAATGTGACTTCCTGTATTGGTGAATATAAGCTTTGAGCTTGTTCTCCATTTGGCCCAGTCATGATTATGGTTGGAGCAAGCCAAGAAAAACAACAGCATGATTTCCTGATTTCCACACATAGCTGTTCAAGGAACTATGATGCTTCCAGGTCTTACAAGACAGGCTGAACAAGGTTAAGGTGACTGCACCTTGACAAAACAACCTGTTGGTACAGATTAAATAGACACTCTGTTCTGTTCTGAGAGAATGGAGACAAAAGCTGTCTCTATCCCAGGATCCCCCATACACACAAACAAACATTTAAAGGCAGTGTTCTTGTGACATACTAACAACACCCAATAGATTGGATATACCAAGGGTTCCCAGACGTATTATGCAGTAGTAGACCTTAAAGGAGTCAGATAGAGGTATAATATACCAGTTTACTTTAGTAATCTCAACCCTCTCTATACCATGAACATTGGCTTGACTACATGATAAACAGGCAGGTCAGTGTCTATATTTGGGTTTTTGATTGAGACAATGGTTGCCCCAGAAACCACTTATGTAGAGAATTCCAAGGTGGTGTTTTACATCTGAAAATGTGGGATCATCTTAATGTTCTCACAGAAAATATGTTTTATTAACCTTGTTTCTGTTTTGTTATGTTTCTCCTACAGTCCTCTGCTATTGCAAACCTCCCCAATATTGAAGGTGAGTTTGAGTCATGATCCCACCAGATACTATTACAGTGAGATGTAGTTCCCACCAGATACTAGGAGTGAGATGTAGTTCCTTAATGCATTTACCTCAGCACGCATTAATTGTCTGCAGCTGTATGTAAACATGTTGATTATTTAACAAGCATGTTTGTTAAATATTGACAATTTTATTGATCCAGGCTTGCATTTACTTACTGGGTTGTATGTTTGACCTAACTCCATGGTAACAGGCTATTTACTGCAGTTGCTTGCCTTGCTAATGGTACAGCCATTGGCCATTAGCCATTAAATGTAACATCTTGCAGCTCAGTTATAGAGCTATTCAAGCCATTGCAATATTTTTACATAACCACATGAGATAGAATAGTGTTTCTACTGAAACACTTTGAATGAATGAAATTAACTCAGTCTTTTGTAAGCAGCAGGGACAAGTTTGTACCAAGCATGAACATGTTAACTACTGAAAAGGCATGCAAACAACAAACAAATAAAAAAGGATGAGCAGCACAGTTGCCACTGACATTTGCTGGCAACTCATGTCTTTGGCAGTGTAGTGCATAGTGTGCTGTGCAAGCTTCTTTTTACATTTTATGGGGTGATGAAATGGAATAACTGATGTATTTACCAGTCCATCTCAAAGTCATATACTGTGAAAACAATATGCATGTTATCATAACAAATGAATTATTATAACAAATGATAAAATGTGTACATTATCATAACAGTGCTTCACAAACTGCTAAATTGCAGCATACTGTAAAATAGATTTATTTATGTATTGTTTACATTTTATTTGATTGTCATCAAAAGAAATTCTTGTTATGACGGCCATGATGTTTGTTCTCTTGTTAGCAGTTGCTACTCTTTGAATTTACTGCTTGCCCTCAGGCACAAGGTGGACATTTCTGTCATGTGTTTCTCCATTTAGTCATTTTTGTGCCAATCCCCGTTTGGATTGCACAAACAACAAGACTGCAATTTAATCTAGACAGGTGGATTTGCTGGTGTTGATAGCGCATATGCTGACATGTTATGACATGGGCTGTGTACCCTCTAAGCCTGGAACTTTCAAAGACTTTATTGGCATGCAGAAAGATGATTGGCTAACTCAAGCACTGTTAGTTCTTAGGGTTATGGAGAACATTGGGATAGCCCATATTTTAGTGTTTTTAGCTGACATTGACCAAGTTATTTTTTTCTTGTTGTCCCCTGCCTTTTGTCTATACTCTCTCTCTCTATTTGCATCCATCCATCTACCATTCCTCGGCCTGTTCCATCCCTGCTCTATCCTGTAGCTGTTATCCTGTTTGGTGAGCCCATCCGATGGGAGACAAATCTGCAGCTGATAGTTGACGTGCTCCTGACAAATGGGAGCCTGGGCAACCCCTACGTGAACTCACCACCCAATCACCTCCCTCTGCTGGCCTGCAACATGGACCTCATGTGGATGGCAGAGGCACCTTCTCCACGGTATCAGCTCAGCACAGGGCATACAAGGCCACAAGACATGATATTCAAGAAATAATAACAGCTGTCACTGTTTATTCAGTCAGGCAGAATCAGCTGAAAACATGAAATAGAATCCATCATTGTAGTTATTTTTTGGATAGCTATAGGGGTATATATGGAAGCAAAGGAGCTATAGGAGTACTGTGTGTGCTGTGTGGTGCTGAGGTCTTTTGCATTTGCTGAACTGAATGTTGAGAAGTTTAAAGTCTGAAGTACAGTTGTTTTTTATGTTTAATGCCTTGGCAAACATTAGTGCCACTGCACTGCAGTGTAGAATATTGAGGCAAGCTGAGCCATTAGAATGGCTTTCAGACAGGGAATTGCCTGAGTTTCCTTTCCAGTTGTTGTTAAAGTAACCCCATCTGTCTCTATCACAGCTTTGGTCATGGCACTTTCCTGGTGTGCTTGGAGAACATCTACAAGAAGGTTACGGGAAAAGACCTTAAGTACGAAGCCCTGATGGGGAAACCGAGTGAGCTGACCTACCACTTTGCGGAGTATCTGATTCGGGAGCAGGCTGCAGAAAGAGGCTGGAGGGCACCCATCAGATCACTCTATGCCATTGGGTAAGCCCTTGGCACGATGATAAAGTCAACCACTAGTTGTATGGGGAATTCTGATGGATATCTGTTCAAAATTTGCTGGAAAGATGCTGTCCAACCTAAATGCATGAACAAAAGATATCTTTGATATCTTCATTATGGAATCAAATTTTACAACAAAAACAAAAAAAAAATGCAAACAATTTTAACTACTAGAAAGCTGCAGTTGATAGACAAACAAAATACATCTGTATTCTTTGTCGGTGTGGTGAAGTAATGGTGACATCATCAACTAACAATCTGTTGACCTGGGTTTGATTCCTGAACCCCATGTTGCGACTCAGTGTCACTTTGGATAAAAGTATCTGCTAAATACTAGTGAACTTTAACCTTGTAACCCACCACAAAATAAGAATATATATAGTTACTTAGAAGTGGTTATACCGAGGGTGCCACAAATACCTAGACTGGTATCACCAAAATGAAAAGAGAAAGGCAGGCAGCGCCAGGCTAACGAGTATCCGAAAAATAATCAGAGAATTATGCTTCCATAACTGTAATTAGTGCGGATATTGCTGAATGTGCCTCCTGCCCAAATGAACTGCTCCTGTTTCTTTCCTCTTCCTTTCCCATGCCATCAGGGACAACCTTATGACCGACATCTATGGTGCAAACCTCTACAATCGCTACCTCGAGGAACGGGCCAGTCGCAAGAGCACCAAAACGGTGGCCAAGGCTGTGGCTGGGGCAGGCCTTGGAAGAAGCCCCTCCTCCACAGCCACCACCAATACCGCTGCAACCACCGCATCACAGGAAGTGGACTGCGGCTGGGAGACTGAGCTGGCGTCACCCTGTGCCACCTCGTGCAAGTCCATTCTGGTGTGCACGGGTGTCTACAACCCGCACACGGAGGTGCCACCCGACCCTGGCCAGTCCATCAAAGAGACGGTGTTCCACGGCCACCGTGACTTCCGCTTTGACCCTGGGCTCATTGAACCAAGCCACATTGTGCAGGACGTGGAGGCAGCTGTGGACCTCATCTTCAAGCACGAAAAACTAGGCACCCCCGTTTAAATTCAATCTACATGGGATGATGTTTCAGGAAGAGAGAGAGAGAGAACCGGAGTAAGAAAGACTGTACAGGGCATTTGAGTTAAAGGGGCATCGCCATACTAGTCAGACAAGCCAGCAGATCGGTACTTAATCGGATCATCAGAGTAGTTTTTTTATTAATCATGTATTCAGTATCAGTATCAATACCCTACTGCCCCCATTCACACTGTAAACCTCTTTACAATGAAGCAAAAAGTGCCCGCTCTGCGAGCTTTCAGAAAGTGTGATCTGATGGTGTTGATGTAAGCAACACAGTCTGGATGGATCTGGCTCTAATGTGGCCATGATCAGCCTTGAGAGAAAGGAAATGGACGCGAATGAAGATGTCACCACTTTCACCCCCTAAGTAACCTTAAAAACACTATCAATGCAGAAAAAAAGATTGTTGTTGTTTGTGTCATCTGTCTCTATTGTAGCTGTTGTTGTTGTTGTTTGTATGTTTTGTTTTGTTTTTTGCATGTTTCTCTTACTGAACTGAACTGAGATTAACTGTTTTCGAAGTGCAGAGTGGACCAGTATCCTGAGATAGAAGCTCATGGACACACTGTCACTTGCACTCTCTTTCTGTTCGAACTACCACTGGTGTCTCAAGCGCTTCTTAATCATAGTTCATAAGAATGGCATCAGACACTCCAGTAGGTGCATTTCCAAAAGCGTATGTCCGCTGCCGGTGGCAACTTTGCTGATACTGATAATAACATACCCTTAGGTCAGTAGACGTCAGTGTTTTGTTTATTATTATTATTGGAAGGTGTACTCATGAAGAGTCTTAGTTTATTTAAACATTGTCAATGTAATTTAAGTTAACAAATGATATATGTATAAATAATTGTTCAATAATGGCTAAATGTTACGTGTTCAGGTGTTGAGAATGCGTGAATAGCTTTGACTGCACTGACCAAGAAACTATGAGATGCACATTTTTATTTTTATTTCATTTTCTTTTGTTTTGAAAGATGTGGTTTTAGCTTTGTGTACTATCTTTTGCCCATAATCTGTTTCTTTTCATACTGAGTAACCATAATGACTTACTATAATGAGTTATATTTACTTTACTTTTTGGTCATGAACTTTGAGCTCATCTCTGCCCATCTTAGCATGCAGAACTGAACTGAGACAGGGAGCCTGCTCAGACTAGACAGTTTAAAAAGCAGTTTCATCCACCTTCATCTTTCCAGTCTTCACATTAAAACAGAAGGAAAATGTTTCTCTTTTTAGTTTAATTTTGCATCCCATTATCCCATAACTTGGATTTATGCACATCTCCTACATAAAAATATGGGTATGTAAAAATAGTCTTGAGCCTAGCCTGCCCAGACAAGTCTGTTTTGTTTGCTGCCTGCAAGATACTGTTGATTTTTTGTTGTACAATACATCTATCTAGACTAGCCCACAGGCATTCAAACATTAGTTTTAAGTACAACCAGCTGAGTGGCAATTGTCAACATTGTGAAGAGGAATACAAATAAGCACACCTAGGTGAAAGATGGGCAAGGAGAACAGCTAGTGGTTATAGTGGATGGGTGGAAAAACTACTGTG
The DNA here is from genome assembly GCA_027481765.1 of Tenualosa thibaudeaui. NCBI lineage: Eukaryota > Metazoa > Chordata > Actinopteri > Clupeiformes > Clupeidae > Tenualosa > Tenualosa thibaudeaui. The sequence continues at coordinate 14,069,226 of JAIFZK010000003.1, forward strand.
TCCTCAGTGGCTGTAATCCTGCACAATTTGTGTTACTTGTGCCATTGTCTCCTATCCTGAATTGCACAAAATACAGTTTTAGGTCAACAGTATTACTGCCCAATTGATCAAAGGGGCTCCAAGGGAGAAGCTGTTTATGGTCTCACTTTCTTTTGCAGTGCCTTACCTATGGGATAAGCAGGTTAAATATTTACTTCAGACATGTTTTTCTATAGAAATATGTGACATTACTATTACTTGCATACAGGTTTAGAGATTTTATTTCCCCACAATAGCATATCTATATTTAAAAAATGTAACTTTCCTTGAAAGATATTTACCTTCTTTTCAGATACATAAGGCAAAAAAAAAGAAAGTGCTACCATTGAAACAAAGATGCTTGTAGAAGGTATTTATTTTTATTAACAACTGGAGATTTATTCTTTAAAAAAAATCCAGATCTTTAATCAGATATTGTTAATAAAAGAGTGTATCACTCAGATGTGCGTGGTTGTTATCCGTCTCTTCATGGTCAGTGTGTCCACCATGTCATTTTCTCACATTTAATGACAAAACATATATGATTATAATGCATTGTGCTGCATTACCAGTCATTATCTACAACTGTCCATAGGTTTGCACACAAGTCCAGTTAAATTCATCATTTTGGAATGTAAAAATTCCAGAATTCTGGAATTTTCAGGCATTCCACAAACATGTTGAGTGTTGTCTCTGTCATAGTATTATAGGACATACCAAGTTTCCAAACATGGCAATTATTTACGTTTTATTCAATATGAACAGATCATTTGGAGCATCAAATTACTCGAAAAACAAAGGAATACAAACAAAATTCAAGACAATAACTTGTATCATAATATCATAAAATGCATAGTAATATGTCTTATGGCTATTGCTATCAGTAATTGTTTTCTATGAATATCAAAATTTAAGGCACTCAAAAAAACTAGAAACAACCTTCAAATACACTCAACCATGGTCTCATCCAAGTACATGCACTGCAAGATTGCATTGCTCTGTCCTAGGGCCAAGGTAAAAAGACATTTTCGTGATCAGTTCCAATTTAAGAGTGAAGTTAAGTCTTTGAAGGTAATTTTGAAAATCTATAATTAAAATGCCTTCTCACCAACTACCGGAAACATTCAGAAATTGTAGTGAGTCCTGAATTACAGTACCTGAATATATGTGCTTTTCAAATACTAGTCAGTCTTTGCTTATCTATATGACTAAATGTGAGATGTCAGAGGTACCTAATTAAAAGCTGTTTGTCCCCAACCTGTGAGTTATGAATGTACTCTGTCTGGTCAAGGCTGGATCACTGCAGTTCCAACAAGGGTTCAGGTTATCACTGGGGAAAAAGTGCTTCAAAAGATGACCACTGCTGGAGAAGTGATCCCATGTATAATGTAAGAGAACAAAAGCAGAACTGCTTAGTCTGCTGTCTAAATCATCAGATGAGCATAAAGGAAGCCTGTAACAACACACCTCTGTCGGCGTAGTCCTTGCATGGCCAACGTTCCTAAAATCCTAAGCCTCTCAAAGCTAAGATGACAAAAATCACTATTTTACAATGCACAATGTGGCCGTCTCAATCCATGAAATTTCTGTTTCATACCCTTAATAAATGATACATACACACTCTCACAGTATATCGTCAAATATTACCTTGGAAATGTGAGACACAAATAACATCTGAACATGCATGAACTGAAACAGACTGTGGAAATAAAATGGACATCTGGTCATTCTACTCCAACCTTATTAGAGCTTATTAGGAGAACATGGGGAATAGTCCAGGGGCTCTAATCCACATAATATCTCCTTGTCCATCCACAGACAAACTTCATTATACTTTCAGCTTAATACACAACACGAGTGCCCAGTGGCTATGAATACATCCATTGGAAAGGAAAAGACACTATTCAAACCACATGATCGTCTCTCCAAACAAATATAACCAACTACACACTTAAGTTGTATATGAGTAAAATCCTTTCATCACTTCTCTTTCTATGTATGTATGTATGTGAGTGTGGGTGTGTAAGAGGTGGCAGTTGACATTTACATGTCAGCTATAAATATAAAAAAAAAAAACAAAAAAAAAAACAATCTACTTGAAAAGGCTTTTTCCTTCACACACTCCAAAAACAACACAACACAGCGAGGGAGCTTCACAGCATTGGTTCAGAAAGCAACAACACAGTAGTGCTTTCTGTGTGGATGTCTGGTCTCCAGCTGATCCAAACACATGGTCCTCTCTCCCTCTACCCTCAGGGGAGGGGGGGGGGGGGGGAATACACAAATACCAAAGTGCAGAGGGCTCTCTGCTCTCGATCAGCCAAGAGACATGTGGGGCCTTTGTGACATCACGTCCTGGCCAGAGCAGCAGGAGCAAAAAGGCCACCAATCAGAAGATTTAAGAACCGGAGACTCAACTGTCGCCCCCAGCAACGGTCAGGATTATCCTCAGAATGAGGCTCACCATTGCAGACTTTTGTTTGTGGCACTGATGATAAACAATAATATTATGTTCTTTCCTGTTTCTGTTTAGTGAGATGTAAAATAAAAATCCAGTTAATATATTTCCATTATTGGTCACACTATACCAGACATTTCAAATCCCCTGTCCTAACAAAAAGCTAAATGGAAAAAAGAGAAGAAAAATGTTGCCCAGTTTTGTTGGAGTGTGTGAGTAATCTAGTGTGTGCAAAAGTTCACCTGTGCCACAGTGATTGTAAGAGGCTATCAACAACCACAACAACTGTTGTCAATAGCAGTGTAAATATAAACCCAGTCTGACATTACCATCATCTCTATATCAGTATTTCCTGCTGTACAGCCATTTTCTTTCTATGGAACCAAAATAAATGCAAGAACACCAGTCAAACACATTTGAAGATGCTTCATAACTTTAGGCAGCAGCAGTTGCTACACTTCAGCAAACTTCGCTGCCAGTACTGTGAGGGCCACATTCAATAAATGAGACATGTGAATGCATTAGCCAGACTAGTCCATTACCAGACATGTGATTCAAACTTGCTTAAGAACATTCTGAAAAGACCTTTTCGTTCCATGCCAAACCACCAGCACACTGGTCAGGGCTTGTGAGCTGAAGATTCACACGCAACATGCTGTTATTTAGAAACTTCTTTCCTTCTCTGCTGCATGTCCAGGTGAAAGATTTCCCTCTGTGGGACCAACTGTGATCAATTTGCCTCAACAGTAAAAACTATTACTAATTTTAAAAAAAGTAAAACTGCTGGTCCCTGGGAGAATTACAAAAAACATCCCTTACAGGAATTTGAATGGTGTGTGCCTTAAGAGACCGGCGACGCAAAAAAACCCAACAAATTTCCAGTCGGATCATGAAAAATATAAACCTGCTGTCTGTCCTTAAGCATCAACAGCTGCAGCCCCAGCCTTCAGCAGTCACATCCTTACTGTTGAGCTTGAAGCTGTCCGTCACATTCTCATTGAACATGGGACCCCCGTGTCTGAGAATTAGCTCGGCGGCCATTTTGTTGAAGGCCTCCTCCACGTTTGTAGAATCCTTGGCTGAGGTCTCAATGGCGCTGATAAAGTCTAACTGGTGAGCCATGGACTGGGCCTCTTCGAATGGGACTTCACGTACATCACTCAAGTCGGATTTGTTACCTACACCGCCGAGACACAGAGTTAATGGCACACTTTTAAAGTACTGACATTACACTATGGCATAGTCTTGGATACAATTAAGATGATCAGAACTTGTGTCCCAAAGGTTCTGAAAACACCAGTATCCTTAGCGCTACATGTCACTTTTCTGGACAAAAAATTATTACTTCCTTCAGATTGTGGTCTTTCCTTTCTCTCCTATGAAGACTTCAATTTGCCTTACATGACAGATGGCATTTCCAAAATGGAATACTGCTGTACTGCATACTGAATACAACCTGGAATGTTCCATTGCTAGATCTTTTGTTGTTGTTGTTCTAAGTTGGGAAAATATGTGCCAATTCTACTAAATATTTGGTAATATTACAAAATGGAGTCATCTTTTCAGTAAATGACATAAAGTGTGTGCCCAATTTAGTCCAACGAGCACACATTTTTTGGATACAAAATTACAACTTCCAGTTCCTGTTGTATGCAGTACAGAGCAGTATGCCATTTCGGAAACAGCAAGAGTTTTTCTTGTGTTCTTACACAAATTACTTCTCATTTGACAGACAATACTACTGAAACTGAGCGCACTCAAATGAATAGTAATTACACCATTGTGAGACACAGTCCCTGAGTTAGATACTGAGGGCAGCACAGACAATCTATGAAGACCAAATTAAGACACACGCTGACATTTTTGTAACGCTGTGCGTCACCACCTCCACAGTTCATATTTAGCCTGCGCTCTACCTCTGCCCAGGGACACACACTCACCGATTAGAAGTGGGACAATGTTGGAGCCGCCATATTTCTTCACGTCCTCCATCCACTTGGGGACGGACAGAAAGGAGGCCCTCTTGGTGATGTCATAGGTAATGATGGCGCCATTGGTGCTGCGGTAGTAGCTCTGAGTGATGGTGCGGAATCGCTCCTGCCCTGCTGTGTCCCAGATCTGCAACTGTTGCCACAACGTTGCCTCAAGGTTACGTTCAGCAGGCCACACACACACACACTTACGGTAGATCATCAGATAGCGTATGTGGAGATCATGTATGACAGTGACTGACAACATATCACACCTTCACAAACACACAAACAAACAAACACACACACACACACACACACACACACACACACACACACACACCTGGGTTCACGACCTAGATCATAATGTGTTAAGCAATAACAATGAGCAAATGTACGTGCGTGTACACTATTTGTAGTATTAAAGCATAAGAATAGTTCACAGCATATCAATGCAATATGGAGAATCTACACCATATAGCTATACCAACACACCAATATGGATATTATGTACTTCACAGCTAGGTATAAGATGTTTGTGTTTATGAGCTTCTATTCTGAGGCATCCAAATAACCTCCTACCACAATAAATTCGTACTGGTGGAAATCTGGGCATGCTGACAACAGAGGTACCCAGCCTGTTAACCAAGGCCAGGCCTAGTTGAGGAAAAAGAAACAAAAGTGCTGACATTAGCTGACTCAGCTACGGCTCAATGTGAACACTGAACACAAATAAACCAAGAGTGACAACCTGCTTCTAAGAACCAAAAGCCCAAAAACACAACAGGTGCTCACAAACAAACAGGGGTCAAATGTAGAATGTAGAGCAGACATAGTGGTATGTAGAGTGACATAGTGGTATTAACATGCAGCAATGAGTCTGCAAATTTACCACAGTCAATAACAACTCAAAGGGAAAATACCTTTCAAAGGTTCAGGAAAACACCATTGACTGAAATCATGTGACAAAGTCTGCATCCAAATTGGGCTTTGGGGCTATGCGCTATAGGGTACAATATAATGATGGATTTAATCTACTTCAGTCTCATTCTGAAATGTGGATATGTTTAAAATGGTTACAAATCATGTGACAGAATAATTTTTCCTCTTCAAGGCACAGGACAAGGTTCATTGTCCAAACCATAGGTCCAAACATGCTTAAATCAATGTTCTTCACTTCGGACAAAGCAGCCAACAAAACTGCCAAATCCTGTAACTCTGTGGATCTACAATCCAACGTTTTGGTGTGATAACTCCATAATCTATTGTTGTATACCAACCTTTACGGACTTAGGGAGTGCATTTAAACCAGCTGTACAAGTTCAATGCAATGTAACGTAGTCCGTCTTATCGAGAACTTCCTATGGCTACTCTCCACATTTCGATCTGGACACAAAGTTCGAGTGCCGTAGCCTATGCTAATAATAAAAATTCTAAGAAACAAAGACACATTGTTTCCACTCGTCTCAGTGTATCAACTCTCGATCTTGCTGACAGGTAGGCTCCTAGACATTTAACGTTAGACATTAGTGGCATCGAGGCAAAGGTTATCACTAAGATCCACAAACCTTAACTCTTTTTCCTTGAATATCCACAGTCTTCATGGTAAAGTCTACTCCAATAGTGTTGCCCTGTCTTTCGATGAAGATGCCAGTCTTGAATCGTTGCACTACACAAGTTTTGCCGACGCCGACGTCTCCGACTAAAACTATTTTGAAGACGAAGTCATAGCTGTCATCAGAATCAAGCAATGACATGTTTGCAAAAGCTCGTAGACTGTCTGCTGAGATGTATGTCCGACGGCTATTGCATGTGTGCCGTCTCTGTGAACGTTAGCGCTGTGTTTATAAAAGCAAAACTGACGTGGATAAATCAGCACCTGCGGAATTGCCAACGCGGAAGGGACGAATGACAGCACAATTTTTTAGGTATCCCAGCGCCGTGCCTGTCCCTTTCCAAAAATTAGGCCTGAAGTCTCCTAGTTATTTGTTAATTTTGTTTTGCACTGGTTCCAATAAAATCTGTTTAAATTAAAGTAGCTCTATACTTTTCATTATTGTTACATCACGTTATGTCTATGTCTACGTGTCCCGATAAGGAAAATATGCTGCACCACACTACACTAGGAATACCCGTGATTGCATAAGCATAAACAACATTCATTCTCAATACTGCAATTAGGTACATTATGTTTGTCATTTGGGGAATATATCTTTCGTGAGTACAGAGTGTGTGTGTTTAATTTATTTTCATGTAATTTATTTATTTATTTTATTTTATTTTTTTATTATTTTTTTTTTTGGGGGGGGGGGCAGGGGGCATCCACCCTTCTGTACAGTATGTTTATTTAAATTAATTGTCATGTTCAAGTTCCTGAACTTAGAATAATAGAATAATGGCTAAGGGTCACCATAATACCATAATACCGAAAATAAATTGTTCCTCCTAAATATATTAGTATGGCCAGACATGTAGCGTTATTTGGGCTACCTAAATAATCCTTTATGTCAAAATTGTATGAACCTCACGACTTTCTCACGATTAAACGCTAGGGGTCAGCAGTAATAATTCCTTCGTGTGACTATGCCAAAGATCGTTCCAGAGAAGAAGAAAATGGGAAGTGACGCCAGAGGCGCCAAAAATCAAACTTGTTTATTTCAGAGGACCATCGGCTGCAGGTAATGATGGATTGTTCTTGTAACTTGTTGAACTGTTTATTTTGTTCGTATAAACGTGATTTTACGTCTCAGGACAATGTCAGACTATACTGAAATTGATGGTAGGCTTAGTGGCAACAAAACTCGAGTGTTATGATTGTATGCTAATCATTAGCTGAGGCAACCTAGCATAACGGACACAACTTGTTTTTGGTGTTAGCGAAGTTAGCCAAAGGTTCAGTAGCTAACGTTGACGTTGTTGTTCTTGGTGTCTACCATTGTGGTAGAATTAACTCAGCGCAGTATCGACAGTCGGCTGTAACTAGATATACGCTGTATTGATATAGTTATATTGTACAATACTGTGAAAAATCCTAAGCCCTGCTCGCTGTGCATTTAGAGTCTTGTATGTGTTTAGGCAACTGTTTAACGTTGAATGGTACAAATGAATTTTTAGACAAGTAAACCTATACAAGCGGAAATGCTGTTCAAAATGCCGAGATACATTCCTTTTCAATTAATGTTAGACGAATGGTCGACAGACGTAGTTTTGTTCATACTTGTTTGTATCTGGTCGCTTAAATTGCATTGGTAGCGTGTTCAAACGTGGAGTGAGCATGTGCTTATTGTTCATGGCTGAAGTTTCGGTTCACTACTATTGTATGTGAACTAATGGGCCATTTAAATGTTTTCCCCTCACAGAGGCGATGTGTGACAGCGCAAACACATTCCCGGTTTACAAGCCGGACGCACTAGTACAGTTCTTTCGCACGGAGGTACTTATAGGTCAAGAGGCCAAGCATTTCGCTAAAAGTGATATTACACCAACACCTAAGGTAAGTAAACATGTAAACATATGTTGAAACATCATATTTTATGCCAGTAATAGTCATTCCTCTTGCGTCCTTTTACAAGAGGGTGCCTGACCGTTGTGCTTTTGGTGGGAGCCTGATGATGGTTTTATTTGGTCTGGTGCATTACAATTGGATTAAACTATCTTTACAGCCAGATGTCATACAACGACTATATATGAGGGTGCTGCAACTGGTATTTCGCATCAAACCAGAATCCCTATATCTGGTGAGTGTCTAGGCATCTAGACATTTTGCCTATATTATGTTTATATTTTATATTTGCAGTATGCTTGCCAGCTTTTCACTTAAAATTATTACAGATTGACAAGGACTGACAACCCTTCATTGAAAATCACCCTTTATTGAAGGAGAATGGCAAATTGAGTTACTGACTTTTCTCTCTCCCTCAAACAGGTGCCCTTGTCTGAAAACATCCAGCATCCTTCATTGTATGAAGGGGCTGCACCAGTCATGAATCTCTTCTTGCGCATGTGAGATGATTTATGTATTATTTTTTTAAAATGTGTGATTATATGTATAGGCGTTGTTTTTATCAGTTTAATACCTGGGTAACCTATCCATTCAGTGGTTGGCTTATCTTATCATTTTTTGGTCATATTTTAATCATAATTGTCATATTTGTCAGTTTTTCTGATGTGTGAAACATTTGTTTGCATTTCAGGCGCCAGTTCCTGCCAATGTGCCATGTTTATGATTTTTCACTTAGTGACCTGCTTACTCCTAGTAAGTGGTTACATTATTTCCCACACATTCTTTTTTTTCTGTGTTGACCTGTAACTTAGTTGACTTTTCATTCATATGTGATGGATGTATTTCACATGTTAACATTGCAGGAGCCAAGCAAACAGTCACTGTTCTGAGTGGCATCATGAATTTCCTCCACTTCAGGAAACAGAGGATGGAGGTCACTGCAGCACATCAGCAGAGCTTTGTAAGTCGTCTCTAAGTGCTTTGGTCTGCTGTACAGCACTTGTTTAACTGTGAGAATCCAGATAGGCTTGTATCATTCGTGATGATCAAAATGACCTAATAGGCGCATCTGCATACAAGTTTATAGTTATAGTTTATAAAAATATACAGATATGTGTAAACAGTCCCTAAATTGTTTGATTTCCATGTTCTGTCTTTATTTTAGCGTGAGAACCTTGATAGGCAGAAAGCCTGCACGCATGGGATCAAGGATGCAGAGAGAAGAATAAAGGAACTAACGTAATTCTTATTTATCTACTTATTTTTCTCATGTATTCTTAAAGGATAAATCCGATGTGAATCAATCCATAGCCCTGTTGCGCAAAGTCACGAGTACCGTCGGCAAGAAAAAGAACCAGAAAATTTGACACAACATAGACCAAATAGTGAATTGGTAGCTAAAACTAACCAGATGGGGCACACTCAGTTTCATTGCCCTCTGCCCCGTTCAGTTAATCTTGGCTGCTGGTTTGCTAATTCGTTCTATGTTGTGTCAGATTGTCTCGTACTTCCTCCCTGAGACAGCACTTGGTGACCTTGAACAACAGTGCCATGGATTGATTCACACCAGATTTCCATTCCATTGGCAAATATTTGCCACTACTGGTGCCAATGTACACAATTAGAAATAATACAGATTGAAGACTAAATGTTAATAACCATGATGAAGTATTGCACTAAATATTAATATTGTAATGTAACATTTTTGCTTCTCTTGATAAAGGACCATTCCCCCTGAGCAGCAGGCTGAAGCTAAAGAACTGGATAAAGCTTTGGCCGAACTACACGAGAACACCGCACAGGCTTATCAGGAAGTGGTAAGCAAGGAACTTCATATGCATGCATATCATATGCTACATGCCACATATGGTTGAGAAATGTATTTCTACGGTATGCGTAGAGCTGTGCATGTTGGGAAGAGAGTAAGTTGCATGTTATGTAGCCTATACAGTGTTGCTCTATTTCTCATATGTTATGTGTGGTGCTGTGTTCACCCTCTGCTGTTGTGGTACCTCCCCCGCTCTCCCTCCGGAGTGGAGCCAATAATCTGTCTATAAGTAGTCTTGTCACCCACCTTGCCATTGCTATCCTGCACCCACTGCAAACCTGTATTATGGGCGGCTTGAAAATCACAGTCTCTCACACACTTAGTATGCTCTGTTGAAAGACCACTTGTAAATGTCTGACATTGTTCTTTTTCCCCACACCCTAACAGAATAATCTAAAGGCTGAAGTCAGCGATGGAAAGAATGAAAACAACGAACGGATGCAGAAACTGGTTTGTCTTTAACATCCACACTTACCTCCTCCCAAAACATACACATGCCCACCCTACATCAGGTCAAATTAGGGACAACGTCTTTCTTTTGTCTTATCTGTACCTGAACAAACCACATTTCAATCTTAGTCCTGTCTACACCTTAGTCTACACATTATTATTCTCACTGCTCCACTTCTTTTAGGTATTAGCCTCACTTTGCACCTGTGTGGTCTGTTTTGTGGACAGAGTCAGCTGAAGACGGATGTGAGTGCCCTCAAAGAGGCCATCAGTAAACTCAAGTCTCAGATTGTGGAGTCGCCCGAGGAGCTCAAGAGCGAGATGATGAAGATGAAGGAGAACATCAAAACCATTAAAAACTCCAAAGTATGTGGCACAGGCTGCTGGTGGTCAGTCGTAGTTTGTTGTGTAAACTGTTTCTGAGTCAGTGTTTGTTTTGGCTATAATTTGCACATAAACTGTACATCAGTTTGACTTGTACTGTACTGTCAGGAATTACAAGAAATCGTCTGTAGAAAAAGCTTTTTCTACTTTCATGCGAGGATATATATATATATATATATATATCCTTTGGCTATTAAAGTTATACAGTATGTCAGTGAAATAATTCCTGTAATACCTAACTGCTCTGATCGTCGTGTGTGCGTGTAGGAGCTGGCAGACGAGAAGCTGGTAGAGTGGCAGATCAGCGTGCAGGCGGTGGAGCAGAGCAAAGTGGAGATCCAGCTGCTGTACAAACTGCTGCAGGATCTCCAGACCAGCATGACCAAGGCGCAGCACCAGCAAGAGGAGGTAAGGGGTAGAATAGTCGTTTGCCAAGACTCAAAGAGAAAATATGAGATTGCTTAATCTTTTTGTGTGTGTGTGTGTGTGTGTGTGTGTGTGTGTGTGTGTGTGTGTGCACAGATCCAGCAACTATCCTCAGAGTATGAGCAGCATCTGAAGGAGCTGAAGGCTGTGGGCGTGGAGGAGGGTCAGCTGAAGAGGGGTCTAACCATGAAACAGGACAAGGATTCCAAACAGCACATCCGCAGGCAGAAGAAGAAAGAGATGAAGGACCACCACCTGCGTAACATCATGGGGTAAGGACTGTTGACCAGGAAGCATGTTCAAATTAAGTAGACATAACATGTAGTATTGTCATGCACACTGGTGTGTGTGCGCGCGCCTCTTGCAACACACCCTGCCATTGCAGTTGCTGAAAAGGTTCATTTTCTGTGAAATTTCTGTGGAATTCTATGAATGTGAGTTTCCCAAATAAGATGCAATGGCAAAAATGTGAGTTGAGTTGGGCTCTTTGCTGCCATTACTCAGGAATGTCATGTTGTGGTTAGATGGTGGAATTGAGAATTCTGCGTAAATTTTTCCAGCAAGACTGTAATTTCAGAATTGGCTTGTCTCCGCCCTTAGGATAATACTAATAATAATGTCTTCTCATTCACTAACAGCAAGAGAGAACTTGGGATATTTTTTTTTAAGGGGGGAGGACACTGAGTCTTTAAATCTTTAGATTGCAAGTGTCTGTGAAAAAAATGATGGCCATTCTGCCCATTCCCCCCGTGCTGCAGGGAGTATGATCGGGTCCATCAGAAGCGTGAGGAGGTGGTGGAGGAGATCCATGAGCTGAGGAAAGAGACCCAGCAGCTCCGGGCCAAGATGCAGAGCATGAAGGACACATGCAACAAGGAGATCCAGAGGGCACAGGTATTTCACCCTCTCTCACACTCTCTCACCCTGTCTCTCTCAGACTCTCTCTCACACACACACACCCTTTGCATCTCCTCTAGGTGGCAGCATGTTGAGTCTCTTTGACTGCTGCCACTGAGAATAAATATGAATAAAAAACAGTGAATTGGGAAGTACTTCGGAAACATAATAAAATAACAAGGTTGTGAGATTAAAGGAGAAATCCAATGTGAATCAATTCATAGCCCTCATAGGTCACTGAGTGTTGTCGGTAAGAAAAAACAAGAAAATTTGATACAAAATTGACCAGCAGCGAATCAGCAGCTAACACTAACTGAGCACAGAAACTCACTTTGAGTTAAATTTTCTTTTGCCCCATTCAGTTAACGTTGAAATTTTCTGGTTCTTTTCCAACAGACAGGACTTGGTGACCTTGAGCAACAGGGCAATTGATTAATCTACACCAGATTTTTCCTTTAAGATTATGAAAATTAAGGGAAAATGTCATTTGAATGAAATTGTTTTCAAAGAATCTCTAGAAAAAGTAGTTTGTTGTACAGTAAGTTGAAATAATGTTTCTCTGTCTCTCTCTCAGGCCCTCTACGACCATCTTTTAAGCAGCCTGGATCAGTTCCATAAGCGCATTGAAAATCACATTGTCGAAGGCAGTGCGGATATTTACAAAATAAAATCAAACTTCTAGTTATATTTTTCTCCTGTTACCTTTACTTACCATTTGTTATATATTTCTCCTGTTTGTCATGTTAATGTAAGTTATCATATATTACTTGTCAGTAGTATTATTATTGTCAGTAAAGACTTTGATCCTTTCCTAAAGATTTTGTGCCTTATTTCATAAAGGTTGAAATGTATGGATTACCCTCACGCATCAATGTGTCACACTAATTTGTAATAACCTGTAATTGAAGTTTATATTACTGCCCATCTGTCCACATTAATCGTTACCCATGTTTACTTTAAGAAACAGCTGTGTGGACAGATTTAGGTTTAGAATCAAGTTTTTAATCGCACCTTATCTTAAAAGGAGCCTATTTGGGTATAGGAGCATATTTGGGTTTAGAAAGAAAGCAACTAAAAGTGTTGAGATTTATTTCACGTAGTCCATTCCTGATTAAATGCGTGAATGCTACGACTTGAAATGAGGGTTGGATACCCAAATGGTGGCGCTTGACGAGCGGTTTCGTCACTTTCATTTTCAGTTCGCCGCGAAAAAGAGTACGTTCACTTGCTATTTGCCGTAAGTGAGAGAGTGTTTTAAAACTCACTATTAACCAACAGGTCGAATGCTGAGGTTCGTCACCGGTCTTGTGTAAAACCTTTATACCGCTGCGATACAGCCATAAATTACTTGTCTCAACTAAAGGTTAAAACTGAATTACATCAACGCATGGATTTGGTGGATGAGGTAAGTGGAGTAGCCTTTGAGGCAAACGCGGGAAATAAATAGATATTTGTGTTATTCTAATTGACAACCTTCCCTTCCAGTTGGGTTTTGAATGCAGTCTCATTGCTACTGTTATGGGGTTACTTTCCAGGACCTGTATCTGTCTGAGGATGGACTGGAAGCCACAGTCACACCAACTGCGCCCCCTGATACTGGTACGCTGTACGTTAGACTCAGATGGCCTGAGGATGATGTACCGCAAAGGTGGGTGCATATGCTTCAGAAAGCTTTACAATCATGGTTTAACACAGCGCTGGCAGAGGAAATGCGCATCAGCTGCAATATTCATAGACTAGAGCCCTTGGTAACCCCAGGCTGTGCGGTGGTGGCGATAACACCTTTCTCGGGTAAGGATTGGACAATTTCTTTCTCTCTGTTTTTTAAGTTCATCATCAGCCTTTAAAGCTGATAGCTTTGTGAAATGCAAGAGGTATAAGTAAAGTTTTATAGTAATTAGTTACTTTAGCTCATTTTATTTCTCCTTCCCACATTCGCAGCACTTGATGTTTTACTGAGCAAGAAGTCATTCAGTCTACAGTTTAAAGAATTGAAACAGACGGCCGTTGTGCACTTCTACAGTAGTGCTGACATGATCAACACAGCCAAGGTTACTAATGCCACTGAGAACACAGACCCTTCATATTCCTCAGGTCAAGAACAGGTAGTGCAGTTAATAATGATAATAATTATAAGTCGTCTTCTTCTTCTTCTTATAACACAAACATTATAATGAATTGCATGATGACTATTTTCAGTAGATATTTGTTTTTGGTTATTCACTCTTTTATCTAGATCCCAATGAAGGTGAATGCTGTGGTGGATGTTAAGAAGCTTAGTTCTTGGGTACAGGCTGAAGTAATGAAGAAGTTCAAGAAGTACATGTCAGGGGCACATCATCTCTCGATGCAGGGAACTCTTGAGGAGGTGAATGTGTTCTATGCAGATCTCTGTCAAACAGTCACACAAAAAGCACAGGCAAAGAATAGTGTGTCACTTAGTACAGTTCCTTCTGAGACATCAGCCGCTGAAGAGAAGGGGTCTCAGGATGTGACTTGCTGTGTCCCCCTCTCTCAGTACCTGTCTGCCTGTCAAACACATAGAAAGGAGATGGAGATGATAAAGAGAGAAAACAGTGTCAGGGTTCAACCAGAAGTAACACTAAGCTTCATAAACAATGGAACTGGTAGAGATATGAGATCAAAGGCCTGTCAGGACCTCACCAAGCTGATTCAGAACTGTGTGGGGTCTCCTTGTTCTCAAGCAGACCTCCCTGCAGACAAGAATCTGCCACTAGATGCATCAGTGTGTGCCTCCCAATTCCTTGTTCCAAAAACTGATGCAAGTTCAGTGGAAGTAGGCAGAAGAAAGGGACAAACTGGGGGAGATGTGAAAAACCAGGAGAATGTTTTTCCTATATTCCCACCGGTAAGTGTAGACATCTCAACAAGAACAGGAAGACTGGATGAAGTCACAACTATAGATGAAGTAAGCCAGATTGCAGCACAGGAACGTCAAGAGGCAACCAAACCTGCATGTAGGCAAGGCTTTGTGAATGCTGAAAGGAGAAGGAGAAAAGGAGATCAACCAAAGGGCAAAATGACAATCCATGCAGAGAAAGAGAGTCTGCCAGGCTGTCTTGGTTATGGCACCATTGTGATCAATTATGACATCCCAAGTGCTGTACAGGCAGTAAGTTGACTAAATATCTGACTTTTCATTGTGATTTCTGTCTTAATAAACATGAACTAGACTACATGACTTCAATATAGCACACATGTACTATATAGCAACAAATGTTTTCATTTCTTGGATTTTTTCAATGTCTCTTTGCTCAGAATGACCATCCAAACCCAGGAAAGCCATTCCAAGGACTCCAAGTCACTGCTTACTTGCCAGACAGTCCTGAGGGAAAACGTGTGGTTTACTTCCTGAAAAATGCATTCTCACAGAGGCTTGTGTTTACAGTCGGGGTGTCCAGTAACACTGGAGGGTGTGTCATCTGGAATGGCATTGCTCACAAGACAAACAAATATGGAGGACGTTTGAGGTATGAGATGAAAACAATAAGCCCTGAGTTTGTAACATATTTTAACTGTTATTAGGTCTGCAAAGCAGTCAATCTTTGTCTTTTGGTTGGGTGTTAACAGTTTTAGTTTGGATAATACTGGATATATAAAGGGATTTTCAGCTTTCCTACAACTCATTGACATTTTCTTTCTCCACAGTAATGGATACCCAGACCCACACTACATAGAGCAGGTTAAGAGGGAACTGAAAGAGAAGGGGATTGAATGAAACAGTGAACTTGTGGATGTGCATCATCCTATACAGTAATGTAACCTCAACACAACACATAATGAAGTCTCTGCATTGGTTTAATGGTAGTTTCATGTTATGACAATTTCTATGCAATGCACTTTTTTTTACAATACTTTCTGCAAGTGACCATAGTCAGGATGGTCAATGTTAAGACTTTTTTTCGTAATGGCAGTGGAAAGTACTCTCCCGTGTATTTGCACCCACAAACAGTTTTTTTCTTCTTTGTTGGGTGAAGCTACCATCCAGTTTAATAGTGCTGAATTGCACACTCAAAATGGCAGTCACAATGTCATGAGAGTGCTTAATAAGGAAAACTGTTTACTGAATTGACTGAAGTATTAATCAGCTGAATGTCAGACACTAAGAATTATAATAAAATATATTTTGTACTATGTTACTGGCTCTCACTGTCTGTTAGTGAATTGTTTGATACCTCAATGGCTATTTTTGTAAATATGGGTTGTTTTATGAGAATCTAATGAAGATTGTAAAGGATAAAACTACAATCTTTGATAACATATTGTAGAAATTATTGTAGGTATGTATAATAGAAAAAGACAAAGATTATAGGAACACAGCACCCTGCAGTACAGGAAATGTACATTACACGTTGCCACAAAAGATAAAACGCATCATGAAGGTTTTAGGACAGTTTCTACCCCTGTGCTACAAGACTCAACAGACTCATTACCAGACACTGATTACCCACCCCACATCCCCGCTACATTTATTTATTTATTTGTTAACCTTGATCATACCCACATGTCATTCTTACTTTGGAACTACACCCGGAATCAGTGAGAGGATTAAATCACTCAGCAGTACGATGTCTCGTGTTCTGATTTTAGAATCTACCCATGATCCTCAAGAAATAAGATATAAGAATAAGAAAATAAGAATGTAATTTCCTCAACTGGAATCAGAGGAACTTGAACCAGAACATCCTTCAAATCTTTAAATTTACAGTAATTACTTTGATAGATAATCTGCATTTTCTGAAAACCAGAAAAAGGTAAACAGAGACAAAGGTAAATTGACTGCCACATTTTGTTGCATCATTAAAATAACCGTCATTTACATTATCAGTCAGAACAAAGACAATTAAGTCCTTAATATAATTCGCTTCTTAGTACTTGTAAGGATTATCAAATAATATGATGTACTTTTCAATGACTAGGCAACATGTTTTTAATCAATGTTCATTATGACATTCAAATATGTTATGATATAAATATGTTTATTTCAATAATGTAACTAATCTTGCAGGCCACAGAACACATAGGAAAAATGGTCTCAATTAATTTCTCCATGCTTTGTGTCTGTCTGGCACTTACTCCATACAGAATTTATTCCTAATACATTTTGGGAACAAAAAGATAAGAAGGATGGTCAATCAGTGGAGCCAGTGGATACAGCTCAGGCACTGGGAAACAATGTGCGTGGTCTAGCTCATGCATTTTTTTCCAGGTTATCTCCCTTTTAGTGATTTCTTAAATATATAGCAAAATTCATGAAGGGCTACACACATCTTGAACATTTTAAACAAATGAAATAACTCACACAAGTAAACTGATTCTTGCCACTAGGTAGTGCTATAAGCCTATAAGCACATTGGTGTGTAGCCTCATATTAAGAGACAGCATATAAAGTTGTTCCTTCAGAGGGGTGTACTTTCTCAAGTTAAAAAAATAATAAAGTCTAGCTATCCACGTCAGGATGAATGAATATGTGAGTTTATGAAATAGGCTAAGATGAATAAATTAAGTAGGCCTAATCAGGAAATGTTGTGACCAGTTAAGGATCTGGGTTCACAATGTTGCGCTGTGACGACACAGTTAAAGAATCAACAACCACTTTTACTTTCGTTTCTGTTACTTACAATTCGACAGTAATTGACAAATCGACAGTAAAGACCACTAAGTTGTGTCAACATGAGTAGAAGAGGTGTCTTGTAAGAACTCGGTATAAAATGAAAGACCCACGATAATCTTGTGATTGTGCTGCTTTGGCAATAGTTCAGTAATTTTCACCTGCGTCACAGGTATGGAAGACGAATGAAATGTGAATATGTGAATGTTGTTTAAGTGCAATGCGGCTAGTTGAGACAGTGCTATGCGTTTTTGCAGTTATAGCCTAGTCCTACACGAGTACATAAAAAAGTTAAATACTTTATTACATTCTCAAAGAGTACAGTGAGCAAAAATGAAGCGGCTTATGATGGTGGGTTGTGCCATGTCTCTGTTCCGTAGCATGCTGTGTCGATAAAGTTATGAACGTCTCTCTGTTACCCTCTTATTATTTTCAACGACTATAGTGGTCCAAGGCTTTTCTGAGTAGGCCTACACGACCATGAACCCAGAACAACATACTGGCACGTCAGACCCAGATGGTGTATGTATTTGATGTGGTCTCCTTTCTCTTTCTGTTTGCTATGGAGCTATTGATGTTTAAATTTTGACATTTGTGCATAGTTTTAGTGGTGGCATGCAGCTACCTTAAAAGAAACGTATCTACCTAATTTATACATGGCAAATCTTTGCATGTAAGCCCACTTTCCCAAGAAACTTTAAAAGGGCACTGAAATTATAGCCTATTTGTTATCCATACATGCAGGATCTATATTTGTCCGAGAATGAGCTGACAGGAAAAGTCCCCTCGGCGCCCCCTCAGGCTCTCGGCACAGCTTTGTTACACATCAGAGTAAGGTGGCCAAAGGGGCATATACCAAGGAAAGACTATGCGTTAAGGAAAGCACTGCAGACATGGTTAAGAAAAGACTTGGGCACTGCGGTGGAAATTGAGAGCTTGCAGCTTGAGGATACCACTGAATGGGCTAAAGTTGAAATATATCCATCCACAGGTAAGGTTTGTATGGAGCCCCTAAAAGTTTCAGGTGCACACCCAAAAAATAAAGGTTTTCTCGTGTGACTTTAGGGGCTCTGTAGGTTTGACTTGGCCCTTTACATCTCCACTAAAATGTTGTTTTATATGACTTGTTGTTAGACTGGTGAGTGCCTCAGCCTTGCATGTTGTGTGATTATGCACCTTATTGTTTTAAAGACAGTATGAACACAAACGGTGTTAAACAATATAAATAGTGTTTTTTATGCTTTAGGCTATTGTTTGAACGATAATATGGAAAACAAAATGATTAATACATAGTATTAAATAGAGCTAAATACAACACTGACATTGCAAAATGCTGAATGTAATGCAAAGATGCTTTTACTTGACAGCACTTGATATTGTTCTGGACCAGCAGTTTGCCCAGCTAAAATTAAAAGACTCCCGGATCATCACATTGGACTTTCACAGAGACATTTCAGAGTCACTGACATCAGTAAAAGACCCCGAGCAGGCAGCAGCCGAGACAGACACATCTACATCAGAGGTAGTAGATAACCTCATTTGAGTGGTCTCGGTGCCATACTATGTATAAAGGATTATGTCATCTTAACTGAATCATAGTTCAAACTTTGAACAGAAATTAAATTGTACTAATAAGTATTGCAATCTACAATTATTTGCAATCCTGGTAAAGTTAATTAAAACACATTTAAAAGAATAATCTACCAAATGTTGCTTGAAATTCATAAGGCTAGCAAATGTATTCTGTGAATAATGCATCATAAAGAATTGTTGCCACACCTGAATTTGCCAATTGTAAAGTCACCCTTTGCCAAACTGTTAGCCTTCTCATTTGACATGCAATAGAATATAAGAAGAGATAATAAATCAGATAATAATCATCTAGATTTATTATCTCTTGTGCATTCTCTTTATTTGTTGAACTTAACTTGTGTTATAGTTCACTAACCAGCTTGTTGATCATTACCCATATTTAGTGGCAGAGGTAGTCACATTATGATTTAAATTCCCAAGGTCAGGTATTTTATGGAGCTCATAATACCATTCACCCTGATTTTCCCAGGGCCTTGGAATCAAAACAGCCTCACAAAATCACAGGCTTCTTACCATGTCAATCAGTAGGCATGGCTCTCTTTTCACTTTAGTTATTCTTTATATGAAAATCCTACCATGGACTGCACTGAACAGGATTGTGTTTATATAGCGCTGTTTGTACTCTTCTGAGCACCCACAGGACTTTACAGTGTTCTGCCTTACATTCACCCATTCACTCACACACTTAGACAGAAGGCAGAGCCTGCCATGGAAGGCACCTCGGGAGAACATTTGGGTTCAATAGCTGGGTTTACATGTTCAGTTTTTTCCAGTCAGATTAGATTTAGTCCAATTAAAGATTCAACCTTTTACATGCCTAAAAGCTAGGGTGACCTAATTTTTGCACATTGTTGCACATTTGTTTTTGTTAAAAAGACATTTTATTTAAATATATTTTATTTCATATATTTATTTTTTTCCTCATTGAATTTCCTTCCCTTCAAGGTTGGATATATCTCCATTGTTTCAATTGTCAGACTAAATAAATTCTGAAATATATTCTAAAAAGATGATTTTTCATTCCTGTCTAGTCATCTTTACCAGTGGTGATTTAGTTCACTGTAACATGGACATGTTTCATTTATTTCATGCATTTTCCCAGATCCTTCTCCCTGCGGCCCTGACTGTAACCACAAATGGAAAAGACAGTGCATCACAAGACACACTTTCCAATGCCAGCCATGAAATAAGAGTTTCTCTTGCACATTCATGGTACCTGAATGAAGTATACAGACAGGAGATAGAAAGACTACAAAAAGAATATAGAGTCAAAATTCACAGTGATGCCGTAGTTCGTATTGAAGCTGACAAAGATGCCACCAATGACTCAATGACAAATGCTTGTCAAGAATTTGCTACCCTTTTTCAGAGGTGCACTAATAATCTTGAGACACTTTCCCTGCCAAATATGCTCAAAGATTCTACAGTCATGACTCATTTCATGAAGGACATTTTGAGAGAGGAGAGAAAATTAATGTTCAGTGTGTCTGGACAGAACTGGAGACTCTTTGGGCCAGAAGAAAACATCACCATAGTACAGGCAATGTTAGATATGAATGCTAATATGGATGATCCTAGAATAAACAAAGGAGGCAAGCCCAAGCATACAGCAGCCTCCAAGGATTTACACAAAGAACCCAAGTGTAATTTACAGAGAGAGGCTCAACTGCCACATGCATCGGTCCAGAACCTCAAAGGGCATGTAAACGCTAACAGAGATTTTTCTACTTCAGAGAAACCCATCAAAAACTTGCTTAAAGAAGTCAATTTGGATAGTCTCAAAGACCCTCTTTTGACTGATGGGATCCTTATGAGTAGTATGCATTGGGAAATCATGAGGAGGACTTTCAAGATGCAAATAGAAAACATTCAGACTAAATTTGGAGTTGCTCTACAGGAGAACAGATTAAAGGATGAGATGAAAGTTAGAGTTGTAGGGAATCATCCTCACAGTCTGGAGGTGAATGCTCTCAGGGCACTGATGTCACTTTACCAAAAGGTTGTCATGACAACTATGTGCTGCCCATTGCAAAATGTATCCCACACTCAAGCAGAGATGGTAAAACTCTACCTGAGTAACATCCGTGAACAGAATCCATCTTTTGTTATCAGGGATGGCACAACTACCAATGGAGTCTGGATGATGATTGGCCTTCCAGATCATCTACGTTTTGCAGTGGGAGAAATTGAGAAGAATGTAGGGGGTCCTGTCTTTGATGAAAAACATAAGCACATAATTGGATATGACCAAGCAACTGAATTCCTGAGACCGTTTCCTAACAGGCCTGCATGGGAAGGAGCAATGGAGTATGCAGGAGTAAAGAAGAAAAAGAGTCCAGCTGGTGGGGCAAATCATGAAGATAGTGAACAGCAACAGAGAGCAGACAATGGAATTAAGGAGGGGACCGGAAGGGAAAGAATACATGGACATGATGGTGGTATATTACAGGATCCATTTCTGGAGAATGAAACATTAACAGGAGGAAATGTACCAGGGTGGGACAAAGAAAATAGGGCATTTTTAACAGCTGATCAGGCAGGACTTTATGGTGGAGACACAGGAAAGCTGTGTGGACCAGGCATTTCAAAGGGATATAAAGCTCAAGATGTGTGGGGGAAAGGAGCAGGAAGTGGAGCTGAAAATGAGTGTCCTATCTGTATGGATGAGTTTAACAATAAGGAGAAGCTATCATGTGGTCATGCTTTCTGTAAAGACTGCCTGAGACAATCGGTGACAAGTCTGGGTCCCAATTGCCCTTTGTGTAAGAAGGTGTTTCAGAAAGATGAAGGAGACCAGCCAGATGGAACAATGACATATTCTCTCAAGAAATCCACTCTTCCTGGGTTTAGAAGATGTGACACCATCATCATTACCTACCATATTCCCAGTGGCATTCAGTCGGTGAGATTTTTAAGAAGTGTGTCTATGTATCACATATTTTTGTAGATTACAGAGTAACATGAGAGATCTTGGTGGAAATAGACTGAAATCAAACTCCTAAGAACACTAGTTAATAACAGTCAACCGGGACAGCATAAAAACTCATTCTGTTCACAACTTAGTGACTTAACAAGCAGTTCCAATGTACAGTAGAAACGATCAGTATTTACTATGTGATATTATTTATTACTTAAACTTTAAGTACAGTATGAGCTATTGACATTGTATGGTAAATTGTGTCGTTTCTCCTAATATTCCCCTTGAAACATTTAGATAAATCATCCCAATCCAGGCAAATGTTTCAAAGGGGCACACCTAACTGCATACTTACCTGCCATAAGAGAAGGAAGGCAAGTGCTTGAACTCCTGAAAAAGGCCTTTGATCAGAGATTGGTCTTTACTGTTGGGACCTCACAAACAGGGCGAGATGACTGTGTGATCTGGAATGGCATCCATCACAAGACCAGCACTTATGGAGGCCCAGAGGGGTAGGTGAATAATCTTTTTTCATACTGTTCAAAATCAAAGTTTATTGGCAAATTTGTGAAGCAGATTATACTTTTGCAGTACAATTAGAGTTGCAAAATTTTAAAAGTTTGAAAACAACCTTGGAAATGGAAATAAACAGGAATATAGGAGTTCATATTCATATTCAAATCATACAGTAGGTATTAAGGTGGTCCATATTAAGGATTATGTATTTGTCTTTTCTAGTGGTGGCTACCCAGATGATAACTACTTACAGAGAGTGAGAGAAGAACTCAGAGCAAAAGGGATTGAATGAAGAACATCTTAATGCAGCATATCATATTCCCAAGCATTTAACAGAAATATGTCCAAGTTCATGTGCCCCAATGTCTTTTCAAACTAGAATAACAGAATTTTTAATTACAGTCGAAATACAATATACTCTATGGCCCAATGCTATTTCTCTATTTTCATTATTTTCTAAGTCTGGTGTGAATCTATTCATAGCTCCAGGTTGCTCCAGGTCATCAAATGCTGTTGGTAGGATTAGCATAGACTAAATAGCGAACCGGCCGCCAACACTAACTGAATGGGGCACGATAACTTGCAGTTTTATTTTCACTATTCCAAATTCAATTAATGCTAGTTGCCGCTTTTTTATTCTGTCTATGTTGTATCAAATGTTTGCGTTCCTCCTCCTATCAACAGCATTTGGTGACCTGGAATAACAGGGATATGGGCTGATTCACACCAGATTTCTCCTATAACACTAGCAGATATTTATGTAGATTATTGTGAGCGATTTTCTAACATTTATTCAGCATTCTAACTGAACAATACAGAATTCCTTTGCATGTGTGTTAAAGATATCCTGACATAGTCTGTGAAATTTGCATGAATACGTTATTGTACAGTGTTTTATCTTTTCCCAAACTGGTCATCTTTCCTCAAATATTTTCTGGGCTAACTGAGTAAGTTCATAAGATATCCAAGGTAATTTCATCTTTCATCAATTTCATTTCCTTAGTACTCTGCATCTGACTGATTCCCTTTGATTAAGGGGGTGGTTGTAAGGGTTGAAAAGGATTTCCCCTTGTTCTTATAATAAGAGACACCACACCCTTACACAAGAACGTGAAAAACTGATTTCTAGTTTTAAATGAGTGGAGGCAGATGACATGGGACAGGCTCTATGACACAAGAGAAGAGATGTTTAAAGTAGTGTTTGTGATGTTGAATTCTAACCAGATTTTGGCCATGTCTATAAGGTTATCACTGGATCAAATTGTTTGACGCTGTTTAATTTGTCATAAGTTAAGTACACTGTATGTAGCTGCCTAACACTCACAGTTGTCATTGCAATATAAATTTGATGAAAACAGGTTGAGCTGCAGTTCTGTAGTCTATAGCTTATAGATAATATTGTGCTTTACCATCTTGTTTATTGTTGTTTACTATCTTGTTTATCATTTAACATATGGTCATGAGATTCCTTTTCTGCATTGATAATTGGTAAACCATAATGAATGGAAAAATAGATTGAATGGAAAAATAGATTAATGTAGATTTTAATTTATAGTAGGACAAACTTTGTAAACTTTTATGAGTAGAAACTAAGATAAGATATTGTGTTATTGTGTCATGCACCCAAGGGTGTAACTCTATGCTTTTGGGGGTGGGGGGTCAAGGTCTCCGTCTATATAAATGAATAAATATTTGTTTGTTGGTTCTCCACTGCTGTTTTGTCATATATGGTATTTCCCAAATAGCAAAAATATCACAAATGGTGAAATAGAGGTGGACTGGCAAGCAGACCCAACAAGCAAAATGCCAGTGGCAGCCTGCTGTCTGACCGCCATTGCTTTGCTATCTGGGTACACTATCGCCCTAAAGTTTGAGTGTTCCATGGAAACACTCATGCCATTAAATGCCATTAGTGTGAATAAGAAACAGCAAATGAACAACATATTGTCCTTGTTTGAGACACAATTCATGATTTTTATATATGTCTTTATATATGTTTTTACTTAAAAATCCAATTGCAATTGTAGCATTTGTGAGGTGCACAACCAATGAAAAGATGCAAGAACAGTGCTCAATGCCAACTGTGAAACATGGCAGAGGTGGTGTGATGGTCTGCTTGGGAGTGATCCTCTATCTCTATAAATGACTGCATGTCTCGTGATTTGCTATGTTTCCTGTCCCATCACTCCCTCAGACCATGAACCATGAGCCACCCTCTTTCTGTTCTGGCTCTTTCATTCCAGGCCCATGAATAACCAATGAATAACCAACATGTTATTTTAATTGCAGTAATGTTTATTACCTGAGAGAAAAACATTTCTTGTTTTTATCAACAAAGTCCTATAAGCACTGTTATTTTGTTGCATCCTCCTCTTGCTTTATCTCATAAGCTAGGCTACTATTTGCACGCTAGCAAACAGCTGCTTTCAGTTAAGACATTACATTCATATATTTAGCTAAATAATAAATAGGTGAATACAAATACATGAATACAAAAAGAGGAAATGTAGCACAATTAAAAACTAACAAAGAGTGGAACTTGCCAACATGATATTGGCAGGCGATAAAAGTGCAGGAGTGTGATAAAAGGGCAGTAGAGAGAGTGAGGAGTGCATTGTATGTGCACTCCAGGTATTCAGCAGTTTTAAGAATTTCTTGAAGGTGGAGAGGGTCTCTTGCTCTGGTAGCACCAGAAAGAATTAACCGCTTCTTAATGATACAAATAATTAGGCAACTTCATTTTGGGCATTGTATTTCTTACCTCTTTTTAACAGACACTGACAAACATTACCTTAATAGGTGGTTGCTTGTTAAGCACCCTTTTCATTCTCCTTCCCAAAACCTTTGTGACCAGTTAGCTTGCATTAAGCCAAACACCGGCAAACTAGTGACAGTAACTAGTGACAATGGGTTAAACCAAGTTCCCTACAAGGGGGGAGACGACTTGTCAGATGAGTAAACATGTTACTTCTGTTGGCTTTTAAATGAAATTATATCAAGACAATTGACAAGTTATTTATGCCAGATATAATAATATGCCAGTTGTATGTTATGGGTCACTGATAACATTTGTACTCAGTCTGACACCATTAGCCTAGCTTGCTATAAAGCATAATTCAAAAGAAATGGGTTATAATGTTATGGGCATTATTTATAAATCCTATATTTCATTTCATGAATTCTCATTGACATTTAAAAAAGAAGTTTGATATGATAGTGTTTTTACAAATGTTTATCCATTTCACTTTAGTGACAAAGTGTATTCACAAAGATGTGTCAAATTTTATGTATAACTTACTTATGGAATTTGTGGTATGGATGGAAAGAAAACAGAATGAGGCACTAACAAAGGTGAAGGTATACACGGAAAATTGAACACAAAACTGGATATCTTGAAATGTGTTGGGTATTTAGGGATAACAGAGGAAGACGGTCTGGAGAAAAAGCATATATTCACCACACTATAAGCGCACAAGATTGAGTTGAGGTTCTTCTGTTCAGAATAGCTTAAGACCACCCCCACATGACCATCACAGTTACCCGTCTTCTATTTAATTTTTTGTACCCTTATCTCTTTATAGTCTAGCTTTATTTATCTGTTTGTTTTATGTGTAAAATGACCTTCACATTTTTGAAAGGTGCTTTAAATCAAAAGTGCATGGGACACTCCAGAATATGAGGCCTTTTTAGGCATCAACATTTCTGAAACTGAAACTGAAAATGAACCTCTGACTTCATAATATTCGGTTATATATTGACAGATAATGAGTTATTAAATAATGTGTCTGGCTCAGCTTTATTTTATGACACATGTTTTTATTCTTTATTTATTAAGCTTGGTGCCATGGCCACTGTTAGGGGGCAAACGTTAGGATGATTCTAAGGGTCTGGCAATGACAGGGGGCCACAGAGAACATTTTAATTTTATAATTGATGTTTGGGGGGACCCAAAATAATTTCCTGTCATAGGGTCCAAAATTTCTAGCAGCACCCCTGCTTGGTGCAACCTTGTCATCCATATTTAGACATTTGACATTTCACTAATTTCACTGGGATATTTGATGTCAAATATTTGTTCAATGTATATCATTATTTGAACTATGAAAAAGACAATAAGTTAAACACTCATGAAATTAAATAATCATTTAGGATGATTTTTACAAAAGAGTAAAAGTAACAGGATAGAAGTTAACTAGTTTCACTAGGTGTATTGCTTTTTATTTTGACTTTTGCCTGAGGTGTGACAGATACAGTAAATACTACACTACAAATACTACAAAATCCGAGAGGAAAGAATATATTTAAAACGTATTCAATATTTTAAAATTGGCATACAAGTTGGTCTCCAGGGGTGTGGGACAAGAGAAAAAGGCCAAGGGTAATCCATAGGCTGTTTAGTCTTTTGAATAACATAGAGGGAGCTTATTTTTCCTACAGATTTTACATTATGTCTGTGAGGACAAGTGTATTTTTCACACAATATGATAATTATAATAGTTGGTGCATTTTATTAATTAAAATTATTAATTTAAAGGGTGGGACAGAACATTCTGGAATTTTTGAGTCCAAAGCCTGTGGCAGTTTTGAAGAGTGTAGCCTACAGATGATGATATCAGGGGCAGGCACAATTGACATCAGACATAAGGGACTACATGGGGCTTCCTCAACTGTGACTTTGTCTCGGGGGATCTTCAAGTCAGAAGTAAAGAGCAAAGGTCACCCCTTTACAAGAACAGTTTAGTCTATTTAACACCACCCATACTCAGCATCTAACTGGAAATCTGTAGAAAATCTGGCAATTCGGGCGTATAATGATGAGAATATTAGTGCATCATTCTCTGTGTGCCCTGTTCCTGGTTCAGCCTACGTCCTTATGCATAAATAGACGCTCTTTCACTTTCGTTTTCAGCAAAGTGTAGCCATACTGCCTGAATAGGAATCACAGAGACCGAAGACGCGAGAGTAAGTATCTTACGGATTTTTGCAGCAAATGCAAAGTAATCGGAATTGCTGGTTGCTCTGCAGCCTTAGAGAAAATATAGTAGTATGCAGCCTTAGAGAAAATGCCACGCTTATTTCAGGGCCATAGACATGTCTTAATGGAAATGATAAACAGTAGAACATCTGTCAATTCGGGCGTATAATGATGAGATTATTAGTGCATTATTCTCTGTGTGCCATGTTCCTGATTCTGCCTACGTCCTTTACGAAAATACACAGAGACGCTTTTCACTTTCGTTTTCAGCGAAGTGTAGCCATACTGCCCGGACAGGAACCAGAAGAGACCAAAGACGCGAGAGTAAGTATCTTAAATAGCCTACTTAAAACATCTTAAAAGACCGATTTTTGTAATCGGAATTGTAAGTTGCTCTGCAGCCTTAGAGAAAATGCTACGCTTACATTGAATGTGTTACACTGTTGATAAAGAATTGACTAAACAAGTTTCTGCTGCCGATTCAACCCGACTGGCCGGTTAGTTAGTGGCGAAATGTGGGATTATTGTAGGATCACTGTTCATGCGGATCAATTTAATTGTCAACCTATTCATGTCGTGGCAGACAACGAAACGAAACTGGTCCTATTGACGCGCAGATGAATTTCTGTGGGCTTGCGTGGGTAGCCTAGGCTAATTTACGACATGTTCTATAATGTGCAGGGATGTCGCAGTGTGTTTTTTAGGCAGCTTTATTTTCGAAAGAACCTTGTGTTCTGTAAACACTTTCGAACCAAAAAGCAGGTCCGAGCAATGGGCCGTCCAAACCCTTCCCTACACTGATTTAATTCATGATTTAAATCATAATTTCATTTGGAGCACTGCAGGTGGAAATGAGTCAGCCACAAGAAGATACATTAATGGACACTGGCGGCGTTCAAGGAAACAATGTGAGTGACAAGAGGCATAGGCCTAATATAACTTGACGATGAAAAGGCTGAACTATGTACCTAAACATCTTACAAAGTACAGCTGGTGATAAGTTTTTCTCACCTTTGACCTTTTACACCATGCCGCAGTTTGCAGTAGTATTGTAGGCCTACATGATTGTGACATAAAATAACAATATCATTTTTTCTTTCTTTTTTTAAGCGCTCAGACAGCCCAATATCACAGCAAACATTATGGCAGATAGCAAAAAGTCAGCAACTCACAGAGGTAGGGTGCCATCCAATTAGCATTCTCTGTGAACTTGCTTGTTCTCAATGCGTTGTCTATAGACTAAATCTTACTTAGGCACTCTTTAAAGCCTTGGTTTTTAAAGTGTGGGACAGACCCCATTAGTAGGGATCGAGATGACAGATGGGGCGTCATGAGCAGGAGGAAATTTGTCATTTGTTTTTGTGCCTGTCTTTAGTAATGCCTTTCTTTATAGAGATCTTATTCAAAACAAAACAGATGACACCATCAAATTCGAGGAAAATGTAATGTGGCTTTAGTGTACAAAAATGTTTTAGTATAATTTTTGCTGAGGCCACAGATAGGGTGTGAAAAATCCACACACTCTAAAGTAGAAAATACATTTTAGAATCGCTGCTTTAGAGAATGTTGGTCATCAGGTGGGTGTATACTATGAAGCAAGATTGGAACAAGATTGTCTCCATCTCAGATTTTGTTCAGACCTTGTGGGGCCACTGAGCTGTTCACATGCAAAACTCAGTATCACCAAATGTACCAAATCTTGGCCCCTATGTAAAATCGTTGGGCATGTAGTACAAACCTTTAATGGTCTAATGTTTTTCATGTCAGGTTTGACATGGATTGACCCCAGTGGTGTACGGGATGCAATCAACCATTTGACTTGGAAATATACCTCTACTCTGAAAAGATCTACCTAAACCATTTCTGTAATTTCTCATTAGCATCTGAGAGTGGTTGGCAGTGAGATGAGAGAAGGGAGGATGTCATTGGGACAACTAACCACAGGCAGTAAGATTGGCAGCATGTCAACAATTTTATAAATTTGGGCATAGCTGTGGTTGGCTGTCCTAATGAGATCCTCCAATCTTAGTATACAAGATGGCTTACAAAGCTTGCAACAAATCAAATAAATCAATGAGTCAGCTAAATTTTGTAGATGGCCTGCATGCCACACCCCATAAGGAGCCTCCAGCAGGGGAAAAACAGAGTCAATGAAGTCTATGGCAGAATCCCAGAATTAAATTGAATAAGTCCTAGATAATGGAATTGTGGAATGGTTGAATACAATTTCTGACATAATGTCATGATCTTCAAAAATCCATGCCATTTTGGATAAATTTTGTCTTTGCAATGTGGAGAAAATCAACTTTATATCAGGTGCCAAAAAAGCAGTGAAAAAAGTTTCTCACGCCAAGGCACTTCTTAATTAAAATGTCTTTATTCAAAACGACATGCTCCAAATGGACAAGTTAAAAAAGCCCACTTGTAGCAGCAATTAGCAGCAAGTCTAGAGCCATTTATGCCATGTTAAAATAAAAATAATGTGTTAATGTGTTAACGGGACTAATACACACACACACATATATAATTTCCTGGAATGTGATAGGACTTTGAACATTAAAGTGTAGTACTACTGTTAACAGTATAATTTCCTCTCTGCTTCTAAATACCCATATTTTAAAAGGATGTGGAAATGGCTGATGCTACAGATACTGCAGGCACAGATTACCAGGTTGGTCTACATTTTCAGTAAACATTCAGTATGTTGGAATATGTTGTAAATAAGTAAAGAGGAACAAATTCTCAGTGTTTTTTCCATTAGAAGACCGAAACTACAGACAATAATACCGACTTTTATGTCTCTGACATATCTGATTGATGGTCTTATGTATTATGACCTTATGAACAGGACGAGACAGGAGCTATGGCTCAGAATCACAGTGATGCGTCACAATTTCCTACAAATGAATCTCAGGTGAAATATAGAATATATATTTTTTTAGTGTTTAAAGCTGACCAACGCTGTTTTAATTTTGGCTTTGTTGAGTTATATTTACATACATTTATGCGTTTAGCAGACACTTTTATCCAAACCGACTTACATTTGTCAGCTATCAAAGTCATTAGGGCCAGTCTCCCCTAGAGCAAACTATGGTTAAATGCCTTGCTCAAGGGCACAACATTGGCAG
This sequence comes from Tenualosa thibaudeaui, assembly GCA_027481765.1. Taxonomy (NCBI): domain Eukaryota; kingdom Metazoa; phylum Chordata; class Actinopteri; order Clupeiformes; family Clupeidae; genus Tenualosa; species Tenualosa thibaudeaui. Next base: position 14,099,920 of record JAIFZK010000003.1, read on the forward strand.
CCAGGGTTCAAACCCACAATTTCCAGGCTACTAGCATGGTATCCAGTTTCCTTAACCATTATGCCACCACAATTAGTAGAGGTTGTGCATGACCACAGGGCTGTCCTGAACATAAAACACAGTCAAAGCCTGATGGTGATGTAACAGTTCGTCTGTTCAGTCCATAGCTCTGTTGTTTTAGGTCACGGACTGCTGTCTGGAGGAAAAAGAATGACAAAATTTGATACACAGACCGAATAGCAGCTAACGTAAACCTCTGATAACTTTCTTAAAAAAAAAACTTTTCAGCCAAACACCTTCATTGAGGAAACTGTATAGCAATACGTCGTGCCATTGAACTTGCCCTATCTGCAAAGAATAAATGTGCTTTGTCTTTTGTAAAACCAAGTCAAGGCTAAATTAATTTAGGATTACCCCAAAAACCCAGTTTAATTAGTTTTAGTGGTGTCATGATAATATGCTTTTACTCATCTCACATCAGTGAATAATGTAAACTGTACATGCATTTGCAGTACAAAAAGACTGATTGTTAATTAAATGATAATTAATTAAAGTTAAACTGTATGCCAACCGATGTTTCCTTTTTTTCCTGAAACATGATTCACTCAGCATTTGTCCATGAGAAACCAAACTCACAAAAATGAAGACACACCTCTTTTTCCATCACAACAGCAACCCAGTGGAGCTATGAGTACTATGCATCATGGTGTAGGCTACTCTATATTTTCATTGATTATTGAAAATTACAGTGAGATACTTTAGATAGCAAACTCAAAAATCACTTATATGGCAGACATGTTTCCAGGTTTATTCCAGATTATTATATAATTTTGTTTTTGTCTTGCGATCAATCTGTATTTGCCATTACATGCTATAGGACCGACCTCCCTCATATCAAGCACATCCAGATGATCCACAAACACAGGGAGGACAGTTCAATGCAGTGAATGTCCAAAATCAAACCACTGAGGTGAGTGTTATTTTCATCACTAACACAACATAAACTTTGCCCATAAGAGACAGACCTAGGCCACATTTACACTGGGTTGGTTTACATGCACAGTTTTTCCACAATCGGACTGAATTTTGTCGGATTAAAGATTCCACCAGAAAACCTGGCAGAGCAACGAAATTATATTTTTTCAAATATAATAACCTACAGAAACAACCTAACAACCTATAGAATAACCTACATGTAACATTTCTGATTATAACATCATAGGTTATTATTAATAAAAATATGTAATCTGATCTCGAGAAAGGCCCGCCAGGAAATAATAGGAAATTATCTGCTGGATCTAAACTCATAGGCTGCAAAAAGGTCTTTATTCTTTTTTTTGTCTGCATGGTTCGAAAAGCGAAGGTATCCATTGACCTGTGCTTACTCTTATGGACCCACTGTTCCCGTTCATTTCCTATGTGTTTTCACTCTGTGATGTACATCAGTTACGTTAAAATTACTAAATTAAACTTGTGTGGTATATTTTGCAGGCAGTGTGTGCATTTGCAATTGGAAAGCCTAAACTTCTCTGTTGATAAATGATTTACGTCATGCACTAAGTCATATTATGTATTATATCCATAATTATGGATATCAAATGGAAACAGCAGGTTATTTTGATCCATCCAGGAGAACAGTGATGTTTACGCATGCAGTGTCTGGCAAGTGTTAACATATGTATTGGATTTGGGTCACCTTTAAAAGTAGATGTAAACATGTAGTCAAAAACTTGGGATATAAGCAGAAATTGGCATATCTGATCTGCAGTGTAAATGTGGCTTGTAAAAGATAGACATTGAGTCCCCAGACATTTTTTCTAGCTCTGGCCAAATCACAAAAAAAATTATTTTATAACATCTACTTAATTTGTTTTTAGTGGACACATCAGTTAAATATTGAATTATCTTAAACCCAAAGTGGTCATTGTGTATTTTCAACAGAACTGAAGCAGATGGTTATATATCCAAAGTTTCAAAGTATGCTCTGAACAGAATGACTTTCATAATCAAACACTAAACATTTGAAACGTTCACATACTTTATGCTTCATACACTGCTCTCTTAGGAGATGACCAGGTCAGCTATAACTCAGCAGCCTTCAAGAGCTTCAGAGCCCCTCTATCCATCACTAGGGCCATTTAGAGGAGCTATGAGTGTAAGTATACAGTATGCATTATATTAATGTAAAGTGAAATGAGTATGCCTTGTTTATTATTATTTTTTAATTTTTGTGTTTATGCTTTCTTAGTAGATGCTAAAAAAAAGATTGTCATAAGATTGCAGAAGAAGAAGTGCAGATAGCAGGAAGGAAAATCTAGATTTATTAGATGCTTGTTACACCCCACCCTTAGGTGGCCTTAGTGGAGTGAACAAACAACCCACCAAGTAATAAAAAATATAATCTTTAAAAGGTACCCAACCAGTGGGATTTATTTAACATTAAAGAAAAAAGTTTAGTTGAAGTTCTGAACATACTAGGCTCCCATGATAACGAGCACAGACTTTGTGTTGGTAGGAAAACATCAACTGGATGATTGTGTTAGCACTGCAAGGCTTAAAAGAAATCACTTCTGTGGTAGGACCAAAATGTCCTTAACATTACAGGTATACAGACAGGCTCTATAAAATAGTGTTTCTGTCATTACCTGAAGTCCTCTTCCTGACACTATCTTTAAAAGCCTGTGAAAGTCAGTTACCACTGCATTTGGCAATAGATTTGTATGAAATCTTCCTCAACATGGTGTCGTCTAGAAGACGACTTCTACAACTCATTACCGCATTACCGCAAACAAAAGTCATAATCACAACTATACAAACTCATACTTACATTACCTCACCTCATCGGCATTCAAAACCGGACACAAGCCCCAATTTGTTGTGCTCCACTAGTAGGTGACCCTATTCAGGCGAACGATCAACCCACCACTGAAGTATTAACAATTAACAGCCACTTGTACCGAACCACTGGGATTTATTTAATATTAAGACACAAAAAGACAAGATACTAAATCAAGAGTACAAAAGACACAAAGGCCAAATCATAACAGCAACACAATCCCAGGCTATGAGCAAAACTGCCAGCAGTCTCCACACCAGAAGCCTCTCTCATAGCAAAACCCATATATGGTGAAATAGTGGTGGCCCACCAGCAGACTGCTGGACAACCAACGAGCAAAAATGGCAGTGGATCCCTAACTTTCCCTCCGGTGGGCTGGGGGCAGTTATCATCTTTGAGGACTCCTCCTGAGGAACTTGTCAAACTATTAGATATGGTTAGTCCTGCCTGTTTCTAGTAATGGGTGGAGCAGTGTTACTACATTTGTCAGATGTTAATTCATCATAATAATTTACAGTCCACAGCGCTGACAGCTAATACAGTTGAGCCTACTACAAGACATGATGCCAAAGGCACCCTCTTGCTGAAGAAGCATGCATCATTGGAAGAAAAAGAAGTAAGAGATGACTCCATCTTATTTGTTCACTAGGAGTTGAGAGTAACCCAGGGACTGAGTATGTACTACAGACAGCATGTATGGTAGTATGGTATTATAGACATTGTATATAGAGTTTGGAGTACAGTATTGCACATAATGCTTGATTCTATGGCTATTATTTAGTCTAGTCAATCACAGTCTAATCACAGTCCAGTCTAGTCTAATCACACAAAAGAGCAGTCTTTGAACGACAACAGACATTCATGTTTTGCCATGCTTACTACAAAATCCTTACTACTGTTTAAGGATGCAATGTGGTATTTTGTTGAGCAGAACAGTATGCCCCCTACGGTTCAATACACAGATGTGAAACATTCACAAATGGGCTCCAACACATTTGGAACTCTTCATTTCCCTGCAGCTAGTCGGCACTCTATATGTGAGAAGGGGTTTACACTGGTCCTGCCAGAGAAAAATGAAAACCAAACAAGAGGTGCCATTTTAGTTGCTGAAGGATTCTGACTGTTGCCTCCAGTAATGGCTCCACTCCTAAGATCTTAAAGATGAAAGTTTTTTGTTTTGTTTTTGTTGTTGTTGTTGTTGTTGTTACAGTCACTAACACAAATTTGTCCAATTTGGCACATTGTAAAGGTATAATAAGTGCCTTCTACAATTATTGGCAGCCCTTGCAGAGGTGACCAAAAAAATGAATAAAAAAAAACAATAAAATACATAAAAATTAAGTAGAGTAACCCAAACTCATTTGGAGAAAACAATGCATCATAAAGACCTTTTTTAACAAAAATGCATGTGCCACAATTATTAACACACATAGATAACATTAGAAATAACATGTAACTGAATCATTGTTCAATCTATGTTCAACTTTCAAATTCTTTAAGTTGATCACTGACTTCCAATACTGCACAAGGTGCTTACAGCATACAGAAATGTATATTGCATTTACACCCAGGGTCATTGGACATACATACACACATACAAACAAATCAGTTGACCTTAGAAAAAAGTGAGCAATGCAATGGACCACACTGGGACTATAAAGAATTATCACATACAACACACAGCAAATAAGAATATACATTGATTGCGTCCACAACTTTGCTGACAGTGGACAAAACTATCCAGCACTATTTAACCTGTCCATACTACCTATTTTCAGCAAGACTATCTCAACATAAAAATCTTTGTACAGCTGCAACTCATAATAAACCAAGCTATCTCCACTGTGATCCATGGTTTAGCTAAAGTGAAAGTAATATATATTTTCAGCTAATGTAATAATAACACAACAGTCTAGAAAATGTGTTGCACATTATTACTAAGTACCATGGAAACAAACTGTAATAGTTGCCTTGACTTTCATTTCAATTTCTTTTTTTCTTAATTAGGAAACAGCAGAGGATACGACACAACTTCTGGACACCTCTATGGATGCAGGGGATGTTGTAGCACTCCATATGCAAATAGACATGAAAGGAAAAGAGTTACCCACGAAATGGGGGACAGTTTTAGAAATGGGCCTGCAGAGAATGTTCAATAAGACTCATGAAAAGCTTAAAATTACTGTTAAGAAAGTGCAATTATTGGACACTCCCTATTCAGCTAAGATAATAATAAGCCCTTCAGAAGGTGAGAAGTCATGGATTTCTATGTTTTTATTTAGAGTATCTTGCTGGCTTGTTTAACAAGTTCTAACTACATTTCAGCCTGTGAAGCTCTGCTGAACATAAAATCAGCACAATTAATATTGAAGGACAATTCAGAAGCTGATGTATACTTCAAAGCCATAATGCCATTAGAGGACCCTTCTGCAATGCCTACAACCCTGAAACAACATGAAAGTTCCATGCAAAAAGCACAAGAGGCATGTGTAGTAGTTTAATCACAGTATTCAGTATTCACACACTAAACTGGACAGAAGAGCTGTGTCAAATGTCACCTCCTATTTTACAGATTCCAATGACAGTGAGTATTGAGGTGGATGCCCTGAAGTATGGGGATGAGCTTGCAAAGTCCCTCCTGGATCAATTTGCAAAACACAGATCAGGTAATACCATCTCATTTAAGGGGACCTTTCAAGAGGTGGACAAATTCTACCAGCAATTTCGCCAAGTTGTTGGATACCCTATTGCAATGAATGCCAACACTGAGCCAGAACACACCAACCCAGATCAAAGAAAGACCAGTCAAAAGCCTATGAAGGTGCCACTGTTTCAGTACTGGTACTTGAATCACATGCACAGGAAGGACATAGAAAGCATTGAAGAGAGACATGGCGTAAAAATTGAAGCTGATGTGTGTGTGTTAGTTAAGGAAACTCTTGGATCCAACAGTAAAGATGCTTCTCGGGAATTTCAGGACCTTGTCTTGAACTGTACTATTGGTAGTGTTCCAGTGCCAAATCCAATTAAGTTGGTAGATGACATTCAGAGTTTGGATGCTAAGCTAATGCTCAATGGATCTGCTAGGAACTGGATGCTTGTAGGGCCATCTGTTGAAGTATCTCAAGTACAAAAAATGTTTGATATGGAGAATGATGAAGAAAGACTTGATAGAGTACTCCGGGACCAGGGTGAAAGCATGAATTCTCATAGGGAATCTAGATGGTATGCCCCCAACGGTATTGAGATGAACATCAAGGACCCTCTCTTAAACAATGGAATCTGCATTAGTATGAGTCATTGGGAAATCATGACAAAAGCTCTTAAGAAGCAGATTAATGACATCAAGAATAAATTTGGTGTTGACTTCAGTGAAAAGAATATCCATACTGATGTAATTGTCAAAGCTCAGTCCACTGGGAAACAAATAGTCAGTCTGAAGGCAAATGCCATCAGGGCACTACTGTCTCTTTATCAAAAGGTAGTCATGACAACTATGAACTGTTCTTTGCAAAATGAATCTTATCACCAAACAGAGATGGTTAAACAGTATTTAGAGGTGCTACGTGAACAGAATCCATACCTTGTTGTTGGGGAGGGGTCTACCAGTGGAGACTGGATGATGATTGGCCTTCCAGACCATCTACGTTTTGCAGTGAGAGAAATTGAAGAGAAGTTTGGTGGTCATGTCTTTGATAAAAAACAGAAGGACATCATTGAATGTGATCAAAATGCTGAGTTCATGAGATCATTTAATGACAGACCAGTATGGGAAGGATCAAAGGTGTATGAAGCAGTGGGATGGGAAAAAGGAGCAGCCTCTAGAGTAGACCATTGGGGTATTGATGCATCTATGGCATATATGAAATTTGAAAAAGGTGCAGGAAGAAGTGGAGCAGTGGATGGGGCAGCCAGCAGTGCTTTGTATAGAGAGGATGGACAAAAACTAGGAGAAGCAGGAAGGAAGACAACAAAAGGATTCAGAGAGGAGGCTGGAGCAGGAGCAGATAGAGGTGGAACCAAAGAAGACGACAACTGTCCCATCTGTATGGATGAGTTTACTAATGAAGAGAAGCTTTCCTGTGGTCATGGATTTTGTGAGGACTGTCTGAAGCAGTCCATTAGAAGTTTGGGTCCCAGCTGCCCAGTGTGTAAGAAGGTGTTTGGAAAAATTGAAGGAGACCAGCCAGTTGGATCAATGAGCGACTACATCGAGAAGTATAGCCTGCCTGGTTTTAATCATTGTCATACCATAGTTATCAACTACAATATTCCCGATGGCATTCAGTCGGTAAGGATACATGTTTTACGTGTTTCTTTACTCTTTGTAGTTCAGTTTGTTAAACTAAAGCAGGAAACAGACCAGACTTTAAGTACAGTTCCAGGTTGATAGAAGATGGAATTGGTCATCCCAGTTGACGTGGCTTGACCTGAATCAGACCATGATTAGTGCCAGAGTGATGCGCTAGAGCGGATAGCCACTGATGCACGGGTGAAACGCAGACAGTGCAAGCACCAAAACAACCCAAAGACATAGTATTCAAGTCAAGCCTAGCTCAAACATAACGACTGCATATGACTGAAAATAATAAAACGTACATTCTGATTCCAATACTTTTACCTGATTATAAATCGCGGTTAACATATGCATTTTGAAGAAAAAAAATCATCATCCTTACTGATTTCATTCATCTAATCTCTTCTTTGGGAAATCTGAACGTTAATAAATCTCTACTTTGGTCAGAGGGTGGCGCAGTGTTTCCCATATGTTGACAAGACAAAAAATTAACATGAGGCTGTTTTCGAAGCTGAAACAGAGCACTGCACGCCCTCTAACGCTGCACACGCAGATGGTGCAAGATGGTGGTCTGTGTGCGTTTCAAAGCAGCCATAAATTAGTTACAAATGACAAGGATGCTGCCTATATCTGACTGAAATGGTGAGTTGAAGACAGAAACATCTAGTTTGTGTTCTATATTTACCAAAAATCAGATTTCATGTAAAACCGTTGGCATACATGAGATCAATGTCAGAGAAAGGAAATATTTTACCAACGTCTTTCACTGCAGTTTTTGCAAGTTAGCAAGTTAGATATTTAGCTTATTAATTAGCTACAGAATTAAAGTCGCCATTTCTGAGGATTAAACTGTTCTCTTGAAACAAATAATAAAATAAGTATTTCTGTATATGAGTTAGATGAATCTTAATCACAAGCCCATGCAAGGGAATTCATGTTGGCTGTGTGAGAGCATTATAAATAATTATAATACCCGAAGTAGCCTATAACATCAGTTGGCCTATAAACATTACAGTATGATGACCCCTTCCCCTATAGTCTAAGAAAATTCTGTAGGAAACACTGGGATGGCGGTAGTGCACCAGCTCTACGAGAGCCGTATATAGACATATGATGCTCTGGACTCTGCTCCAGGCTCTGGAGGAGTCTGTGTACTCGTTACATTTACATTTGTGCATTTAGCAGACGCTTTTATCCAAAGCGACTTACATATTTGTTAACCATCATCAGGGCCAGTCTCCCTTAGAGCAACTTAGGGTTAAGTGCCTTACTCAAGGGCACAACGGTGGCAGCCAGGATCCTTAAACACTATGCCACCACCGCCCCTACTCTTACGTCGGCCACACTGAAAGCAAGCAGTATGTGCCTTCATTTTGACCTACAGCGCTGATACACGCTAATAAAATACAAACAAGTTGATTTTGTCTTACTCATCTGTATGACCACATGATCTTATGGCCAATTAGGATAAATGAAAGTGATTACTATAGATGAGAATTCAGGCAGCTTCATGGTCAGATCATGCTAACTGTATGTAAGTACATGACGAGTCAAGAAGCTAACACTAGCAGTTCAACATACTTGATGAGTGAAGATTTATGCGAACAAATTTGCTTGTCAAGGTCCATTGGCAAACATCCAATGGCATTTTAATCAGTCCGTCTCTTAACTGTCATGCAAATGACTCGGGAATTGCAGCACTTTCAAACTATGATGTAGAAACTGGCTATCAGCTACGTCTCATACTAGTTAACGTTAAAGCTCACAGAAGTTCATGTAGTCAACCCATTTGTGCGTGTCTGGCTAATTTAGTGTCAGTGTTCCCGGAAATTCTGATCTTTTTACTTTCAATTAATATAGGCTATAGCTTCCTTTACAACTACATGCACGAGCATTGCCATTACTGGGTGGTGTCATACTGACTCACAGATATCACAGTGTTCTATTCAGCCTTCTAACCTTTTTGAGAATTCTCTACAACAGTGTTGCGTTTAGTTTCATCTTAAAAGGGTTAACACACTCTCTGTAAAATATATTATCAGCCTGTGTGGGACTTCAGGTGGTATATCTTTCTGTAGTGAAGTGATAGTGGAGGAGAAAGCATGGCTCTAGGCTCTGAGCTCCGAGCAGGCTCCGAGTGGCTGCAGATGGGTGACTACCGTAAATCTAACAATGCGGAGCCCAACAGAAATTCCGCTAATATCTTACATTTACATTTAGACCTTTAGCAGACGCTTTTATCCAAAGCGACTTACAAAAGAGGATAACATTCAAGCTACGACACAATGAAAGAACAAACAAGAGGTGCATATTGCTAACATAGAAACTGCACCATTTTAAGTGAAAGTGCAATAGTGCAGAGAAATTAAATTGTTAAGTGCATTCTCTATATTGAACGATGTTGTCTTACTTAACAATTTTAACTTAACAATTTTAAAGTGTGGTTAATACATGATTGCAGCTAATATACAATTTTAAAATTATTTACATAAAAAACTGTTGTGTGGTTTATTCACTGTGCGTCTAATATTCAGGAAATTACTGGACTTAAAATTCATGGTGGTGCAGTAAAAAGAATAGACATAGACAGCAAAAGATGGAGCAGCTCTGGAGATGGAGGCGCGTGGTGAAGCTAGACTTTTGTAGAGTCTCGTAGTGAGATCAGTCATTATTTGTATAGAGGCGTGCCTTAAAAATGCCAGACTAATCTTTCTAATAACTTTCCAAAATGATGGACACTGACTAAATACTAAACAAAACGTAACAGAAAATTAAAAGGCATGGCCCAGCACAGTGCTAGTCACAAAAGTTGAAAAGGAAACAGGAAAATAGCAGAAAGGGTGAAAACAATAGTGGGACCTGCCATCCACGGCGCCATCACCATACCAACCATTATGTTGTACTATGTACTATTGACTGGTGAAACTATTCCCAACCCTGGTGGCTCCATAACACATATATGAGTTGCTCTGGATGAAAACATCTGCTAATTGCATGCTAATACATGAATATGTAATCATGCTAAAATCCCAAATCCCTGTTTCCTTTCCCCTCCTTTTATTGTAGAACAAGCATCCTAAGCCAGGCCATCCATTCCATGGTGCACAGAGAAAAGCTTACTTGCCAAACAACAAAGAAGGAAGGGATGTACTGGCACTCCTGAGGAGGGCTTTTAACCAGAAGTTGATATTTACTGTGGGCACATCACGTACCAGTGGCATGGATAACTGTGTGACCTGGAATGACGTTCATCATAAAACCAGCACTCATGGAGGACCACAAAAGTAAGCAGCTGATGAAATAGATGTTGTGATAATGTTGGGTAAAGAATTACTTAATGCCTCAAAAATATTGCAAACTTGCATAGATTAACTATGTTAAATTTAAATGCATTAAAGCCAGATGTGGTGGTCTGAGCACAAATTGGATTTAGTTCATCTATGCTTAGTGAAATTGATCATTTATCTTAGGCTAAGTAGTTAGCTAGCTATTTCACTTTATTCTACTGTTGTTTCAGAAAATGTAACCGGAAATCTGACATTGATTTTACTTTTACTTCTATTGCAAGTTTTGGCTACCCAGATGATGGCTACCTGAAGAGAGTGCGTGAAGAACTCAAAGCCAAAGGCGTTGAGTGAAGAAGCCTGTAGTAGTCTGATGAACTTTAACTTGGGTGCAAACTCTGCATGTCTGTATACACGAGTATCCAGTCTTTCATTATTTGTGATGTTACAATTACAGATGGATTTGATTAATATAGGAATCTTTTGTTTTGTATGTAATCAGGGAACACAAAGACTACAATGAAGAAAATGTGTCATGATTATTCTATTATTTTTGGTGATGGAGTATTGTACTGTATCTAGATATTGGTGGTTACAAATCAACTATACTTTTTGGTAAGTAAAAGGTAAATATGGTCAGTGTTTAATTAATATTAATTTGTGAAATGGTCTATATTAATTGATATTGTGTCTCAAAGGTATGGGGGTAAAAATGCAGCAGAAAGAAGTCCTAGAGTTATAAATAAGTATTTTAATTGAAATTATTTCAACTTCAAATTTTGCTTTTATAAAAAAGCCACCATGTTTTCCATATTTTATGTAAAATATGGGATCACAAATATCAACTATATGGCAGACATCTATTAAAAAAGTGATATTTTGAAAAGTGCATGTGAGTCTATTTTCATGGACAATATCAAGCAAATTTATTTTGCATGATTGTTTTTTTGCAGGCAAATTTATTTTTACATGAAAACATTTATTATGCATGATATATTCAGTGATATGACAGTCTCAGATGTCAAAACATTTTTTGGATTAAAATTGGCCACTAGTGCAAGCAGATGTTACCAAGGTGATACAGAGAAGAAGCTTGGTTTCAATATTATGTTGAAATACATACAGATCACATTAGATTAGATTAGATTCAACTTTATTGTCATTACTCATGTATAAATACAGGTAATGAAATGCAAAGAGCAGCAAGTGCAGTATATACAGTATATGCAATATGTACAGTTAAAGAGCAAATTATATTCAGATAAGAGTAGTAATAATAAATAGGCAGAATAATAATTAGGCAGAAGAGCAATATACATGTAAGGTGAAGAGATAATGAGGGTAATATACAGATGTGCTATATAGATTCAATATAAAGGGCAATATACAGATGTGCAATAGAGATAGTTATGTACAGATGTATTAAGTGTTAAGTATATACAGATGTATATACAGAAGTATATACGGATGTGCAATATACAGATGTGCAATATACAAATGTGCAATATACAAATGTGCTAGAGATAGTTATGTACAGATGTATTAAGTATATACAGATGTACAGGTGTGCAGTCCAAGGGGTATAGCAGCAGAGTGCAGTGTGAGGTTCAGTGGGGGACAGAGTTCAGTAGTGTGACGGCTGTGGGGAAGTTCCTGTTCCTGAAACTGGTGGTTTTAGTCAGGAGGCTACTGTAGCACCTTCTGGAGGGGAGGAGTTGGAATAGTATGTTGGCAGGATGAGAGGTGTCCTTCAGAATTCTACGCGCCCGTCGCAGACATCTTTTCTTGTGGACATCGTCAATGGCAGGAAGTGGAATCCCTGTGATTCTCTAAGCAGTTTTCACCACTTGCTGCAGAGCCTTGCGACCAGCGGCAGAGCAATTTCCATACCAAACTGTCACACAGTTAGTAAGGATGCTCTCGGTTACACAGCGGTAGAAATTGCTCAGGATGCTAGTGGACAGGTGGTTTTTCTTCAGTGTCCTTAGGAAGAAGAGGCGCTGGTGGGCCTTCTTGACCAGGCTTGAGGTGTTGGTCGACCAGGACAGGTCCTCGGAGATGTGGGTCCCCAGGTATTTGAAGCTGGTAACACGTTCCACAGCCATACCTTTGATGTGGATGGGGTCATGGGTGTTTCCCTTCTCTTTCCTGAAGTCCACGAAGAGTTCCTTGGTCTTGCTGGTGTTCAAGAGCAGGTTGTTGTCAGCACACCATGCAGCCAGGTGCTTCACCTCTTCCCTGTAGTCAGACTCATCGTTGTCACTGATGAGTCCTTAGGAATAGCACACAACCTTGTGGTGCACCGGTGCCCAGTGACAGGGTGGTGGACTGGTTCTGGCCTGACCTAACAAACTGTGGTCTGTTGGTCAGGAAGTCCATGATCCAGTTGCAGATGGGGTTGCTGATTCCAAGGTCGCCGAGTTTGACGATTAACTTGGAGGGAATGACTGTGTTGAATGCTGAGCTGAAGTCAACAAACAGCATTCTTGCATATGCATTCTTGTTGTCCAAGTGTGTGAGCACACAATGAAGCGCTGTGGATATCGCATCTTCTGTGCTTCTGTTGCTTCTCTAGGCAAATTGGTAAGGGTCCAGTGTGGGTGGCAAGCATTTCTTGAGGTGTGCCAGAACGTTCAAAGTCGTTCAAAGCACTTCATCACTATGGGCATGAGTGCTACAGGGCAGTAGTCATTCAAGCATGTAGGTGATGAGTGTTTCGGCACTGGCACTATGGAGGTGGTCTTGAAGCATGCTGGTACTGCTGCCTGGGCCAGGGATCTGTTGAAGATGTCTGTGAAGACCCCTGCAAGCTGCCCAGCACAGGCTCTTAGTACGCGTCCAGGAATGCCGTCAGGTCCAGCGGCCTTACGGGCGTTGATGTGGCCCAGTGCGTTGTGGACATCTGTGACAGTGAGTGTGAGAGTATGGTGGTTGTCAGGGGGGAGGGTGATGACAGTCTTATCCTTGTTGTCCTTGTCAAAGCGAGCATAAAAGTAATTTAGCTCGTTGAGGATGGACAGATCCATGGCTGTCTGTGTGGAGTTGCTGGGCTTGTAGCCAGATATGGCCTGAATGCCCTGCCACATGCGTCGGGGGTCAGAGGTTGTGAAGTGTTCCTCCACCTGGTGATCTGCTTTTCAGTAGTAACACTGTCAATTGTGGTGTTGATGTAATCCAATACTGAGTAGGTGTAAGAGTCAATGTTCACATGGCCACTGAGGCAAATCGTCTCCAGTCCGTGTCTTTGAACCTGTCCTGGAGTACAGAGTCCCACTGGCTACACCTTGATGATCTTCTTTGTTGGTTTCACACGGTTGATGAGCAGTGAATACTTTGGGGTGAGAAACAAAGAAAGGTGATCAGACTGCTCCAGGTGGGGGAGGGGAGTTCCTGTGTAGGCACCAGCAATGTTGGTGTAGACATGATCCAGTGTTTTGTTTCCTCTGGTGCTGAAGGAGGCATGCTGTTGAAATTTAGGTAGCGCTGTCTTCAGGTTGGAGTGGTTAAAGTCTCCCGCCACAATAAATGCTGCCTCCGGGTGTGCGGATTGTTGTTTGCCAATGGCTGCGTGGAGTGTGTCCATAGCAAGTTTATTACACATTACACAGACCGAAAAGCAAGAGCATGTGTTTGTGTATCTCTTGAGGACTCAGGAGGTAGTGGGGGTATGGACTGCATTTGCAACATTATTGTGCAAGGCAGAGATCATGGTACCAAAAAAATCAAACTCCAGGACATGTCATTATATCCAGACATAACCTCATTCCCATGTCCTTTCCGGCAGTTGTTTTTATATGTGACTACTATGAAAGTAAAATCCAGTGTGTTCACAGTTAGTGGCTGTTGGCACAGGGCCTGAGGAGAGCCATTGAATCTCTTTATAAGGATATGACTGCTCCTTTTCAACAAAAGTAATCTTCCTATTTCCCTCAGGCAGAAGAAGTTGTCTGTATGCCGTGTTGGGTCCAGCGTGTGAAGTTCACACACAAATCACACATGCAGTGGCATTCTAACACCACAATGTGTCATTTACCTTGCTGATGGCTTATGCACACGCAAAAACGAATTTAATAAGTAGGGGATAATGGCCTTCTGGGTATGCTGTTATATGTAATTAATGAACAAGGCGGAGGCAAGGACTCCACAATGCAACAGTACGGTTTTAAAGAAACCTGTTGGTGCTGTACTCTTTTCTTTTCTTACTAACAATGGTGGTTATTGCTAAGCTGATCCTGTTGCTTGCAAGTTCAACCAAAGAGGGTAAAGTGGAGCAGTATTCAGTGATCTTTCTCTCAGTTGTTTAGTACTGCAAACAGAGGCTTGATATATCTCTTTGACAGCAACATTAGGACTCTTCACATTGTGGTAGAATCCTTTTGTAAAGGTAGTCTTCAATGATCTTTGGTTCAAACGCTGTTTACTTATTTACTGTGGTTACCATTCGGAACAGCATTGATATGGAACAGTGATTAAACTTTTTTTACCAAATCTACGTCATAGTACGGAATTAACATACACCCTACAGTTTTTTATTTCTCCGGGTTTAAATCATAATATGACACTATTGTACCAGCTCCTCTACACACACTAACAATGACACTCAGGATTTTGGCTATTTCATTATCTTTTGGATATCTTTTGTTCTCTCCTCCTACTTTTTTAAAAGGTGATACCTATTGCTGCAGCACCATAGCAAAAAAAGAGTGAAGAGTGAAGGTGAAGATTTTATTAATCAGCTGGCTTCCAAGCCCGGTTTAGGCCTAGCTGACTATGCTTTTGTTAGACCTACAATATTTATAAATTGTAGGTTATTAATTGTGAAGTGCAACTGTTTGCCTTTATTTTGACTTGATTTTCTGCAGAACAATGCTGCTGCAGCCTCATGTGTGTATATGAAGGAATATCTCTCTTGCCCTCTTTGACTGTGTGCCCCTCTGTGTTGTTCAAACACACACACACACACCTCCTGCTACACTGTTTCCCTCCAAGTCTCACTCACACACCTAAAAATGATGAGTGTTCTTCTAGCCATGATTTATACAATTAATATGAAGCATCACTAAGCAAATGTCATATTAATGTGATGAAGAGCTGAAAAATTATAAATAGTTAAAAAAACATGTTTACATATTTTGAAAAAACCTACTTACATAGTTTTATTGGGTCTGTTAGATGTGGATCCTGTAGGACTGCATCATGATACCAGCAGAGTGAAGCTCCTAGGTAGTAGTTTGGTTCTAAGATGAAACTGACCACTTTTCTGCTAAAGAGTGCATCATTAAAGACACTAACTGCAGAATGCACAAACATTCATTTAGTTAGATACAAAAGATCATTAAGAAGTTTACATTGTGACATAATGTGACACTCTGACTTATGCAGACACTAATTATTTTGTTCCCATTGTAACATATTATGTGGCTCTATCTTAGTCAGTATTCAATGATCTTTGACGTGGTGGTCCCTCTTGAATTTTCAGATCTCTGGCTGGCTATCTGTTTGTTTGACATGTATTTGACAGCCTTCCCAGCCCTTTCTGAGCATTGTCATAGCAGAATCATTTTTTAATAAGGAAGATAAAAATATATCCATATATCCATCCACACAAACAAATGCAGATTGGTTAATTAATGTTAATGATTTAACTATACATTTACTGAGTTGCTACAATCCTAATCCTACTTAATGGAGCCAGTCTGGTCATGGTATGGCGGTGTTTGGGCCTCATTTCACGTTGAGGAGCTGTTGAAGGTATTTTTCCTAACCCCCAACATTCGTATGGTTAGCCTGTAATAAAGTCATTCATGGGGCAATGAAAAGATGTGAGATACTTGAATCCAACAGTAGATAAAGGTTGTCCTTTCTCTGTCCCCCATGTTTCTGGCTCTGGTGTCTCTAACACAATGAACTCACACACAAAACCATTGTGCTATTGCCTCAGGTATATTTACCTTCAAAACGATTGTTGCAATAACACACACACACACACACACACACACACACACACACAGTTCCTTCCAATAAGTATTACATTTTTCCTGTAACTTGCACAACACAGTCATTCAACACAGAGTCATGTGTACTCCACACACGTAAACACATACACACGCATGCACACACATCAACACACACACACACACACACACACACACACCTTTGTAAAATTGTAAAATTCTTAAGCTTTCATTAGGCCCTAGCTGATAGTTGCCCACCCAAGTGGTCTATGTAAATAAATGTGTAGTTGCTTCCTACTAAACCAGCTGTGGGATGGAGAGACCAAGGATTGGGTCCTGCATATTGATTTCATGTGAAGAGACTATTGTTAACATTTAACATTTTGATAGTTAGTTTATGTGAGGACAGGATGGAACATGCTTGTCACTGACTGAAATATTTATTGTTTGATTGAAGATTATGGAATGTTGAATCTTGTGACTGGACCAGTTACCTTTTAAGGTTAACCCAGTGAGTTTTTCCTAGAGAAAGGACGAGGTGTATCTTGCTCTGAACTTCTTTCCCAACCAATCATCTGTTTCTTCAGAAGTTTGTTGGTGCTGGCGTACTTCTCTCTGCCACTGTGTTGGTCCAGGTTCCTGTCGGCTTTTGCATTCTGCTGCAGGATCCAGGCCAGCTGGGTGCGACTCCTCTCTTCTTTTTCTCTAGCTTTTCTCTCCTCTTTTTTCTTCTTCCTGTCTCTTTCCCACTGAAGCCACATGGACTCCATGAACTGCCGTCTGGCATCCGCCTTCAGGAGCTGGGCACGTTTTTCTTGCTCTCGTTCAGCCCTGGTATAGATCCTGCCCAGCCCTAACGGCTTGGACATGCCTCCTAAAAGCCCTTCACAAATTCATAATGATTCATTATTGACAAATATGGATGAAAAAACAAGCTCACACTGTTGCCCTGGAATATCTGGATATTAACAAATCACATTAAATAATTAAATTCTCTGGGGTTTGAATTTTGCAACTTGCCTGAAACATAGATGTCATCTCCCTCCTGATGCTCTCTTTGGATTGTTCTATGTATCTTTCTTTGATAATGCACCTTCATTTTGTTATTGATCCATCTGATCAATCTTCTCCTCACACTCCTGTCTCTGCCATGAAGCTGAAGATCATTCTTGGAATGGTCTTCATCCTCATCATAGATCTTGCTGCACTCACTTCCCTCCTCATCGTCTGTCAGAGAAAAAATGTTGTTCTGTGTGTCCAAGCTACTGTCCTCCTCATGCTGACTGAGAGTCTGACTTTCATCCCCTTCTTGGCATTGTGAGTGTGTTTCACTTTCTCCAGGGAGATTTTGCTTTCCAGTCTCCTTGTTCCTCTTGACTTCTGTTTCTTCATCCAGCTCTCCTTCCTTCTCCCTCAGCAGCCTCCTGACCTCTCTCTTAAACTCTCTCTCTTGTCCCCTAAGCTGTCTCTCTGTGGACCCAGGCTGGTCTTCTAACCACATTGCCTTCTCTCTCTGAGTGTTGCATTGGTTAAGGGTCTCACTTTGGCTTTCTGTCTCACCAATAGTTTTCATGTCTACTTTTGACTCCTCCGACCCCTGTGTCTGTCCCAGCCTCTTTTTCTGTTTTTTCATCTCATCGTGATCCTCTTTTTCTCTCTGCCTCATTCTCCAGATCAGCAGCTCCTCCAGACATTCTTTCTCTCTCTGCATTTCGTCTTTCACCTCCTTTCTCATTCTCTCCATGTCTTTCTCATCTCTCTCCAGGCCTTCGATTTGTTCTATTTCCTTCTGCTGTTGCTCACTTTTCCCCTGATTTTTCAATTGCTTTATCTTCATCCTCTCTGGTGGCCTGGACTGATCAGGTTCATCAAGCGTTGGTTTCTCAGTTTCCCCCAAGCGGTTCCTATTTGTTGTCTCATTTAACCAATCCACTTCTCTTTCTTCCTCACTCTGCCATGCCACTAAATGCTCTATTTTTGTAGTCTCTTCAGTTTCCAAGTCTTGAAGCTCAAGAAGATTTTTTTGTTTTGTGTTTGATGGTCTCTTGTTATTGCTCTGTCTCACCACTCTTCGATCTCTTCCCACTGTAGGGTGCTCTCCCTCTGGGTCTGTCCACCTCTCTGCCACCCTCTTGTCTTGCCGCTGACACCCAGTTCTTTTCTGTATGTTGTGAAAAGGTCATGTTAAACAGTAAGAGGCATACCATGTCCAGAACTTTCCACAGTATTTGGCACTCCCTCTAAAGGCAATCCAAGTCCTCGACATTAGTTTTTACTTTCGCGATTCAATAATTCTTAATACATTTCATGATACTACTGTTAGAGAGTGCAATGTATGCATTTAATAACAACAGTAATAATAGTTATTATTATCACAATAACAAAAACAAGCAAAGGCAAGGAAATAATAATAATGTGTTAAATGAGTGAATGGATTGAAGTGGACTGAATAACTGAATCATCCTTTCAGTATAATATCTGCTCTGATCTCTGATCTCATTACTCTAAGCCTCTCAAACTTGATTGTCCTCTCCATTCAGTCATGTAGTGTTTTTCAGAATCACCGAATCTGTCGTTCTTTTTTTTTTTTCTTGTTCTGTCAGTTGATTAATACGATACATTTTAAGCGATAACATTTTAACGCGTTATATTTTTTCAGTGCAAATTAATCATGCAAATGCACACATCACACTATCCGCCAGCACCCTCCTCATCCACACACATCACAAGGGCTGTGATTGGTCGACTTTATCGACTCGCTTTGTTTTGTTTGCCTGAGTGGTTCAGCAGCCCTCTTTAGGTACTTGCAGCAACATGCTAGTTCACTGTATAGACTTATAGACTGACTGTAAATAATTTAAGACATCGCTTTGAATTCAGTGGCAGGATTTCCTGATTGTACTGTGCCAATTCTTCAATAATGTTTTAAATTCAGCGTTTCGTCAGCAGGCAGTACTTAGGCAGTCATGAGAGGTTTGCTTGTTATCAGAACATAAACTGACTGCTCAGAAACCTTGTAAATAGTTCTTATATATTTTATAACAACAACTAGGTTGTTGAAATATGCAGTGTCTCATTTAACAGCAATGTTAAAAAAATGAAAGCATGAGGAAGTCGCTAGTCTCCACCACGTGGTTAAAGGGTAGATAGTCCCACTCAAAGCAATTTAGTCAATTGTGCCATGCGAATGCGGACACACTTGACGCAGAACCATGACAAGACAATGACGGCAACAAGTCAACACAGAACCATAAGTCAGCCTGGGAGGTGCCTGGGATTTGAATGTGTGTGTGGGGGGTTAGTTAAAGAATCATGTGGCACCTCTTCCTCCTTGTAGTTGAGGATCTCCTTCTGTTCGTCTGTCAGAGTCTGTATTTTCTCGCTGCTGGGGCCTGCATTGGCAGTTGAGAAGCCATTTGCAGCACTGTCCTCACTGCTGTCAGCGTTCCAAGCTATTTTATTTGGACTTGTTGGCTTGAGTTGTGAGGGGCCTGTTGATGATCTGCAAGTGCTACCACTCATGACTTCAGTCTCTGAGTCCTGGAATATGATTTGGTTCTGAATCCATTGTCGAAGATCCTCAAACCAACTGTCTTCCATCTTTCTCCAGCCCCACTAACAAAAGAAAGTAGGCCTATCAAAACAGCAATTCTGACAAATGCATTTTCTGCATTTCCATTTTGCTTCCATTTTCAATAGACCATGATAGATAAGCCAAACCTAATTTGGCCTAACCATGATTATTTATCCACAAAAATTCTATTATTTGTATCTTGGCCTGCAACTGACTCACAGAAGTAGGTTTACTTTTCTGTTAGTTTTAAATTGTATGTATAATATACCTGGGGGGGTCTTCTGAAGAGTAGCCCTGTTCAAAAAAACTTCCAGTTTAACTAAATGATTTACTGTTTACTTATAAAATTGCTTGTGTTTAAAAAATGACACAAATGGGCTACTTAATTATGGTAGCCATGGTGACCTGCCATGGTGATAGCTATGTCTTCTATTTGTTCTATTATGCATACAGCACTTCAGGCTTGGTCTTTAATATACAGGACAAAATATTCTAGAGTGCTGCAATACTGACATCACATAAACATCTCACATAAACATCTTACCCCACTGTTTTTTTCAGAGAAAGGAAAAAAGCCTGGACTTGTAACCAAAGAGTGGCTGGATTGATTCCCGACCAGTAGGAAAAATGTGGGTGGGAGAAGTGATTAAACATTTCTCTCCCATGTCTACATCCATGTCTGAGTTGCCTGTGAGCAAGGCACCTAACCCCTCACTGCTTTTCGGTCACAGCAGCAGCAGGCTGCCCACTGCTGAAGGTTAGTGTGTGCCTCACTGTGTGGGGGGATAAGCAGATATGCAGAGACTGAATTTCCCTCACAGGATCAAAAGTAGGTATACTACACATTATAGACAAAATTTTGTCAGTATCACTACTATGATTGAAACATGCCCTCATACTGACTAACATAAGTGTTCTGAAATGTTGGGTAGCAATCTTCAACATATATCTATTTACTTACTTCTGTGGCCTATTTATTTGTTTATTTGGCTGACACTTTGCTCCGGTGACATTTCTCAATTAATTTTATCACCAGTCTCCCTTAACTCAAGGTTAGGTACCTTCAGGACACAACAGCCAGGTTCTTTAACCACTATGTCCCCCAACCCTCTACCCCCCGCACACACCCCATCCCCCAATACAATGATAATGAACATTTAAATGACACAGCTGAATCTGTTCTTTTAAATTATCATTTCATTTTAATGAAACATTAAAATACATACATACATGCTTTATGTTAGGGATAACGGCTACTGAGGTATCCCAATATAGAGGAATAATGGACAAGGCAGGAGCAAAGAATGGCATGATGCCGAAGGCAGAATATTATGTTGCTCTCTCTTGGTCAGTATGCAACAATCTTTGGTTCAACTGTCATTTACTATGGTTGTTATAGTTACCATTCAAAAGAGCATTGATATGGAATAGTGAATAAAGATTTGTTTTTGACCAGATCTACTATAGGTGTTCAGTTATCAGGAATAATTAACACCCTGTCAGCCAATCAGAAAACAGTATTTAATTTTTCTAGGTGATAATTATCTGTGAAACCTATACAGTCAGTTCTGTTTTTTCATATTGTACTGTGTCTTTGGAGTTTTGTGAAACTCTTTACCATTAAACACTTTACCACTAAAACCCATAAATAAACACCCCTGACTCTCTTCTTTGCATGCACCCTCCTTACCCACTAGACTACCATCAATCTATTTCCAATGGGAGATATTAGCAATTTCCTTTTGTTTTTGTGGGTTGCTAAACAACCACTGATTGGATTGTTTCTGTCTATTATTAACAAACTAATTATTGTAAACATTCACTGAATGACGATTAGGCAAGTACAGCACCTGATTTCTCCACTGCAGATGTTGCCTAGAATGTTCTTGTGGAGCCTATTCCACCCACAGCTGTGTTTTTTGTGCGTGCTCAAATGCATTTGTTATCGTCTCTGTCCACCTCTGCATCTATATCTATCTGTATCTAGCTTCATATCTCATTATGAATGAGTGTTCAACTAAACATATGTGAATTCACTATTACATAACATTTGTCATCCAACAGCTTGACTCATTGAGCCTGTTCCTCTTGAGGGGGTGTGATGGTCCCCTCCAGGTAGGCACGGAAGTGGTCTACAGTGTTCAGCTCAGGCTGTTTCAGGAGCAGATAGCACTTGGGGAAGAAGTAAGCTGCCACCAGCCCCATGTGACTGATCAAGGTGACTGAGACGTGAGCGATGGACTTGTTCTTGTCGTGAAGTCCGGTGTAGATTGGCACAAAGATCACCCACACCACACAGTAAGCCAGAGTGGATATGGTGATGTCACGCGCCATGTTGTACTGACCAGCTGGCTTTAGGGCCATGAAGGTGCACATGAAGGAGAGGAGTCCCAGCACACCGATGAAGCCCAGCACAATGCCGAAGCTGTAGAGTGGCGTCATTGGGCAACTCAGGAAGCGTGTCACAAAGTCCACCTCTAGCTCGGAGCGGAAGCGTGTCAGGGAGGGGGCCTCCTGGACAAACCAGCCGCACAGACCTCCCTGGATACCACTGCATGCCAGCACAAACAGCCAGCTGCCTGGACCACGCAGAGTGTGCAGATGAGATAAGGTCTTCTCAGGAAACTCAGTCACACACACAATCTGGGGAAGAAAAAGTGATGTGATACAAAGACTGTTAAGTTAACGTTGTTATAGAATATCAAATGAAAATTGTACTAGCATATCAGTCATTATTTGCAAATGAAGCAAGCAAAGTAGGAGAGGTGAATACTGAAGGTTGTTAATGGATTGTTGATTGTTTTTTGGTGTTCCAGTAAAGTGAATCCTTTATCTTACATCCCAACAATCAAAAAGAAAAAATTAAATGAGATGAGGGAAAATGAAATACCAAGCAGAACACAAGTAGGACAACTACTGCTGAATATGAATTAGAAATATATTGCAAATGCAGACAAACTGCTCTGAAGCTGTTGAGCTTTCTTTCCCTCTCACCTGTAGTGAAATGGCTAAAATGGTGGACAGTGTAACGGTGGGGAACATGGCATTGAGTGGCAGCTGCAGGCGGCACACCAGGTCCCCTGGTGGGCCCAGGAAGAGCACAAGGCTGGAACAGCATCCCATCAGGCACAGCAGCGACAGACCACAGAGTGCCCCTCCGGCCGCGTCCACCATGGGGGTACCTCTGTGGCGCAGGAAGAGTACCGACACAGCGGCCTCACAGACCAACACAACCACTCCTGCCAGGATAAGGCCCAGGCTCTCAAAGCTGTTCCAGGTGAGGTATGTGTAGGTGGGGAACACACAGGAGGTACTGCGGTCAATAGACCACTTCCCCTTTGGACAGTTTGTGCACTGAATGTCATCTGTAAAAAAAAAGTTTGAAGTTTAGTAAAAGGTCTGTGAGTAGGAAATGTTAACCCATGATGTCCAGTGTTAGAAACTACAGAAATGTCTAAAGTTTGCTTGGGTATGAAAGCCCCGGTAATGCTTCATCTGTTGTTAAGTTTGTGTCAATTGAACGGAAATAAAGAGAGGCCCATATTTCTATTCTCACAATTTCTTTATTTCTTTCACAAATTCACTGAGCTACCTAATATTTATTGCCTTATATCCCACACAGCAGTCCCTCTGTAATTTAACCACAGTATACATTATGTGGTGGCTGGTATTGCACTATTGAAAAAAATATATATATTTGAAACAACAAACTAAATGACCCTAATTTTCCAAAATCATCTCTCTATTTTAAGTGGATAGACACACCAGTATTGTTTTGGAATGTTCCCTCTTTGCATGGAATGCAGTCAAAGCAGCAGGAGTGGAACCCTTTCACACGTTTGACCTCTCCAGTATTACAGTCTGCAGAGCAGGTGGACTCAGGGACCTGTGACAGAAAGAAGACAAATATTTTGGGAAGTAAGATCTCAAAAGTATGAAATCAATAACTGTCTTGTTACGGCCCTTTGTGTGTGTTCCCTGTTGTTACCTTGTTGCCTTTTGTGTGCCACCCAATGAGTGTCTTGTTGATGGTCAGGTTCCCAGAGAATCTTCCAATCTCTCTGAATCTCACTTTGGGAGTGTCCCAGATCCACACCAACAGGTCATAGCCTATGCTGGGGTTCCCATCCTCATCAAATTCAAAGTGCGTTCCATTTATGTTAAAGGACACTTTCTTCAACTCCTCAAGCAACTGGGGAATGGAAGAATACAATACAGTATTTAATACATAATAAATTGCAATAAACATTTAACACACATATTTTTTCTTCCATTTTTAGGGGTAGTTAACTGTGTGTATGTGGGTGGCTGGGTGGGTGGTGGTGGTGGTGGGGGTTATGATGAAGGTAGGGGTTGAATGGCAGTGTGCTATGTGCATGTAGGGGTGGGTGGGGGGGCCCTTACTGGTGATGAGAGGGGAGGTGGGGCTATGTGCTGCATGTATGTGGAGAGGGGGACATGAGTAAAGCTGAGCCACAGAATTTGAATAAATTTAGATTGAGTTATTATTAGAAGTAAACTATTAGTGTTAGAATAAACCTTTTCTTGTTGTCATTGTTTTGCTTGTTGCCATACCTGGAGTCTGCATTACAGGACATGGGTATGGCTGAGTCACCAAAGGATTATTATTGGCCTTGCTCTTTATTTATGATTTCTTATGCAAATGTATGTATGAACTATGAAATATTATGTTATTCATCTAATGTGTAGTATATTAGATTTTTTTCTTCCTAAATATAAAAAAACACTTCTAGCGTTCTTGTACCATCATAGTATCATTACTTGTAGTATTTTTTACCATCATTATTTTAAAATGTTTAGGCTTATAGGTCTTTTAGATTTTCATTTATTTATTTCAATTATAATCATCATTAATCCATATAAGCAGAAACAACACATCTCTGAACAAAGAGGGCAGATTAATTTCAGGTTACACAAATAATTTTTATTATCATTAGACTCCTCTTTTGCGCAACGCCCACATTTGTGAACAGTAGTTTTTTGTTGTATAAAAACATCATTTTATTCTAGGTTTTAATTTTAACAGCACAGACTTGTCAACTGAAATGTCCTTGATATGATACAATACATTTGTAACATAAAGTGGCCTTCTGGAATGGTTATTTTTCACAGATATATGTAAGGCATCTTGCACATAGCTAGTCATCTTGGATTGATAATGTCATCAAATGCTTAATATTTGGAGTACAAAATTATAACTACAGTTAAAATATTGTAATAAACCTTCTGGTACTTCACATATGACATTTGAAAAAAATAACCGATGCCCCCTGCCATATGACACATCCAGTGATAACTTGCTGAAAACATTTGTAAGCATATTATTTCTAAGCACATTTGACTTTTTTGTCTCTCTTTAAAGCAGATGACTGAACCTTTAGCTTCTATCAGTAACATTTAATAGTTGGCTACCATTCTTCAGCTCTTCAGTCATATCCACTTAAAACTGCTTAGTGCCACAAATGAAAATATTTAATATTTGGATTAGCTGGTTTACAGGTATGCAGGAATGTTCTTTAGAATTATCATTAATATTATTAGTAACACTTTAGATTAGGGCACACATATTCTCCATTAACTAGAAGCTTATTAACATGCAAATTAGGCTGGTAATTTGTTAGCCATTACAAATGACTTATTAATACCTTATTCTACATGACCTTATTCCACCCATAATAGACGAATAACTAACTATTTCTCCAATATAAATCCATAATTACTGTTTATTAGTAGTTAATAAGTTAGTTGTTGTACATGAATTGTGATCTTAATATGCCTTAGTTAGCATGAGGCTTATAAGGCAGTAGTACAACAGGAAAAGTTATTCTCCTTCAATAATATTCAGAAAAGATGGCCTATTCATCATAACAAAACCAAATACAAAAAGTACCTAATAATATCCAAATAAGTCTTTTATAAGCCCCTTACTGAACAAGGCATATCGAGATCAAAATTGAAAATTGAACAACTATCTTACTATGAATAAGCAGTAATTAGGAGTTTATATGGAAGAAAGTCTAGTTAATGGTCTACTATGGACAGAATAAGATCATTCAGAAAAAGGTATTAATAAGCAACTTGTAATGGCTAACAAGTGGCTAGCATGTTATTAATTAGCATGTTAATAGGCTGCTAGTTAATATGTGTACCCTAATCTGAAGTGTTACTATATTAGTATATATATTACTATCTTAGTAGGTTTATTTTTCACTAAATGTATTACCTGTGCCCTGTATTGCTCTGTCTTGCTAAGATGAGTTTGTGTCCATTTCATTATTATTTTTTTATGCTAATGGTCTAATGCTATGTCTATTTGGATTATAACTTTGCTATAATGCAGTTGCAAGGTCACAGAAGCACTGTTAGCCACTGGTAAGCAAACCATAACAAACACATCAGCTTTTAGAAATTACCTTCCATGGGTAGATTTTGTAACTGGACTGCTGTGGACACATGGTGGCACTGCAGCCCAGCATGCTGTGCAGTGCCTGGGCAACAGTATAGACGGCTGCATACACACTGAAGGCAGTCCTCTGCAATAGGGTCTCCTCCACCAGGCTCATGTTGTCCGGGGAGAGGTACCAGCACACTGGACATGGATTGTCTATGGAGGGAATGTCAAAGCTGGGGTCCAGGGAGGACTGAGTCCTTTTCTGTTGGATCTGGGAGAAGAGGGCCTGGAAGTATGGGTTTAACAAGGGCAGGTGGTGGCTCATGTCAGCGAATGCCAGGATGGTGCCTACAGTGTGGATGTTGGGCATTGTAGCGATGTCATTGTGCAGCGCCCAGGCAGTGCTGCCGACCCATACAGATGTCATGTTCTGGAGGATTACCTTTATTTGTGCAGAACAATAATAATTACAAATCACACAATTAGAGAAAGAAAGTGATGTCCTAAATATTGATTTTTTCATTTCAGTTTTTAATGTAGTATTAGTTATTAGTTATAGTTTATAGTTATATTATTAGTTAACATAGGCTGATGAAAAGACACCACATCACTGCATTTCCTTACACCCAGTAACTATGTGCATGTATAACATCCTTGTATCCTTGTATCCTTACAGTTAGTAGCACTTTCATTGAAGGCTCCAATCTTGCCCTCTTCAAAAACCTTTTCCAAGCAACATTTTTTTTCTTTCCAATCATGCGCCTGTTCTCCTATACCTCCCCAACACTGACCTCACTGAAGAAGTTGACAGCGGGCTGAGCGAGAGAAAAGAGCACCACCACCCTGACGTTGGTGTCTTTGATGTTCCTCAATATGTCCTTGATAGTGGCCATGGGATCACTGTAGATGGGGATCAGCCCCTCGTATGCCACACAGATGCCCTTCTGCGATGCCAGGCTGGAGAACTGCCGCTTGCCCTGACGCCCATACTCGTCCTCGCTGGCCACCACTGCCACCCAGTTCCACCTAAACTTACTAAGCAGCTCCACCATGGCCTCCACCTGCCATTTGTCAGTTGGCACAGTGCGCATAAATGACGGGTACAATTCCTTGTCACTGAACTTGTCGCTGGTGGCACCAAAGCTGATCTGATCAAAGCAAATGAAATGAATATGATGGTGCTTCAGCTGCAGTTTTACACAGTTTTTGTCTGCAGTTATATTTTCTTTGTTACATATACATTTCTTTGTTACAGACATTTACATATGTAAATGTAATGTCTGTTGTAAAAGACATTCATCTGAATAGATTTACAATGTGCATATGTATGTATGTGTATTTGTATGTTTGTGTGTGTGTGTGTGTGTGAACACATGTTATTTAACACATAACTTCAACTTCAGCCAACCTGTGGCATCAGAAAGAATCCAAACAGCTTGCCAACAACAGACACCATTTCTGAGGTGTATGGGCCAATGACAGCTACCACCCGTGTGGCATAGTCTGTGTAGTTGCACCGGACTGCCACCTCTTCTGTGGAGCCCTCACTGAGGAAGAACAGGGTCGGCTTCATTATCACCGATGGCTGCTGACATGTGTCGTAGGTCTCAAAGCCTAGCCTCACTCCAGGGAGGACACTAGGGTCAGCGTTGATGTTGTCCACAGAGAACTTCAACACAAGGGACAGACCCAGGCCATATTTGTTGATCCTGGTAAAGATAAATGCACACACAAACACTAATTTGTGCTGGTTTGGAATAGATTTACTACAGTCGTCACAATGTTGAACTTTTTTGGTGTTGACCACTAGAGGTCGTCATTACTCATTATTTTTTCTATGGTTATTTTTTGCTCATTCGTTGCCACTCCATTATAAATCTCACCTGTTCTCCATTAGCTTGTCATGGGATTAGTTTAGCCAATTATCCCGGTCCTGGCGACAGTGAATGTATTTCTGCAGTGTACTAATGATATACTAACTAATAATGCTAAGAAAATGAAACAAAAGCCCAGTAAAGTAAAAAAAAAAAAACACACACACATATGTGGAACTCATTTAAACTCATGAGAATTAAAAATTGATGAATGCAATGAATCACTTGTATGATCTGTATAATACTGTGTGCTATATTATAAATGGGCATGACAATAAGAATACAGGTATGACTATCTATCACCTAATAAAGGGTGTAACATTATGTATATCGATGACTTGAGACTATGAGATAATTTTACCTGTTGCACTGTATGTCATCAGGCTCCTCTCGCTGGCTCAGATTGCTGGTGAGCTCATTGATAGGAAAGAGTCCTCCAAGCACTATGTCTCCTGGAGACCTGAAGAGATCTGTGCTGATGTTCTGCAGCCAGTCAGCTGACCCTGAATGTAAAAAGGAATTGATCAGTACATTTTATGATATGTAATATATACAGTTGTTTATTGGATGTATCTTTTTAACATAATATCTGTATAATATGAGATCTTATATTGGAACATGAGACCCCTTGCAATGCACAATAAATAAGTATATGTGTATTTATGTGATGTTTGTGTAATACATGTGTTTCTGTAGGTTTCCACAACTTCAGACATTTTAAGATGTTTTTATGACTAGTTAGATTTTTTAAAGAAAATATAAATCACAGTACAGTATTACATCAGGAAAGGGTCCCAGGTTTAAAAAAAACTTCTTGGTTGACCCTCTAAGAAATAATTCATTTTTTTTGCAATTTTTAGAAACATCATCATGTCAGATAGCCATACAGATGTTTTTGGCAGTGTTACTAATTTCCATTCCAACAGTATCCTTCTCCTTGCTATTAAAGTTGCAAAGCAACTATAGTTTTCTTTGCTGTTAGGCATTAGAAAATCTCCATTCCCCAGGAATGCAAATGTGGCTGTTATAGGAGTAGGCTGTAAATCTAAATCAAAGACTTCATTTAGGATCCCAAATACTGATGTCCAGTAGTCTCCACGTCCTGGACACGACCAAAACATATGAGTAAGCTCAACCTGGCCCTGTCTACAGTGGTCACACAGTACAACGTGACACCCTTTCTGGCAAAAATGCATAGGTTTGCTGAATTTGAAGTGAAATGTATGGATTCCACATTGAAATCATGCTATGAACTACAACTACCAACTTCACATCAAAAAATGCTCCTCTCAATTGGAAAAGACACACTTCAAGCAAGTGGCATGGTCCACGCGAAATGCATGCCATTGGTGCATCTGCAGTAATAATTCACAACAGCCTAATTTAAGACCTGACCTAAATGCATATTCACAGAACACATGTTAATGTTGATTGTGTTTGTCCTCACCACTGCTCAGGAAACAGATACAACAAAGCAGCCGCACACTCTCCTGCCACAGCATCCTACACAAAACAGAGAGGGAACGGTTGTCTTAGATAAATAACTGCAGCATAACAACTGTGTTCTCATGTAAATAACAAAGACAGACTGTAGTACCAAGAAACACTAATCTGGACAGCAAGGAGGACAGCAAACTGCTGAGGACAGCAAACTTTACTGTGTCAAAGGTCAACAGAATTGGAATTAACTAACCTGCAGGAAACAGATGTGCAAACCAATTAGACGTCAGCTCTCCAAGATTCTCCAACTGTTCAACTGTTCAACTGTTTTCAGCAGTTGATTCCCTTTAGACTAGACACCTGCAGCATATCAGAATATGTCTGTCTCTATGCAATGTTAGGTGTAGGCAAACCAGCCAATGAAATGGGAGACAAGAGTCTATGGAAATCAAGCTTCCTGTGCCACTCCCCATCTTTTCAATGTGGTATATGCAAGCAGAGCTGTAAGATCTAGTTTACCTTCTCAAAATATACTGAATTATGTAACCACTAGATGAATGAAATAGGTAAACAGTCTTGTCCTGTCTTAATGTCAATAAATACCACTTATTTGTCTTAATGTCAATAAATACCACTTATTTGTCATTCACTTGGGTAAGTGGTGGGTTTTTTGTTTGTTCACCCTAATAGGGCCATCCACCTAAGGGTGGTGCGTAGCAATTTGCATTGGATTTGCCACTTTCTGCCTGGCAGGAACACCACTAATGATGGGGAAACAATCAAAGCTCATTTGTAACCTTAGCAGCACAGCATGTCACACTTTATGCCCAGTAGCTAGTTTCCATGGGGTGCTTGATTTACCTAGGTGTACTTTGCTGTTTCAGCTGCATAAAGGCAGTTGATGAAACAAGCAATTTTGTGCAATTTGCATTATAATTTGTAATGGAAATGATTTTTCCCACACTGGTACATGAAGATATTGGTGCTGATGTTTTGCATGCAAGACCTGATACCTGATATAAACTGTCCATAATGTTGGTAAAGATGTTTAGAATGCTGTTTATGTGCAAAGTTACACTTAATTTGTATTTTTCCTAAATCGAGTTCCACAAAATTCCCAACAAGACCCGAACTGCTTAGCACTGTGAAATACACAGCTCATCAATGTCAAGGGAGGGAGGGAGGCAGGGAAAAAAAAGACTGACCAGGAATTTCAAAACTGGAGTGTCTGAAAAGGTAAACCCTCAATTTCAATCAAGAGGCTCTTTTTTCTATGATTATGTGGTGGTTTATTACCCTCCACTCAGAACTGCACACTGCATAGCCTGGATTGCTGGAGGGAATAAGACTTAGAGTTGACATAGAGTTACTTTAAAATTGCCTTCTTTACTCGGTTCTAAGGTAAAAACACATCATGGTTGTATGGTGATGACATGTCATAGTTTGATGATATAGTTTTTGTTAATTATGCACTGTCTGTCATCACATAAAGGCCTCCCCATGCCAGATAAGCAGATGTGCTTGGTTCCTCAGTTGCAATATAGGCTTGAATCCGGACAGACCTGCAGAGAAAATGTAATATTTTCCACTAAGTTGATCTTGGTTTTTTCAGGCTACTTAAACTTAAATGTCAATGTGAATGTCAGAGACAAATACTGTACATACTTCTTGTCATTACCCATCCAATCTCTCTTCTTACACTCCTCCCACTGCCAGGAACCTGAAGACTTCCTACACGTGCTTCCCATCTCTGTTGCTCTCTTGCTCTGTTCTGTTCTTGTTTATCTAAGCTGTGCTTGTTATATGTTGGCAAACCACTGCTATCTGGGCACACAGATTTCCAGTCAAACTCTGCATGCCTCGTATTGGCTATCGGTAAGTTATGATGTTGCTGTTGATACACTGTGTGGAAATTTCTGCATGAACATATAGTTTTGGGTATGTATCATCTTAGAAGACCACTGTGTCTCATTTTACATTGGTATGCATTGCAGCTGCACAACCAACATAAAATGCTGGGATTTTACAAATTACGGGGACTTTAAATAAGAGTCCATGTTTTTCACAGGATTCTTCCATATGGGAAGTGACAACATGCATTTGGGAAACTGTTTTGGGAATTGTTTTGTCACTTTTTGAAAATAGGTTCTTTGTTTACTATACCCATTCAATGAATTATGCTAAAATTTGCCAAGGTTAAATTTATCTGATTTACTGTAGTTACTGCATGCACTGATATAATGAGAGTAGGTATATAGTCTCTACAAATGTGTTATTACTGAAATATTTGACATTTAATGTCTCAGGTAAAATATATTAAAGGTACAGCCTGGTTGTTGTGTTCACCTGTCATTCAGAAAAAAGCACCCATGTTATTTCATTATAACTACAACAAACTTGCATGCATTCAACATACTTTTGAAACATACTCTTATACTGCCAGACATAAATATTCACATAACACTAACGCTAAACTAATATATATGTATATATATCATATGTTAGGCAATCATATGCTAGGCTATGCTAGGAGACACAGCCACTACTAAAAGAATAGTTTACTGTGTCTTAAATCACTGAAACTATTTTTGTCTCAATCTCGGTTAAGTTGATACTCCTAAAAAGTGCACCTGAAGCGTGTTTTCTGTCTGTGTGCAATGTTAGAATTAGCTTATAAAACGTGACTCAAAAATAATTCATGGAAATCAAATTTCTGTCTTGGTCACTCCCTATATGTTAGAATTAATTTACCGTCCAGAGAAAATCTGAGGATTTTGTAACTGCAAAAATATGAACAGAGATAAATTAAGGTAAAGGACAAAAACATTTTGAACAGTATTTTGTATTTTCTGTTATTTTACTTGCCACATCGTACTGTCATTGTGCCATGCAGTGTTATATGCTGTGTCCTTGTATTTTCTAAGTTGAATCATGTGTTCATTGTGTTATCTTTTGTGAGGGTTTTGTTGGATTGTGATGAGCTGCATTAGTTTACATGTGGTTTGACAAGAAATAAAAATGCTAGGCTACTGTGCTATAAAACACCTCAGGCTTTCACTGGTAGGCTATTTGCATAGGATTTGCCAGTGTCTGCTTCTCAGGAAGACCATTTATAATGACAAAACCACCAAGGGCCATTTGCAAACCTTGGCACCACAGTGAATATCAGCAGGCGGCGATCATAGAGTGCTTTATCCAACGATGCTTTGTCCGTTGTTTACGTTAATCTATCTGCTCTAACCTGCGTAATGAAGGTTGATGTTTTGAATGACGTACATTTGCCATAGTGGTCATTAACGACCTCAAAAGTCAGTGTTTTTTAGATTTTAATTAAACATTTTACAAAATATGTAGTTCTATGTAATTATAAATCCAGTAAAAATGTATACGCATACGTGACACATACGTAAGTATATCATTGAGTTGAAATGTTGGTTAGATGGTTCTTTCACTGGTCTTATGACAGAGCAGATAATGGCTTCACTTAGATGGACATGAAGACTTACAGCACACAGCACACCAGTCTTCTTAGGTTTGTGGTTTATGGCTTAGAATGAATATTTATTCATCTTTGTCAACTGATCATGTACTCATATGAGTGTTCTTCAAAGGCATTTCAGTATAATATTCTGGTTACTACTGGATTTACTGGCATTTGTCATTCTGTAGTTGACTGAGCCAGTGGCTCTTGAGAAGATGTCATGATCCCCTCCAGGTAGGCATGGAAGTGGTCTACAGTGTTCAGCTCAGGCTGTTTCAGGAGCAGATAGCACTTCGGGAAGAAGTAAGCCGCCACCAGCCCCATGTGACTGATCAAGGTGACTGAGACGTGAGCGATGGACTTGTTCTTGTCGTGAAGTCCGGTGTAGATTGGCACAAAGATCACCCACACCACACAGTAAGCCAGAGTGGATATGGTGATGTCACGCGCCATGTTGTACTGACCAGCTGGCTTCAGGGCCATGAAGGTGCACATGAAGGAGAGGAGTCCCAGCACACCGATGAAGCCCAGCACAATGCCGAAGCTGTAGAGTGGCGTCATTGGGCAACTGAGGAAGCGTGTCACAAAGTCCACCTCTAGCTCGGAGCGGAAGCGTGTCAGGGAGGGGGCCTCCTGGACAAACCAGCCACACAGACCTCCCTAGATACCACTGCATGCCAGCACAAACAGCCAGCTGCCTGGACTGAGCAATACATGCAGGTAAACCGAGGTCTTCTCAGGAAACTCAGTCACACACACAATCTGGGGAAAGAAAACTTGATGCAAAGATGCTCAAGTCGGTACTGGTATCTAGAGAAAATGAAAATAATGTCAGCCTTGAGTTGCAAAGTAAGCAAGCCATGAACTGCATTAGGAAATATATCAATAACAAATAAATGTTTAGGTACACTCAACACTAAAATGGGTTACAGTAAAATAAGATTAATTGCTTTGAAAAAATTCTATGTAACATACATTTTATGCAAAACTTTTTATGCAAAAATTCAAAACAAAATGCCTGAGCAAACTATTTTACCTGGGTAAATATAAGTTTAAAAACCCTCCATCCCATGCTTTCTCACCTGTGGTGAAATGGCTAAAATGGTGGACAGTGTAACTGTGGGGAACATGGCATCCGGCCGCGTCCACCATGGGGGTACCTCTGTGGCGCAGGAAGAGTACCGACACAGCGGCCTCACAGACCAACACAACCACTCCTGCCAGGATAAGGCCCAGGCTCTCAAAGCTGTTCCAGGTGAGGAATGTGTAGGTGGGGAACACACAGGAGGTACTGCACTTCCCCTTTGGACAGTTTGTGCACTGAATGTCATCTGTAAAAAAAAAAAAATGCATTATAGCTTAAAAGTCTTATGAGTAAAAATGACTCCAGAATGTCCAATGGAATGTGTAAAAGTATCTGATCTCTGCTAAGACAGATCCATGTTCAATTTTGTTTTTGTCGCAGATACTATATAGTGATCACACTTCCAAGTTTACAAGTCCTTGTTTTACTTAACTACTTAATGTTTATTTTCTTCATTAACATGCAAACCAAATAACCCCTAATTTTAAGTAGATAGACACACAAGTATTATTCTGGAATGTTCCCTCTTTGCATGGATGGCAGTCAAAGCAGCAGGAATGAAAGCCTTTCACACATTTGATTTGTGCATTTGAGCATTACAGACTGCAGAGCAAAAAAGTCTTTCTTACTGTGAACGTGTAGGAAAATGTGACATGAAATGAAATGTTTCTCTTTTGGATTTGTGTGAATTTCAATGTTCTTACATTATTGCTTTCTGTTTGCCACTCAACGAGTGCCCTATTCATAGTCATTCAAATTCAAAGTGTGTTCCATTTATGTTTAAGAACACTTTCTTCAACTCCTCAACCAACTATAATAATTACACAATAAAAATATAAATAATTAATATTTTGAGACCATTGCTCCATTAAAGGTTTTCTGGAAAAAAAGAATGTGATTACAATACCATTTTCTGTAACAAAAGTAACAGCTTACATGTACCTATACTTCTTCTGTAAAGAAAATCCTACACTTCCTTTTAAAGCAGTACCAGGCAAGCCTGCATTTTTTTTTTTACCTCCGAAGCTCCCCCTACAGGTGTCAATTAAAATAAAAAAATTAAAAAATGCAACAACATTGTACATTCTCACCAGTCCATGTGGATTTATTTGCAAACCAAGGTATAGGAACCAGTGATGATCATTTTCATGGAGTTGACTGACAAGGTAATAAACATGATTTCAGTTTCATTCAGTTTTGTTATCATTTAATGACACTTTTTGATACTGCATGTGCTGTAACTGCACTAGGAAAGCAATAGAGGGTACCGAGAGAGCCTCCATTCACACTAAAGACAGCTGTGTACACACTGAAAGCATTCCTCTGAAATAGGGAGTCCTCCATCAGGCTCATGTTGTCTGGGGAGAGGTACCAGCATGTTGGGCAAGGGTTGTCATTGGAAGGAATTTTCCAGCTGGAGTTCAGGGAGGACTGAAGCCTTTGTGGTGGATCTGGGAGAAGAGGGTCTGGAATTATGGGTTCAACAAGGCAAGCGGGTGGCTCATGCCAGCGAATGCTAGGATGGTGCCTACAGTGTGGATGTTGGGCATTGTAGCCATGTCATTGTGCAGCGCTCAGGCAGTGGTGCCTACCCACACCAATGTCATGTTCTGGAGGATTACCTGTGTGTGTGCAGAACATTTTAATAGTGGTCATCATCAACTTTAAAGAACATAAAGAATATAGTGTTCTCTACTTTTGAGTGTGTTTTATGCTAAAAAAAGACACTGATATGAATGGATATACGGTACATATGTACATACAACGTGCATAGTGTGCTGTTTAGTTCATAACCCCAACATCAATCAACCTGTGGCATCAAGAAGAAACCAAGCAGCTTGCTGACAACTGACACCATTTCTGAATAGACTGGGCCAATGATGGCTACCACTCTCATGGCATAGTCTGTGTAGTTGCACTTGACGGCCACCTATTCCGTGAAGCCCTCACTGATTAAGAGTAGGGTCCGCTTCATGATCACCGATGGCTGCTGACACGTGTTGGCCACAAAGCCCAACCTCACCCCAGGAATTGGGATTGGCGTTGGCGTTGGCGTTGATGTAGTCCAGAGTGAACTTCATCACCAGGGACAGAGCCATGTAATGGCTGTTGACCCTTGAAAAAAGATAAACACATACACACACACACACATCCATATAGCTTGAAATATTTATGGTAATATTTATGACAGTAAACATTTATAGCTCTAGTACAATTTCTATTTAATACTACAAAATGTCAAAAAGGGCAATAACGCAAAAGATAAGTAAACATGCCATGTATTATTACTGAGCTTAAATGTTTTCTCGTGTCACTTTAGGGGCTCCATATACATCTGTCTCTACTTGTCACTTTTCCTTCATTTTGTGCTCTCAGTTGTTTGCCATCATGAAAAAGGTGGTGCTACTTAGACACATCATTAGGAGTGAGCAAACAAGTAGAGACCACAAATACCTTACTGGTCACCTATACTGTTAGCATTCCAATTTAAAATCATGGAATATGAACTGCCATTATTATAACCCAACAAACACTTAACACAACCATTCTTCTCTGTTTAATTACTCGCTGAGTCCTCGTCACAGAGACACCATGTGAAACTACAGAATCTGACCTTTCCAACAGTGCTAGTTTCTAGTTACTGTGATAAACGGTTCAAGAAAATTTGCGCTGAATTCATATTAAATTAATGCCACTAATACAGCGCTCAATCTCATAGCTATTCTTCTCTGAGTAATAGCTCATGATTTCTTAACTTTCGCTGATGACTAACTGCTCACCTTTTCGTCTCTCGGATTCCCTCTCTTTCTATTCCTCCGCTCGGCTGTCCCTGTGCTTGGGCAGATGTTCTGATACAGTAAAAAGATGTTTTTATTAACACCATGAGCTGCTGTTCACTCAAATGGTTTTAGGTGCAGTAAAGCACTGATATGTGATAAATGTGCTTTATAAATGATCATAAGAGAATTTAATTGATTGTGCTGCTCAATTTCGGTACTGCATTTTTTTCAGTTGCCGGGAGTAAACCATTCCACCAGGGGGCAGCGCAGTATTCATATTCAATTAAAATCCAACAGCAGGTAAGGACGCTTTACACACTGTATAGAACTTTAGTTTCACTGAATTATGGTGTTTAACAGAATTCATCATTATAGAAGTATGAAATTAATTATTCTTTTCAGAAAAATAATAATTACAGTCCTTAATCCACCAAAGGATAATGTCCTACTTGGAGCCCTGCATGCCCACAGATATGTGTGGCAGGGAGAAAGGTTTCACTGAGAAAGTGTGAGAGGCGAGGGAGAATAGAGGAGAGGAAAAGGGAGAGCAGAAGAGAGGAAATGAAAGGACAGGAAAGGACATAACATGAAAGGAAACAAAAAGAAAGGAAGAAAAAAGGACAGGAGAGGGAGAGGAGAGGAGAGGGACGGCATTCTTCCCTATTATCTCTCTGGGAAATCTTGACGTAAGCAGGCCTGTGCTTGAGCTCTTATCTTCACCTGTGTGAAAATCCTGAATGTATACAGTATATATTCTCAGGAAATCCACCCTTTTGAGTTTATCTCAAAATATACATCTCATGATGAGGTTAGCATTAGATGAGGACAGCTCATGGAAATAATCTCATAAGTATGTATGTAGACATAGCCTGTATGTAGTCATGTATAAGGAGGAATGAGAAAGAGCGAGGGGAGACAGCAGGTTTAGTTTGTTTTCCCCTTCCACATTTTCACAATCACTATTTCTCATAGTGTGGGTGGATCCACAGGTGTGTATGCGTGGGTGTAGTGCGATTAGAGGCGTGCTAAGCTCATTTCACGTGTGTGTGTGTGTGTATGTGTGTGTGTGTGTGTAAACTGTTCTTGTAGAGTTGCAGAACCGGGCCTATGTATTGCTCCTGCAAGGTCTGCATATCCACTCACAAATGCTGCTGGAAATTTTTCACCAGTGATAAAGATTTACATGTGGTGGTTTCCCTACCACACACAAACACACTCACTTTCTCTCTCACACACACATACTCACATACACGCACATTTCTCTCTCTCTCGCTCTCACTCACACACACACACACACACACACACAGTCACTCCCCTCCCTCATAGATAAGAGGGAGACAATCAAAGACAAATGTGCCCAGAAGAACGCCTTGGTGACCCAGCTATGCTGAAACATGGCTTATGATTTATCGCACATCCGCTGTGGAGGCAGTAAAACACACTGTGTGTTCCTCATTGCCCTGTTTTAAAATGGAACTTGATGGAGCTCTGATTACTATTGCCCCTCATTACATAAATATAAACACACACACGCACACTTAGTCACACATGAGATCATTTAAAAAAACGTTCCATATAATAATCTTTATGGGAAGTCAAATTGCTTGTAGGTGCATGGTCAAAGTGGATGAGAAGACAGTGAACTCACATTGTTTTGCTCATTTCAGTTCAGGTGGATATTGTTGTTTGGTTGGTGCTCACACAGTAAAGTTTTTTTGTGGAATATTTCCGTGGAATACTTTCAGCTTTGAGTCTTTTTGAACACAACATAACACATTGGCCACATGTGGTAGAATGTGGTATTAGGGTATAGGAAAGTCGATCAAAAGATATCAGGACAACAGGGTGCTTAGGCATTTTTTACATTACGTCTATTGTTTCTTCACATTCTGTTGCTGTTTCTAGGTCATTTTCATTTAAACATGTGTGACCCTTGAATAGACATTCATTCATGATCATTTGTTTTGCATTATTCATGAATGTCATGAACTCATTGGCCAATGTGTCTACAATTGTCCACAGTTCCTGTCCAGTCCTGTTTTGTGATTTCAGTGATTTTAGTGGAAATGTGGTTTTAGGAACAATCCTGTCCAAGGGGTTTTGTGTTGAGGTTCAGTGAGGTTCACCCCCAGTGTTGGTGTCAGCTTGGAGTCTGCACAGTCCCAGGGTTGCCTTTGTGGAAGACAAGTCAAATCCTGCTGACATCCATAAAAACAACCCTTCAAAACCCACATACTCATGCACAGGCGCACACACACACACAAATGGCTGTACACATGGCTGGAAACGCACATCCTGTTTTGATGAGAAACGAATGTCCTGTACAAACACACACATGACACATACTCACACTCTCACACACACACACATACCCATACAGAGTCAGGTGTGTGGGTGGGTGAGGACTTGTTTGTGTGTGTGCAAGAGAGCGTGGTGGTGGTGTGGGTGGAAGCTTGTAGCTTGTAGGTCAGTACATGGTGCAGCCAGGGCATGTTTGGACAGCTGATAAGCGGAGATGAGTGTACCTCCTGACAGGGACCCAGGCGGGCAGTCCATCTGCACACGACAGTTCTATGTTTCACGCATGAGATCCTTCGGGTAATGCAAGCACACTGTCATCAACCTTCATCCTGCCCCGACGGGGCAAAGTTTCAGGTGTCAGTGAATTACACAACTATCACAGCAAGATGTGTGTCACACATGACGGATACAACACCTTTGTTTTACAGACTAGATGTTCTGTCTTAGTGCAAACGTGCAGCTCAGCACAGCTTCCCGAGTTTAGTGCTCAGTGATCCACTAAAGATGGTGTGGCTCCACAACAACCAGGCTTGATTGGGTTACTTGCTGGAGAGCAGTTCACTATTAAGGTTTTATGGGGTGAATGTGGGTGTAGTTCTGTGGTGATTGCCCTCTTGTTTGTGTGAAAATTCAACAGTCTTTGCCATGTGTTTTATTGCACTGAACATTTTTAGAACATGCTTTTGGATGGCTGAAGAGATGTACTATTTTTATCTCACACATTGTGAGTCTTACTTTAGGCTAGATGTGTTTGCCATGTTTCTAAGACTGCGTTGCCTTAGAGAGCTTGTATGGGTTTACAAGAGGAAAAAAAAAACGTGCATGTGTGAGAACTAGTCTGTGTGTGTGTGTGTGTGTGTGTGAGAGAGAGAGAGAGAGAGAGAGAGAGAGAACTTGCATTTGATGAAGAAAGAAATTGGTTTGTTGTTGAGTATCTTTGTATGTATGTTTTTTTGTGTGTGTGTGAACACAAATGCTTGGGTGTGCATATGCATTCTCATACATACTTCCTAATGGTTTACTACTAAATTAGTTGTTGTGTATCTGTGTATCTGTGCATCTGTGTGTGTGTGTATGTGCTCATGTTTGCAGTCAATCTGCATGAACACACGTGTTGGCCAGGCTGAAAGCTATTGGCCAGACACTCTGATTCCCCGTCACCATGCTGTTCTCGTCTGTTTCCCCCATGGACACAGTGAGCTGGGCCGACTGAGTGTGACCTGGAGAAACGCCACTATCCCTGCCTCTATGTCCACTCGACTCCCCCTTTCAGTGCTCTCTCTCTCTCTCTCTTTCCACTCTTTTCTCTCCTAAAAAGCACTTTTCTTTCTGTTGTTTCCCAGTTCCCTCTCTTTCACTGCCTCTCTGTCTGAAGTAAATGTAGCCTGCTCTTCCTCTCATTTGTTTCTCACTCTCTCACTCTCTCTCTCTTCTGCCCCCTCCTCTCCCTGGCCTCAGAATGCCTGGATCAGGCCAATTCCTAATCTCCATTGGCTGACCGAGGAACACTAGGCCTGTTGTCAACACGGCAGCCAGATAGACCACAGCCACTGACAAATTATTAACTGGCCTCCCTCTGCCAGCGCCGAGAGCACGACACTCTGACAGGCTTGCAGAAGCCTATCACACCAAAGCCTTGCAACTGCTGAAATATTTCATCATAGGCTTTATTCTCACATTAACAGTTTTTTTTTCTTCTTTTTTTTACAGCCAATAATTTTCACACTTGTCTCAATTCAATGTCACCTTCTTCACACAACAACACTTTTACAACAACCATAGACCATGGGAGCCAAATCGTGTTCTCTTTTGCATTGCTTTAGGGCAAAAAACATTCAATCAACGCTTCATCTGAAATTCATGGATACTTCTTCCAGTCAATGTTCACCCCGAACAAAATTATACACAACTACAGCAGGTTTTGCAGATATCAAAACAGTTAACTGTGAAGTCAAAACCTAAAAGAAATAAAATAATATATATTTAGTCAATCTACATTCAACTCTATTGACATATTTGCCCTATTTCCTGTGTTGTAGACCTATTTACAAGTATTACTTTTTGTAGTTGGACATTATAAGAGAACCTCAAGAGATGTAATACCCATGTAATAACCAGTGACTGTTTTACAGTGCATCGTGCAGGAATGGAAGACAAGGTGACATGGTACACTAGTTTACACATTGTATTTTCTGTTCCAAAATACACTACAATTCAATATACAAAATATAGTAAATCCACTGAAATTACACTGCTGTACTCCCAGATTACAGTTTACAACTTACAGAAAGTCTGTACCATTGCTGGATTTCTTATATATATCATAAAAAATGTGTTAACATTTTACTACTGTGCTGGTTTTACCAGTTGTGTGTGTGTGTGTGTGTGTGTGTGTAACAAAGTGGATCTACGTCAAATTGTATGAGAAAAGCTATATTTTATGTGTTTTGTTTCAAGTTGTTTCTGTTTTTGTGTTGACTGCCATTGACGTGTTGCTGAGTGACAGCATGTGCTATACTTACAGCAGCATTTGTAATTTTGGGTAAAGTATGAAGAGTTTTGGTGGATGTAGTACTTCTTGCAGCAAATGTTCACTGGGGTGCTCAGATGTCTGCTGGTAAAGCACACTGTATGAAGACTTTTGAAACGGTGGACACTGTATAAAGACAAGTGTGAAAATTATTTTTTAAACTTTTTCTTTTTCCAAAAGCAGACATGGACAAAGGAGGTGTACAATGTTCTTACACAGATGAATGTGTGAAAATGTGAATGTAATGTGACAGTACAAGGAAAACCACAATGTGTCTCGAACAGGGTTAACCTGATGCTATTTTGGATGGAAGGTGGAGTGACATGCACCACACAAGCACGCGTGCACGCGCGCGCACACACACACACACACACACACACACACCAATGATTGCACCTGATTGTGAAACAGATCGCAGAGTCTGGGCCGACTGCTCAGTCTGACTGTGAAAGACATTAGAGGGGAGTGCATGAGTGCATCTGGCTGACCTTGTATCTGTCCTCTTGCATCTATGTGTTTGAGTGTGTGTGTGTGTGACCTTGGGTCTATCCTCTTGCATTTATGTGTCTGAGTGTGTGTGTGTCTTTGTGTGTGTTTGAGTGTGTGTTTGTGTGCTTCTATGCATGCATGTGTGTGTATGCATGTAAGCATATGTTTGTGTGTGTTTGTGTGTGTGTGTGTGCATTATGCATATTTGCATACAGTGTGCGTGCTAACTCTGAATGGAAGAGTCTGGTGTGATGTGTTACTGACGCCTGACTACATGTGTAGTCTCCAAAGAACACACACACAGCACATCCTGACTTCCTGCTAGTTACCCCTTTATCTCCAGCCATCCAACCTGTTCCTCTGGTCGAGGAGGTGTGTTTGTGTGTGTGTGTGTGTGTGTGTGTTTGTCGTGTGTGCGCATGCATGTTTATTTGACTTTCTGTTCACATGCATATGAGCATCCCCGCATACACTCACACATCTGTGTGTGTGCATGTGCATGTGTGTAGACATGTTTACCTGGCCTTTAGAAGTAATATACACATTTGAGTATGACAAATGGCACTAAGGCATACATGTATACAGTCACACACACATACACACACATATTTAATATTAACACACTTACAATCACACATATCACATAAATGTGAGAATCCATGCACTAGTAGAGGAAATGGAACAGAGTTTGCGTGGTGTGTGCCTGTGTGTGTGTGTGTGTGTGTGTGTGTGTGTGTGTGTATGGGTGCGTGTGTGGACCGGTTGAGGTGGCGTGAAGTTTAGTGCGGGGGCGCAACCTGACCTGTCATCTACATCTCTGAGATCACCTTGGGCTGTCGCCAGGTGCTGTAACACGATCCTACCCTTGTCATGGTGGAGGACACAAAAAAAGAGAAACGAGTAAGAAAAAAGATAAACATTAACCAAGTACCTAGAAACACAGAGGCGCT
This sequence comes from Tenualosa thibaudeaui, assembly GCA_027481765.1. NCBI lineage: Eukaryota > Metazoa > Chordata > Actinopteri > Clupeiformes > Clupeidae > Tenualosa > Tenualosa thibaudeaui. The sequence goes on from JAIFZK010000003.1 coordinate 14,143,206, forward strand.
GTTGCACACTGCAAACTGAACCACTAATGGAGGTCAGAGACCTCAAGCAAATTTAGTTTGCACTGCAGAGCAAATGAACTGCAGGTTAGAGGAGAGTCAGCACTTGGGACTGCTTCTCATAGCCAAAGTACTCAACTCACTGATTGGACTTAATGCACTGCTGCCTGAGGTTTACAATGCAAAGCATGACTGGAAATTAATGTATATAAATCCAAGCTTCTATCTAGTTTCATGTATAGTGGTTCATTGCTGGTTAATTCATGCATATGAACTCAATGTTCAATGCATCCTTACTTATGGGTTCAAAACTTATATATAACCCAATCTTATATAATTTATGCTGTATGCATTTATGCATTTTCAACACATAGCCCTGTTGTTCAAGGTCACCAAGTGCTGTAAGTATAAATAAAGAGGTACAACGTAGACAGAATATTAGACCGGAAGCTAAATCTAACCAACTGGGGCAAGTTAACTCAGTTTTGGGCAAGTTAACTCAGTTCTTACTCCAAAAGATTAGCCTTAGCTGCTGGTCCACTATTTGGTCTGTGATGTACCAAATATTCTCCCTTTGGTTACAAGACCAAAGCCCTAGCCAGTAGGCCAAGGCAGCCCACAATTGCTTTGTGCTGTTTGACATCATATGTAGGCTTTGTTCTAATTCGCCCATATTTTAGTGGCTATTTCTACGTTCAAGATTTTCAAATGAAGGCGGGCACAATCATGCCTCTGTCTTATGATAACTCTTTGGCCATGCACAACTTCTCCTAATTCATCAAGGCCTAGACAAAAATGGCTTTCCATTCTGTCTCCTTTAATTGCTGGTTAGTTCATGTTTATCATCCCAATGTTGTATCCTTTTTGGGTTCATATGGGTTAATTTGTATTTGTGACAGTAACTCAGTGTTTTGATCACACTGGGTTAATGAGAAATGGTTTCCCTTGTGTCTCATCTCATGTGTAGTCATGCTCAGGCCAACAACAATATGAATAATGCATTTGGTTTGGAAATGAAAAAAAAAACATATGACTAAAACAACTTCTGGATGAAAAACAAGTGGATATCTGTTAGTACAAATTCTGTATTCATAGCCTTAGGGGCAGTAACTATATGGAATTGGACCTCATTATGAGAGCCTTCAATTTGAAAAGGTAACTGAAGTAACTGCAAAATGTCAGTGCTCGACCTGTGGCCACATGTTCAGCTTTGTTGTCTGAATTATGGTTGCTAATTTGCGTAGGCCTTGAACTAATTCCTGACAGAGAGCAACTGTGGGGGAGGTCAAGCCCAGTGAAACAGACTTTAACATGAAACCATCAAATAATAACAGTGATGCCTTTGAAAAACAAATAGAGAAAAAACATCTTCATCTTTAACGGACTGACATGATGGCGTGAGAGAGGGTGCAGGGTTTGCCCAGTTGGTCAAATATTTGTGTGTGTGTGTGTATGTGTGTGCAGGGGCGGATCAACGCACAGGCCAGATATGACTTAAGGCAAGGGGCCCCAGGTGTGTGCCATTAAAACATATAACATTTTATTTAAATTTACAAAAGAGAATACTTACATTACTATTATTACTACTACTACTACTACTAACAAAAACAAAAACAAGGTAAAACTAAATACAAGGGTCTGTGAAGCCACTCACAGTTCAGCCTAACACTGGTTTATTTACAAGGTATATTGAACAAGTATGTGAACTATCAGTTGTCTTGGCACTTTTTATGAACACAGAGCACACACAGCGACAAGTAATTACGCATTATTACGGTAAATGTCCCTGGATCGGACTGGATTAAACTGGGCAGAGGGTGGGGGGCCACAGACAACTGTAGCCTAGGTGCCCCTGTACACCTTAATCTTCCTGTGTTTGTGTGTGTGTGGGTGTATGTGTCCATGTATGTGCATGTTTACCTGGCACACACATAAACACACTGAACACAAATACACAGACGCACACAAATACACAGACACACACAGACATGCACAAATACACAGACACACACAAATACACAGACAAGATACACATCACTTAAACATTAGCATTCATGCACTGAGGATACAAAATATATCAGAGATTGAATGGTGGTGTTGAGATGGCTGGGAGTATAATAATGGGATGTGTCCAGACCTGTCACCTGTCTTGATTGTGTGTATGTTGTGGGGGGTCAGGGCTAGGGCGTTCAGTGACCCTCCAACACCATCCTTGTCCCTGACTGACCCATTCTGATGGTGTGAGGGGTGTGTGGGTATGGACTATATTGCAGCACACTAGAGTATGCATACATGGACGTTTCCAGAGATAATCACCATCAACTACCATCAACCATCTGCTGCAATTACTCTGCCCTTTCAGATTAGACTGAACACTTAATCATTCGCCATAAACAATAAACCAGAAGGTCTGTCATATTTATGATGAACTGAAAATATATTTTTTATGACACATTATACCACTGCCTGATCAGATTTAATAATGTGTTATTTAGAACATGCATTATTTTCTGATAACTGCACACCTTTTCTGACCGTATTACAGTTGCATATCAATTTGCCCAACTCCTTGTGAAGCTTAAATGAACTTTCACAGGGTTACAATTTAGCGGCCTGACTGATGTTCACAGAACAGAAACATTGTAACTTGAAACATTGAAAACATTGAAATATTGTGACCGTGATGGTTTTTAAGTCTGTCAGACTGCATTTCGGAAACAGTTATTTTATAAAAGCCACTAGTCTAACTGGTGTCAAAAACTTTTGACCATAGCAACTATCCATTTAGAACTAGTAACGGCAGTTTATCCTGTAAATTCTGATTGAGACAATCTGTGGCAAGAAGAAGTAGTTCTGCAAACAAGCTTGTTTTAGCTATCATATGTAAATTGTTAGTAAAACCACATAGCGTAGACGTGGCAATAGTGGTATAAGTGGCACAATGAACTTCATGGTGTGCATATGTCATAAAATAATTTCGTTTCGTGGCCTTATTACCACCTTGAATGGGCATTATTTTATGACATATGCAAGATGCATCATTCATTATCCCTTACTTTTGTTTGGTCAGACATCTTCTGTCTTCTGACCAGTTCCAGGTATTAACACCTAAACTTTGATAAAATAACAGCTTGCAGTTTGCAGAAGTCCTGCTCTGAGACATCACAAAAGCAACCTGACTGATGTCCTGAAAATGTCATAAAAATCATTGTTTGACCACTCCAAATGTTTGACTTGACTTTGTGTGGTATGGGAGGAGGCCAACATACAGTTCATGGTGGACCATATAGCCCAGGGTGGTAATTATTTGTACTGTGACGGCCCATGCAGAAAAAGATTCCTAGAAATGTGTAACACATACAAGCACTCAAGGAGAAAGAGAACCCAAAGAGGAACACCCATGGCAGTCAACTACATGTGTGTGTGTGTGTGTATGTTTATGTGTGTGTGTGTGTTTGTTTGTGTGTGTGTGAGAGAGAGTGAGAGTGAGATAGAACGAAAGAGTATGTATGTATCTTTGTATGTATGTGAGTATGTGTGATCCTCTTTATATGTGTTACATTACATTTACATTTAGGCATTTAGCAGACGCTTTTATCCAAAGCGACTTACAAAAGAGGATGTGTATTTGAGTCTGTGTGTGTACTAGTGCTTGCATTAATGTGTGTTGTGGAATTTTACCAGGTCAGTCTGATGTTATGTAAGACAACAGGACAAAGAGAGAAATACAAGAGAGGAGGCAGGAATGTGTGTCTGTATGTTTGCGTGCAGGTGGTGTTGTGGATTAGTCATCAGCCATGCGTTGAGGCCACAACCTTAGCTGAATGAACTACAGCAGGTGTGTGTGAGTATGTGTGTGTGTGTGTGTGTGTGTGTGTGTGTGTGTGCAGGATTTTGACTGTCCCTGTGATCGATAACTTATTCTATCTGAATTTGTGTTACTATGGTGGGCTTAGTTCATCCCTCTGGTCTCTCCCTTCCTCTTCCATCTTTGTGTGTCTGTATATTTATCCTTACCTGCTCACTCGCTCTCTTTCTCTCTGTCCCTCTCTCTTTCTCTCCTCTACTTACTCCATTTGCCTCCGTCACTCTCTGTCTTTCTTTCTCTTCCTCTCTGTCTCACTTTCATTCACACACAAACCTACATCATCATCATTAGGTCATTATTATACCAAACATACCTGTATATGCAAATTTCACATCCATCTCTCTCTCAAACGTATATTCAAATTCTACTTGCATCCCTCTCTTTTTAATCATCCACTTTTTCTCTATCCTCTCCCCTTCTCTGTTTTGCTCCATCCTTTTCCTCTGAGCAGTACTGATGAGTCAGTCTCATCACCTTAACCCCAGAGAGAGAAGCGGTATTTTGTTCATTATTGATTCATCCTCCTGCTCGTCTGACTCAGGTAATTGCTTTCTCTGAATAGAGCGCGCACATCTGGAGGACAAAGCCGAAGTGGCGGGGGCGGAGGGGAGCAGGGAGCCGTGTCAGTGTGGTGTCTGTTTTTAGCAGCATCCATTATTCATCTCGGAAGGTGTTGTCTGCCGTCCGCCATGCAGGTCCTGATCTGTTAGCGCCCACACACCCCCACCCCCTCCTCTTGTTTTGTTCCTTTTATATAGGAATAATAAGTTTTTAAAGGCACGGGTCATAAGTTCACTCATGCATCCCAAAGCGTGCTCATGCATATTGCCCCAGAGGGCAGATGATAACCCCTTTTTATGTTCTCACCTGCTTAGATAATACTTATTCATCGGGCTTCCAATCAGCGGTACGGATGCAACTGTGTTGGTAGACACTGTAAGATTGTGTTTGTCTGCATTTGTCTTTTGTGTCTCCAATAAAAACACACACACACACACACACACAAAAGAGGAGGGTTTACACACAGAGTTTTTAAAGTACATACTTCCCTCTCCGCTGTACTTTTGATTAAACAGAAGCACTGGAGCTGCTCTCGCCTGTCTGCTCAAGCCTCTAATTAAAGACAAGTGGCAGGAAGCTGGAAGAGGCAGAGAGATGAGGAGAAAAAAAGAGAATGAGAGAGAGAGTGTTCTTTTTTGCCTTTTATTCATTTCAGTTATTTTTAGCGGTGAAGGCTCAGGGGCAAGAGAGTGGGTGAGAAGGATCAGATGAAGAAAACGAGAGAGTAAGAGAAGAGATGAAAAGAAACAAGAGATGAAGATGAGAAGGAAAAGGGAAGGGTGAAAATAACAAGGACAGACAAAATTCCCTTCCATATACAGGAAATTATCACTTTTCAAAAGCTGCGGTACAGGTCCTTACATAATTGCAAAACTGAATCCTTCTTCCTATGAAGGCATTTTTCCTAGGACAGCATTTTAGCCATCAGTATTACAGCTGAAAGCTCGGTCTAGTTCATTCTCGGTCTAGTTCATTCTCGGTCTAGTCCCCCAGGTTCTGTCTCTTTGGCCCAGCACAATACGTCCCCTCCCAAAGTGTGCAGTGTTAACATTGGCATGCAATGCAGGTGTATAACTCTGTGTGACCTTCTTTGTCGAGTACCGTTGCACTGCAACAGCATCCAGTGTAAACAGTGGCATGTAAACTCTTAGTCGAGTGAATAGAAAGTGTCCCGGAGTCCCGTCCCTCTGGCGTGCTTTGAGGAGATGACTCAGTCAGGTGCCTGTTCACGCCTGGCTCCGGGGCCCTTTTGTGTCATCAGGCAGCGGCTGGGGCGACCTTACAGGAAATTCCACATTTCACGTCCCCATGGCGAGTGACAGGCGCACTCAGCGCCATTGTCACTCCTCAGGACAGGAGCCATCTCTCAAAGTGACAGAGGAGAGGTGAAGCAAACACCCTCACACACACACGCACACACACACACACACTCATACATAAACCCAGACACACACAAACACACATACAAATCCTTACATAAAACATGTATTCAGACCATTTGAAATCTCATACTGTTATGGTTGCCGCACATACAGTTAACAAAATAAAGCTTAGAAGACACAAGCCCCATGTTAATCCCATCTGAAATGCCATTTCTACTGAGGTGGTGCACACATCTGTCTTTTTCCCACAGCATGAAGAGAGTCACGACCACCACCCCTGCCGCTCCATATTATCTGACAGGGACCTCATGTGTTGAATTGATGCTCATGACTGTTTGCCTGGCCTCTTTTGTTTCCCTCTGCCTTGCGTGTGAAGAGGAGGCACTGTCAGGGCCCATAAACCTAAAATAAGAGAGAGGCCATTCAGGTGCGTCCCGCCACTTTCAAAACACCTGGCTCTGACTCAGCTCCGAGTAATCACTGTTGCCAGGCCAAGCCCACACCGCACAGCAGGCCCTGCAGGAGAGACTGCACCCATGCAGGAGCGAGAGAAAAGCTGAGACAAAAGGTGTAACAGCAGGAAGGTGAAAGAGAAAGAGAGCATGAACAGGAGAAAGAGAGACCGAGGCAGAAGAGACATTGAGACATTGCAAGCGGATCATCAAAGGTGCAATACCTTCTTTGGTGTCCTGAGCTTTACCCGTAATCTACAGGGTTCATCCAAGTCATTTATTCACGACTGTTTGACTAAGACAAGTCAGCTAATATAATCAAGACTTCAACAGTGTAATCAAGCACAGGTGTTCCTATCTTTGTTATTACGTAGAGCTTTCCACAGTTCAGCTGCTGTCAGTTTTTGCTGCCTAACACTATAAACAGTAGACAGTCTTTGGCTGGCAGCACAGAGGCATGGGCCAACATGGAAGAGAATAAAAGAAAAGTCTTGACATTTAGCCTGTTGATACATGTGGTCCATTATGTGTTAGTGCAGGTGGAACCTCAGAGTAAAACTCATGAGGAGAAGTACGTGTCTGTGCATATTTCTTACTTTTATTTTCTATTCAGTTCAATTCCATTAAATTCAATTATCCCTATGGCTATAGGCTAACTGACATGCATTACACATGCAAGGTCAAGATGTATACATCTGTACAAGGAAATGGAAATAGCTAACACTGACTATATTTACATACCAGAAGTTAACTTGGAGCCATAGAACACTCAGCCACTGTTTTTGTTGTTAACGGTAAAACTGTCTATAATCAGTAACGGGAATACTGTCGTTTTTCATGTAAACACCTGTATACACTTGTATTAATTGATACACTTAAGTATTCAGAATATGATCGGTATATTAAGTATCCTGGGTTTTTGTTTGCACATGTAAACACATTTTCCCAAATTCAATATCCCGAATAATCCCTTATCCTGGCTTCTGAGAAATCGTGATATGCTAGGTGGAGTACTCTGAAAGAAACTGGGATACTGCAGCATGTAAACACCTTATCCTGATTTCTGACAATTACGGGGCATGATTCTAGATTGCGACGTGCAGGATGGAATGACGATAAGCACCAAGACAATCAAACGGTGCTCTTTAGAATCCTCAGTGAGAACACTGCAAAGAATGCAGAATGGTTTTATGAAATTTGCGTGTTGAAAATATTATGTCTCTGACCCTAAGGGACCTAAGGGATTTTCTGACAGAAATTAAACCTTTTATGTAAGCTGTATGTAAGCTGGTTTACTGTTAAGAAGGGAGCATTGTGCTAGTTATGCTAACAGCTAACATCACACAGCTAAGTTTCACATTAAGGAACTGCTTGGTTTAAAATGTTGCATGATTGTGGTGATGATATGAAATTAGTCTCTGGCCTACCAAGGGTTGAGGGTTGGGTTTTTTGCGCAACATAGGATTAATCAGGACACAGACACACAGGGCAGGTAGCCCTAGGAGTTAGGCTATATTAAGTTATCTCAGGGACAGGAGCAAAGAGTAGTATGGCTTGCAGATCTGCTGGACTCACTGACACACCATCCCCACTGAGAGCACCTTGTGTTGGGAATCAACACTGGGGATTAAAAACTGGGGTCTTTTCTGCTGGTTTACCACACTGAAGAATTTGGAGCGTGGTATACTCTCTGTGTAGCCATGTATCAGACATCCAACCGTCAACTCAGTGTGGCGGCTCCAATTTTAACAGCACTGGCACAGTGAGCAGGATTAACGTAACAGTTGTGCAAATATAGTTATTTCACAGTTCTTTTCTTTGAATTGTTACCCCATACACTTCCAGTTAGTCATAATTTTAACCAAGTAGCTTATGGAATTTACTTATTATTTATAGTTATTTATTTATAATTATTATTTCACAGTAAGAACATTGATTAGAGGAACTTTGTTGTCTATAATCAGTAACCGGAATGCTGTTGTTTTTTTCATGTAAACAGGGATATTAATAACCTGATTTCTCTGCATTCTTGTAAACATTTTATCCCAAATATGATCAAAACCAGGATAAGCCTCATGTTCGGGGATACTGAAGTGCATGTTAATGTAGATTGCTCTTAATGTCAAACAGATTAGCAGACATGTGATGCACTTTTAATAATGATTCTAATGATTCACTTTTAGTCAGTGTTGGTATTGGTATTCTGTGGTTTGTTTGGGGTTATTGAAGAGCTGTTTGAGTCATACTATGGGCAAGTTTAAATGCGCTCAAAAGGTTTTTTAATCATCTTAGAGTGATCCTGACCACTAACTGCTTCCTTTTTTAAAGTTCTTTTTATATTCTATCTGAAATAGTAGGCTACTTTTAATAGTAAGTTATGCAGTATTCTGTTACTGAGATGATCTCCCAAAGTGCTAACGTTTTTCTTTCAAATATAATTTAATACAGTGTAGTAAAATGACAGTCAATGGAATTTTACTGGTCTCCAAGCGATGATCAACTGTATGCCCTTATATTTCTGTGACTAACACTATCTATGACCTAGCTGTGTAACAGTAAAAATCACTTCCTTATGCGCCTGTGGGAATTTCTCTGGCCCAAATGCACTTCATAGTGGTGGCGGCTTTGAGGTGAGTGAGGACAAGGAAGATGATTTCATGCCCAGCGGGTGAGTCATAAGTGTGGGCTGCAAACACAGCCTGTGTAGCACTGCAGACTTCTTGGCAGGTAAATTCTGTGTGTGCATGTGTGTGTATGGCTGGGATCACGGAAACCCTGCATTTGATTACCATCCTGGTCAGAGCCAGACCACTCAGACAGAGGCTAGCAGGATGACTAGGGCAATGAGTAGCATAGAAAACTTGCAGGAAAGGAAACTCCTGTCCTGAGCTCTTCTCTTTATTTCTTTGTGTGTGTGTGTGTGTGTGTGCACACGTGTACAGAGTTTGACTGTGTACTGGAATGTGTATGGGTTTGATGCATGTGTGTTCACGAATTTGTGTTTGTGTCTGTGTGGTGTGGTCCCTTGTGGTCTACGCAATCATCAGTCACACAAGGCGTTTTTAGCAGTGACTCATACAGCTCTCCTCCAAGGCTTTTCTGCACCACTATTGGTCGCTGCATGTTTTGGCTTGTAGCCGATTGGCTTGTGACGCTGTGTCTCACTCAGTCTGGGGGTGGCCTTTCCCAGCAGCCCTTGTATACAGAGTGAATGATGGACATTTCCCCCCTCCCAAACCAGCACAGCACATGCCTGCTACACACACAGTACACATACACACACACACACACACTGCAGCTGACAGTAGGAGGATTACTGAGGCTTATTATACCTGGAAGTGGCGTGCGGAACACAAACAAAGACAATGGTTGCCATGAATACGTAATCATATGAATGGGATGATGAAAGCTTTGTCTTGGGCACAATTTCCGAGTCCATTACTCCAAATAAACCCACTTCAAACATTTAAGGTTGAAAAAAAAAAATATGAAAAAGATTGCCTCTGGTTTTAGATTGAGCCTAGAGATATTACAGTAATTGACTCTGACAGTTGACATGCCCATGCCCTTTAAAAGGAAATGATGCAGAGAGTGATGCAACTTAGGGAAGAAAATCACTTTTCACAAAAACTTTATCACGAAAACACCTCAAACGCTGGCAGGGTGCTGGTAATCTCTGTAGTAGTGCCGCAAGGCATCATAGCAGTAGTGGTAAATGTTGGGATGTGTTTGAACAGGGAGATTGCTCCAGTGAGTGTGTATGTGTGTGTGTGTGTGCGTGTGAGAAAGAGAGTATTGTACTCACACATGTCTAAAGTAATCAACAATGAGTAGAGACTCAATAAAGATTTTATAACACATCAGATACTATGCCATTTTGCTGCAGTATTTTACATTCTCTATGTACATGGACAGCTCCACGGAAAATTTGCTTTTTTTTTCACGTCCATAATGCCAATAAAATGTCATAGTATTTTGTGATGTGAATGATTACATGACGTGAGCATTTGCTATTTTTGACTGTAGAACTTAACATTGATTGTGTTACTGGATGCCATTGTGTCAACTAGCAACACCCTCCATAAAAATCCTATAGGACTTGACAGATTTAACCCAGTAACAGTAAACTTCCATATACTCAGAAAGCCTGTCTACTGTGATAAATGTGCTCTACGTTCACTTCAGTGTAGAGACACACAAGAAAGCTAAGGGAGTCAGTGTTACTAGAGTGTTCTGGGCATTGCATTCCCCAAAATTCCAAAACTCGGAAGGGAAACGGAGTGTGTGTGTGTGTAGGGGTGAAAGGGGGCTTTGAAAGAGTGCACTGAGTGTGAACAATAGGCCACAATAGGCAGACACTGACTCAGCAGGCAAATTCTACCATAGTCAAACACCAGTTCTGCCCCCATCAGAACACACATTTCACAACAACACTTAGGCACACATACATATGCCTATACATATAGATGGGAAATTCCACAGAAAATGTACTTTTTCTCACATCCATAATGCAATGAAATGCTATGGTACTTGTATGATGTGATTAATAACATGAAATGCTTTGTACATTGTTTTAACGCAGTGGCATTTCCAGGTGAAAGCAGTGAGGGAGACGGCAGGGTGCAGAAGCGCATTTTGTGGGCGTATGCATGGGCATTTTGCATGTGTGCATTCATGTGTGATTATGCACATAGCAGCCTTTGTTTGTTTGTGTGTGTGTGTGTGTGAGAGAGAGAGAGAACTGTGTCACTTGGTATTTAAATATGTATGTGCGTGTGTGTATGTGACTTTATGTGCTGATTTGCCACACCTAGCAGTCAAAAACTCCACCCACAGAGCTTATTGCAGGCTATATTATGTGTGCTATCACAACAAATACCTGTACACACACACGCACGCACGCACACATACATACGCATGCATGCACATATACATACATACATAGTGAGAGAGAACACAGTTACAGATAGAGAGAAGGTGAGGTGTGATCTACCTGGCAAGTAGGTTGTCGACCAGTTGTGCATCCACCCCCTACACATCCTTCAACTCTTTCTGCATCTCCACTCTATTGCACCTCTTTGTTCTCCTAATAAGGTCTTCCTAAAGCGTATTTACATTATCCGACTGAGTGTAATAGCACTGGCTCTTCCTGGGAACCAGATCCACGTCCTTGGCCCTGTGAGAGCCGTGAATGCTTTGGATTCACCCCCCCCAACCCCCCTGACACACACACACACACACGCGCGCACACACACACACACACACACACACACACACACACATACACCCCTCATGCCTGGGCATTCCTCAGCCACCACACACAGAAGAGCTGCCCACCACTGCTCCTGCAGAAAGTAATCACACAGAACTGCACTATCGGTTATTCATTGTAAATCTGGATTATGGGAAGGTAACACATTACTGGGCATCTGTGCATTTTCTATCACATTTACAGAAGCTTACAGGACATGCTTAGTGTAAAGTATAATGTAAATGTATAACATAAATCTGAATTAAGGTTTTGACTAGGAAAACATCACAGACTTCACAATGATGCTTTTTTTGTCATAGCCGAGTCATTCTTTGAGGCAAAGGTTCCCTGCAGATCCTCTCTTCCCACTGTATATTCCTGGCTGGTTAGACATATTGGCCTTATAAGACAGATGTTTGCGTCAGCTACATAAACCTGAAAATGTTTTTAGTTTTATTTATCCTTTTACAGTAATACTTGCTTGGAGACAGAAATAAAGTTAGAATTCAGAGACTCGGAAGTGTTTTGTTTGTCAAGTATAAACTGTGCATGCACTTAATGTTTAAAATATGAGGTAAGGACTGATGCATGCTGACATGGTTCACCTGGAACGTCATGTCTGCTATCATTTCATCTCTATGCACAGGTGGATCGTGTTGCCACCACCTGTTGATGAGTCCCTGGCATAAATGTCTCAAATGTAAGGCAATGTGTCATTGGTTAATGTACATCACTGTAATGTACATTAATGTACAATCCTAACTACATGCACAATCATAGCTGCACACACAGCAACACCTACAAATGCACACATGCACACATGCATGCACAGATACACAAGAACGTACTTGAGAGTACTTAGCGCATGCACACACACACACACACACTCACACACACTCACAAACATAGGAACCCTGCAGTGGAACGCCTATGGAATGTCACCTCTTGACCCCCTGTTGCACTGAGCTGGGTTACTGGTCGTGTGAAACCAGGAAGTAGCCAGAATAGACCTGGTGCTCGGTAACGGGAGACGTGTTCTGTTTGTAAACCCTGGCCTTCTGACACACTCAGACAGATAACACCAGGCCAGGGCATGCACTTTCAACACACACAGTCCTGTCACGGAGAAGGGGTTGGGTAGATGGTGGTGGTGGTGGTGGTGGGGGGGGGGGGGGGGGATTTTTTACTGAGGAGGGAAGTAAGTGACAGATTGTGAGGATCAGAATGAAAGACAAAAAACAATTAATTTAATGAAATTGTAAATATGAGAGACAAATATGAATAGATTGTGTGGGTATGGGTGTGTGAGACAGGGTGTAAGACAAAGAGAATGGTTGGATGGGCAAGACAGTCCATGGACAGCTTAGTTCTACAAGAGCATTTGCATCAGAGCATGCTACTGTACATAAATATTAGAAGAGTACATGTTGCACATCTGTTGTTGAACCTTGCAGTTACACATTTTTCCCCTCTTTCATAAATCCTGACTTTCCAGTTTGGCAAAAAATGGTGACTTCATTTTTGTTCAGGACATAATGACTTTGGTGTGAGCAATGTGCATGCACGTACTACACATATATATGTGTGTGTGTGTGTGTGTGTGTGTGTGTGTGTGTGTGTGTGTGTGTGTGTGTGTATTGGGGGTGAGTGGGTACACAAGCACATGTCTGTGATTGTTTGTGTCTGGCTTTAAACCTATCAAAATGATCATGGAGTCATATTACAAATTGACAGATCTTCAGATAAGCTTGTCACCTTGTCACCACTTCACACCCACACACTATCCCCTTCTCTATCTATCTCTATCTTTCACTCTCTCTCTCACACACACACACTATCCCCTTCTCTATCTATCTCTATCTTTCACTCTCTCTCTCACACACACACACTGGGAACATGTACACAAGGACATTCAAAAGCAATGCAAGGAAAAGAATACATGCTATCTCTCCCTCTCTCTCTCTCTCACACACACACACACACACCATGCTTACATATACAGCAACGTTGTAATGTAATTGGTAGGTGTGTGTGTGTGTGTCTGTGTGTATGTATGTGTGTGCGTGATTTTATTTTTTTTTTGTTTGTTTCTTTCTATCTTCTTTTCCCCTAAAGCAAGCCATGCCTGGTCCAACCTCCCCCAACTTTGAGAAGAGAAGGGACAGTGACACATCTCACTGGGCTGGTTCTGCCAGTCACTGGGGACAAACCTGCAGAATTGCTAGTGGCCTCTCTGACTGCAGCACTAGACTCTCAGACAGTCTGCACATATCAGTCTGCCACTCACAAAGCAGCTTTCGCAATGCTCCAGCATAGAACACTGTGATACATTTGTGCAAAAAACCTTGAATACAGATAATAAAAGATCATTGTAAAACATGATGGATGCCCCCATAAAACAGCTTTTACAGTACAGTATACATCTGTCATAATGATCATTTTGAGTCCCTTTACTGTTCAAAAGAAGAACCATAATTCATTGCATCTGAAATACGCCATGAAGTGCAGCTTTAGCCAATACTTCTTGTGTGTGTGTGTGTGTGTGTGTGTGTGTGTGTGTGTGTGTGTGAGTGTGAGTGTGTATATAGGATATTCTGCACAAGTAATATATGAAGAGTTCAGATGCCCATTTTTGCCCAAGTTTGTCAAAATTAAATATAATGTAAATATATTTATGTAAATATATTATATAATTGTAAATATATTTCTGTAAATTCATCACAAATGGACTTAAAGGGTTTTGCATCTGAACATATATGATATATTGGATATATAGGATATATGTTTATGTTTATTGTTGCATGGCAGACATTTTTCTCCAAAGCAGAGTATAATACAAAAACACCACCTTATAAACAAAAATACTTGGTTAAAATTTCAAACATTTTATTACAACATTTTAGTAGAAATATATAATATTAATAATGTTAATGGCAAAAATAAAATGGCAAAATAATGCTAAGTTAAATCAATCCATTGTATATATTTGGCTAATCAAACATGATTCTGAGGTGTGTGTGTGTGTGTGTGTGTGTGTGTGTGTGTGTGTGTGTGTGTGTGTGTATGTGAAACAGAGTGACAGGATGTGTGACGTGTGTGATCTGTATGTGTCTATACGTCTTTACAAAAATGATGCATACACAAACTGCATACACATCCATGTGTATATTTTAATGATTGTCTAGTGTTCTGCATGAGAGTGACAGTGTATTTGTGAGTACTGGTGACAGAGTGTCTGCCTATATCTCTCTCTGCCTATATCTAACGGCTGCTATAACTGTCCTGTTAAAGCCACAAGTGCTGATCCTACCTGAGACAGTCAGGCGGGTGCCAGAGGGGGGCCATAAAGCAATCAGGATGAGGCAACAGCTTGCCTCTCTTTCTCTCTCTCTTTATCTCTCTCTCTCTATTTCTCTCTCTGAGTCTTACTCTCTCTATCTCTCTCTTTCTTTCTCCCTCTCTCTCCCTCACTGACCTAAGCACACTCCCATAGGACAGAGGCCTGGACATTCTCAGCCAGGCCTCTCCAGAAGCCAAACTCAATCTGGCCAACACCAGGGGCCAACATCCAGACTCTTGGGTTCAGGGCCAGGCGTCTAGGGGCTCCAGCTCTGGCCAGTGCAGTATATCCCAGTGCAGCGCTCCGGCCATGTTCCAGCAAAAGTTTCCGCAGTTCTCCAGAAACGCTCCAGCAATGCTCTAGCAACATTCCAGCAATGCTCCAGCAACACTTGCCACCAGACTGCAGTGAACAGATGTGCAGAACACAATCATGCTTCTAGTCATGGCTCAGGAATGCTCCACATCTGACTATGGTGGATTATAATGTTATGACTAGAGGACTGATGATGGTGAATGGGTTGAGGGGTTCTGGGGTTGTGGGATTCATGGCTGTGTGGGATAATTTGCCTTTTTTTTTTGCTTTTTCCCTTCTATTTTTTCTTTAATGGTATAGGGGATTAGAAAACATGTCTCTGTCTTTCTGACTGTAGAGAATATAAGTAGATGACATAGGGAATAGTGAATCAAAGATTTGAGCTAGTTTGTCACCCTACTGTAAAAGAGGTTTGAATGTGACAGCACACATAGGGGGCACATATATTTTTTTGTTGTCTACAATGGCCTTGGTCGAATTAATGGAAAAAATGTGAACAATCTAAAAGATATGCACTTCCTAAGCTCTTTGCTTCCCTGGCAACCGCCTCTGAGTTCGCCCATTGATGGATGACACTATCACCCAGGCAACGGGTAAGACAAACAATGCGTGGGTTTTGTGTGTGGCTGAAACAGTAGACCCACAACTGCCACACAGAAATACTGCTTGGTTGAATTGAGTTGCCGGTTCTTTTTCTTTTCTTTCTTTCTTTCTTTTTTTTTTTGCGAATGACTAGCTCACCACTAAAGCAAATCCACTAATCTACCACAGCTTGGTCACGGCTATTTGGATTACAAACAATGGCTCTTTTGAAACATTAAATAGAGTGGCTCTTTCGACAAAGTCTCTGCTGGTGCAGCAATCCAGGAGATCTCCTAAAGAGCAGCTGAGTCAGGATCACCTCCACACACGCCTGAGCTGCTGAAGAGGACCCATTCCTTACTCTCTAAAATAACACTACAGATTCTAGCAATAACAATACAACTCCATTAGACAGAGGTACACTATTTCCCAGTAGAATGTCCTTGTCTAGGTGTTCTGCAGTAGATGTCAGTGAACATAGATAGGGACTAATGTGGTGTAAATAATCACTCTTGCTGCCCTAACCTTTACCCTTTTCCTTTGCTTTTGCCACAGGACAAGCTATGGAGGGGAACTCTTACAATCACTTAAGCGCACCAGTGTGTTGTAACTGTAACAGTATTTATATGAGCTAGTTTCTTTTATTTCTTTCTTTTAATAAATGAACTGGAAGAGGAACACACAGCAAGGAGCATTATTTTAAGGTGTTTTGGTCACCGCTAATGTGATAAAGCCAATATGTAAATACAGACACTGTTTTATGCAAACTCCCTGCAAACTCCCTGGACGAATCTATTTAGTGAAATGCGTGGGTTACGTTAGTGTAGTCTGACCGCAGGCAAGCAAGCTGTGTTGGTGACATGACCATGTCCGACATTCCAAAATAATAATGAGAAAACAAGAGGCGAAGGGCAGAGGGGTGATGAAATTCTCTCAGGACTTGGCTTCCTACATGTCTTGGGGCCCACTTAATGCCTGTTACTGAGTCATGCTGCCTCTCAGATGACTGCCATATGCTCGCACCCTCACGACCCTCAGAAAGAAGCTGGGAATCAGTGCTGCATATCTGTGCCAGTGGCCAAGCCAAGGCATTTTTGTTCTGTGTGTCACTCACAGGCCCCTCTATGTTAGTCAGAGGAAATCCTTCATTTTAGCTGTAGCCTCAATACCACATGCAAAACCCAACACCACAAAAGGGATTTCTAACTAGGTAGCATCTACAAACTCAGCTAAATACATGTTATTAGAGGAATGTGTGATTGTCAAACGCACTGGACGTGGTGTAGGGAGAGCGAATGCTTCATATTTGTGTCTCATGTGAACGAGTGTCACTTAAACAAGTATGAGCGTCGATAATCTTGGGGGACAATTAATCAATGGTTCTTATCTCGTTCAGTGTCACAATAAGAGGCACTTATCAGTGAGGGTGGGTGGGAAGTAACAGCCTGTGCTAAGCCAGTTTGAATGTAAACACCAAAGCAGACATTGGAGACATGAAACTGTACTTACACACAAAATATGTTTGTTTGTTGTTTGCTTGTTTGTTTTTCTTTTCTTTGATGTATGCCTTTTCTGTTATTCCTATTATATTCCTGTTGGCAATACATGTTGGCAAAAAATGTGAATTGTCATGCCAATAAAGCATATTTGAATTTGAATTTGAGATTATAAAGGGAACTACAATTACTTTAACAAAGTAATGTAATTAATTACATTGGATAACTTTTGGGTTTCTTTTCTACATTTTGAATGAATTTTCTCAGCTGTCCATTTTCATTTTTGAAACCTGGTTAATCTTATAGCATTATTGAACACTGACACTGCAGTCAAAACCCTTTTAAACTCCCTCAACACAGCCACAGTATTGTTGGACTGCAACACCGCTTTACTGTGAGATGCTGATCTTTGAATAGCTATGACTGATAAATCAAATATTTGACAGTCAACACTTGGAGAACATCACTGAATATGCAATTGTCTATTCATGTGAATTTATTGTGCATCTGCGTCTATGTGTGTCTGCTTTCTACAGTTTTTTTTTTTATTTTATTTTAGGTTAGACTTTAGTTTAGTTTCCATCTGCCATTGCAGGCAGAGGTCATTTTGTTACATTTAACTTGCTATACCCCAACATGGCATAATGCAGAATGTGGGTCACATGTATTGCAGCTACATTGATTCATTCTTAATGAGTGGGGATGAGGATTGGTGTACAACATCACTTAGAGAGAAAAAGAGTCATAATCTGCAGTTGATGAAGACTGATTCCAATAGAAAATGTGCTAATAAGCATTTGTGTAAGGTGCATTCTAAATGACCACAAGGAAACATATTCAACTTCCTATATCAACTTGCGTGTTCAGCATGAATGATGTAAGTACATCCACCCATCCACCCACTCTACTGAGTAAACCAAAGATGACTTTTACTGCAGATGATAAACTATGGTAATCTGCACTGGAGGGACCATATTGCATTGTATTTATCTTATCAACCCTTATTTAATGGTCATAAAACTATCCCAGACTGAAAAAATACCAAGTTGCCATGACTTGATCATCCCACCCTGCTTTATTTGATTGAACATGAAACATTGGTGTGCACAGTTATATCATGCCAATGATGAAGAACCTGGAGGTATTGTGACATAATTACTGTAAACACTCCAGACTAGAGACAACAGATGAGCTGCCTGGTTGGAACCAAACCACTATCACCAGTCATTTTCATTTTTCCAAAGTACTTGTCTGCCACTATTGAAAGCAATGGCATTTCCATAAGCATTTCCATCAAAACAGCAGAGCTGATCAACACTGAGAATGGATAAGATTGAAATCAAAAGTGGCAGTGGTAAATGGTAACATCACCTACAAATATGAGACAAATTGCAGATGGAAGAATATGTTCATCAATACCAAACTAGTGAGGGCTCTGACGTCTTGCCCAAAGTTAATTGCTGTGTTTTTGTACCTGCTTGTGAAGTGCGTTGAGTTGTTAGTTATCCCATGGGAGGGCAACAGTGTTCATTAGCGTCAGCCTGAGGGTGTGAAGTAGCATGCTTTTAGAACCTTTAAAAAAAGTGGGGCCCAGGAGGACCGCTGGCTTTGGCCCAAGTCTGGCCCAGGCCCGGCCTGGCTCTGATCTCATCTACCGGATCTGCACCCAGCCTCAAGCCGGGCTGCATTCTTTTCACAGTCAGCTGCTATCTATCTAGGTCCCCTGAGATGCCTGCTGTTCGAGCAGACAGGATGTCATCATCCCCTGTGTATGTGTGTGTCTGTGTGTGTGTGTATGTGAGTGGTCACTGTCTGATTCAAGAGGGAATAGCTGTGTTGCATAAGTGTTAAAGAAGGGGGTAGTGGGAGAGCTAGTGGAAAAGAGGGAGAGAAAGGCACAAGCGAGATTGAGATACTGATAGATACTGAAAGAAAGGCACAATGTGTGTGTGTGTGTGTGTTTGTGTGTGAGAAAAAAAAGAGGGACAGAGAGAGAGATGCAGTATGTGCAGTATGCGTGTGTGTGTGTAGGAACGAGAGAGAGAGAGAGAGAGAGTCAGAGAAAATGTCAATAACAAGCACACATTGTGCAAGACGCTGTGGGCCTCATGCAGCCTATAATGCACACATTGTTCAATTCCAGCACATTAAACTCCCCCCCACAGCATGAAAAAACCTCTTCTTGATTACACAAGTGGACATGATTGCGTTGATCAAGAAAAACAAAACACAGAAAATAACTGACAAAGCAGCTGCTATGCTACCCTGCTGTTCTGTTTTATGTAGTAAACTGCTAGTGTGCGCTGTCGACGCACGTGGTGGTTGTGGGTCCATTGGATGAGAGTTGCGTATTTCCCCGGTGGGGTTAGAGAGTTGGAGGCTTATTTTGCAGTGGGATGCTGGGACCAAAAGTCCAGAATGTTCCGGCTGTGTCTGGGCCTCAGCTCTGATAGGTCAATAGGGTCTGAGTGTTTAAGGGAAAAGAAAAAAGAAAGTGAAGTAAAAGACTGGTAGTTAGCAGATGTTTTTTTTTACCCAAAGCAACATGGAATTGAAATGTTGGGTTCAGGAATAAAACCTGAGTTGATGGCCAGACAGTGATGCTATCACTGTTCCATCACACCTGCAAAAAGACTGCAGAAAAGAATAAAGATGAGGACAGAAAAAAAGAAATACGGGGGAGAGAGTGAAGGAGAAAAAGAGACCACCTGAATTGTTTCTCTGTTAGAATTTCATTAGAGACTATGCTTTATACAGATGGCTGAATTATTGGCTGAGTTATGTTTCAAGTAATCCTGTATCTCTATATTGGCAGGAAAGCAGGAAGTGACAACAAGTACAGACAAGATGAAAGCAAGGACATCTGAAAGTGTCATCTGTTCTACACCACCCCTACTGTCTATCTTTTCAAAGCACAATTATCTCCACCAGGGCACAGTCTAGGGGACAGAATAACTCCGCCTGTGAGTTTCATATCTTTCATCTCCATCTCAGATACCATCTGAGCGTTACATTGATCCAGATCTGGCATGGAGGGCCCTCTCCTCTTCCCCCATAATGCCTCCACAGACCCGGAAGCTTCAGCTGCCAGTCAGAGACATAAAAGGAAAGCCAGTCCACTGGGCAGTGTTATTATTATCTTTTCTAAAATGCATAGTTCCAGTCCTTGATTATGATTGGTTAAATCTCATACGATCCACGATATCCCACATGTCTGTATCTCCATATTTCGTTTCGTTCTATATTGCTGCGCCATGTGAAAGTGAACAGTGGCTGTGCTTGTGCATTACTTGCAACCATTCGGCCACCGGAAATATTTTTGTTTTTATTTTTATAAATAATTTTTCATGCATACAGAGAATTGTCAATACTTCACTACTTCATTTCTTGTTGTTATGTCTTACTTTAATGAAACCATGCCAAGTTAATGTGGCAACCATTTTATAAACGCAATATGCCAATATTGCTGTGGGTTATGCCGGTTATACTACAGTTTAACAACTCCCTTCAACCGTCATAACCCACAGCCTCATTGTTTATTGCTTACTTTTACATAAGGTGCATAACGAGTCTTTGACATTGATGCCATGACACCACATGGCTTCCCCTACATTACCCCCACCACACACACACATACACCCACACACACACACACACACACACACATCGACCCCTCCCGACTGGCAGGCATAAAGAATGACTTTAACCCCCTCCCCCACCAATATGTTCTTGGTATAGTGTGCAAGACGGCAGCAGCACAGCTCACTTAATTATGGAGTTCTGATTGACGGGACGTCTGGAAAGGAAGGTGTCAGGGGAGGGGTGGAGGAGGAGAGGTGAAGAAAGGGGAGGAGGGTGACTGGGTGGTGTCGCTTCAGTTTTGCTGCCCTCTGCATGAGGAGGGGGTTGAGAGGTTTGGGGGTGGAGATGAGTCATCCTCCTGTAGAGTGTGTGTACTGTGTATGTGTGTGTGTGTGTGTCTGTGCGTGTGTGTGTGTAGTGTACTCTAGTATGTGTGTAGTGGTCATTGGTTGATGTGGGTGGACAGCTAGCACGACATACTCCCCACTCATCACTGCGGTTAGTCGGTGAGACTGCTGTTGACTTCCAGAGAGATCTCAACCTCCCCCACTCTTCCTTTTCCTCCTCCCTTCCGCTTCACTCTATCACTTTTTGTGGGCTACAGTTTTGTGGTCAAGACTTTGAATTCTCTCCAATAACAGGCAATGAATACTAAGCGAAACGGTTGTCAGACCTGTATGTGTGTGTGTTTGTTTCTGTGTGTCTGCGCACGTGCATTTGTGTGCTTGTGTGTGTGTTTGTGTGCAGATTGCAAATTCCCACTGAAATTTGGTCACAGTTTGTTACATGGATACGCTTGTGTCTCTAACATTACACAAACTCTAGTTCCAGTCCAGCTGACAGTGTTAGTCTGTCACCAAGGCAACAGGTCCCCTTGCTGTGGTTGGGAAAACACTAACTGCAAGAGTCGCATGGTGAGGGTGCTTATTCTCTGATGTGGTGGCAACTGCAATGCCCACGCACCATGGGCTGCTCTGCACTGAGGTCATGCCCAACTACATGTTTACAGGCCCACCCTGTCCTGAGACTGTTTAAAGGATTAGTTATACTCTGTCTCTCTCTCTCTCCCTCTCATACACACACACACACACGTCCACACACACACACAATCCCTTGGTCCCATTTCCACCCTTTGCCTCCACCCTTTTCTCTCTCTCTTTTTCTTTTTCTCCCTCTCTCTCCAGCCATCTCCCACTTGATTTCTCACACATGTCCAACCACACACTTAACATTAACCAGTGGCTGGAGACAACTTTGTCTCTCCCCTCTTTCCCGTACTTCCCAGAGTGTTCGCATAATCCAGGGAAGGGGATAAGCCACCAGGACCCCGGGCGAGCTGTTGTGCCTTTCCCCGACCGGGTGCTTCCTGCTCTGATAGGCACAGGAGTGGGCGATAGCCTTGTAGGGATGCAGTCGGAAACACAGTGGCGATGCTTTGCACAAGTTCAATGCCACCCTCCAGCACTCCCCCCCAAAACACACACACACACACAACACCCATCACCTCCTCCCCTCTCTAACCCTTCACCCCCACCAACACTCCCACCTCTCCCCAATCTTATCTGCACTGAGCCTGGTATGCATCTATGGGTACAACAGCCTGATGTGTGAACAGGGATTAGTGGGACTCTGGCCTTCCCGCCACCCTTCTGCGTCAACTGGGAACACTTAGTGTATTCCACACAGCTCCACCGATGGAACCCCCAGAAGTTCCGTAGAGGTTATGCAGGCCTAAGTTGTGATTCATGGGCCTGTTCTACTCTTCACAGATGGCTGAACAGTGCAGTTTGTCAGGGGAGCAGTAATATTTAAAGCACTGGGTTGTTCAAGTTTGTTCAAGCTTGTTGGAAAAAAATAAACAACATGCCTGTAGCTTGAATGAACAGGGTAACAAACTAGAGTATTACAATGTGACATTAATATCTAAATGTAAGTTTGTAAATGTGTGTGTACTTCAGTGTGGGGGTTCTTGGTGCAGTCATTGGATTTCTTTCCATACTCACCCTTCTTCCTTGAGAGAGATTTTGTTTTTGCTATCTGCCTTCCGTCTGGAGTATTTTCATGTAATGATCCATTTGTAATCTTTATTTAGGCGTATTATCATGGCTGTTTGCTCATCAGAGGAGTCAATAGGATAAGATACGAAGCAAATCAGGAACACCCAGTCCCTCTCTTTCTCTCTCTTTCTCTTTCTCTTCTCTTTCTCTCCTTCTTTCTCCTTCCCTCGCTCATCCTCTCTGTCTTTGGCAATGTCTAGAAGACTTAGGTTGGCTTTGCTCATCCGTGGGAAAGTCTTTCTCTATCTCTCGAGCACAGCAAAGGTAAACATGGCTTTCCACATCCTCTCATTTCCTCTGTCCGCCTGACTGCGTAGCTGCCGGCAAGTGATAGCGGGAATCGGGTGAGGTAACAAGGAAGCTTCCATCTGGCAGAATGAGTTCACCCAGCACCTAGTTTACACATGCCGAGTTGTGCCTTTTAGTGGCCTGCACTGGTGGGTGGCTGCAGCGTTCGCGATTAATTACGGAGCTGGTTTATGTGTGTTTACTGAGAACAGACATCTTGGTCTTTTTTCCATTTCCTCTCCTCCCACATGTCTGCTACTGCAGGATAAACAGAAAGACCTTGGTTTGTCTTTGATTTTTCAATATTTAATGGCAGTGTCAACAAAGGCAGGTTAATTATTGTGACTCTCCAGTAATTTTTACTCTCTGGGTGTGGTTAAAAGTGGCTCTATACTCTAATTTTATTTTTTACTTTACAAAGCGTGGCCCTTGAGTGGCTGGGGAGTAAATGGTGCCCTGACACCTTGTGGGTAAGAGTTGATGAACAGATGTGTGGGAGGCTCACAGGAATTAATGCTGGTAGGGAAAGGTGCTTGCTCCAGAGTGATCCATGGTGACATATGCTCCCTCGGGTCTAACTCTGTCCCGTTGCTGAAATTGATGAGGGTGTGGGTCGTGTAATTGTTTGTGTGTATGAACTTTAGACTAACTGTGGCACATGCAGCTCTTCAGTCATCTTGTAAGGGCACCTGACCGAATAACTTCTAACACAAATGTGTGCCACACATACATACATACATACATACATACATACATACATACATACATACAAACTCCACACATACAAACTCACACACACACACAAACACTCATGACATTGCCTTTCCTCTATCATTAACTTACAAGACCTACTGCAAGATGTGTCCTTGCAGTTAGAAGACAAAAAGAAAAGCCTTTTTTTCAAACTGGGGCTTTTACATAATTAGACAGAGGAGTTAATTAGCATGCAGGATTCAGACATGAGCAGCTATTTAAGGCGAAGAACTGCTCGGGGCATGCTTTATGAAGTCAGCACTGTTTGATCTCACAAGAAGAGAACAGAAAAATACCATCTGACAAAATGTGCAGCTGAAGAGAGACAGAGAAACAACTAACATCAGAGAGAAAAGTCTTGTCACAGTGTGATGAGAAGTTTTCTTTGAAAGGAGAAGGAAGACCCACTTTGGCTACAGACCTCAGAGGTAAGCAGAGGGGTGGTTAAGTCATTAAAAAGCCTGCAAGTCTGTTGGGCATGGAGGATCTGCTCTTGAGCTTGCTTTTTAAGGCTCCCAGAAGACGTTCTGTCAGGTTTGCAAAGTTGGTTTGTCAAGCTGAGGTCAGTGTGCTGGTGCATGAAAAGCACTGCTCCAAAACCATCGGCTAATGCTATTTGGTGAAATCACCTTTATGCATATTGGAAACACAGACACTTTGAAAGGATGGTCATGTACTACTTCACATTCAACAATGTGAAGGGCAGGCCAGTGACCACATGAGAATGCTCTTTATAGTCAGTATGGTGCAACCTTGGGTTTTGTTTTTCAAGGAAGTCAGAACTCTTTTAAAGGTTATGTACTTTTTATGTAGAGATTTTACATATGTCTTTCAAAGGGGTAAATAAACCATGCCAATGTGACCGTGTGTGTGCACTAAGCTATTCCATTTCCACCTGTATTACATACAAGATTCATAGGCCATGTCAGATCATTGATGTTCAACCTGAAGAGATATAAGAGAAAGTGTGTGTGTGTGTGTGTGTATGTGTGTGTGCATGTGTGTTTACTGTCTCTATGCTTGCTTTTTTTTGCACTTCAGTCCTCCTACACACGCTCACACACTTTTAAACACCCATAGCCTCGTATTTGACCCAGGGTGCATCCCATCTTTGATTTATATCCTGCAGGAGATGCCAGAACCCTTTGGGTGGTTAGAGCCCCACAGGTAAGTGGGAGGCTAGAAAGGAAGCTAAAATAAACTGTCTGTATGATTTAGAACACTCTCTCCTCCTCTCTCCTCTACCTCAGCATCAGTGTGACACCTTGCACAACAAACCAAACAAAAACCTTTCATCAGTTTTAGTAAGCCCCCAATAACCAAGTCTTCAAAACTATAAAGTGACATTTCTAGCACAGCAATGTCCAGGAAAAAAACATGTACCTACATTATAATTAATGTGCATTTGAAAGAGGAGGCCTAGTAAGTTGTGTTTCCAGAACGCATTTTGCTATATGTGTTTGAGAGATCCAACCTTGCAATATAGTATAGTATAGTATAGTACAGACTCTGATACTGGTACTTTATATCTACACTAATGTTTTTTAAGTGTGTACTTAGCTTTGTATTTAATCTAAAATTCTTAATTTTTAGTATTTATAATTATCATGTGTTCGACTGTGTGCATGGTGTTACTGAATCTGTTCTAAAATATTGGACCTAAACCATGTAGCTGGGATCCATGTGACCTGGGAAAGGGAAAGGGGGGGGGCAGCTTTTTTTCACTGTACTGAAAGACAAAGCCTATTGTGAGCTTGTGTTTTTGCAATTCATTCAGCTGCAGCCCTGTGTGTGACCTGTCCCCTTGATAACGCTCAGGTCAAGACCAATGCGTTCACACCCACTTGCTCAGACACAAGCACGGACACAGGCCCTTTTAGTCCCTCTTTTAATGCGGCCACATGATCTGCCATTTTTAGGAGATGGAAAAAGTTCGCTTGGGTCACCACACCGTGCTCCTGGGCTTTATGTCGCACACATTAAGCAATTCTGTGGCTGCTTTGCCAGCCTAGTGCTGTTGTCAGGAATTAATGTAATTGCCTTGTCCTGTGATAAAGAAGGAAGAAAGCTTGGCAGGCTTAGTGTTTGTCACAGAGGTCAAATGGAGCACAAGGACTTTGTCAACTTTTTGTTCAGCCAAAACAAATTCTGCAAAGACCTGCTTTACTCATTCTTCCCTTTAAAAAATTGTAAACATGTTCATTGGCAGCTTCTGTGGAGACATGTGATTATTATCTAAGAAATTATTTGTTTACTACATGCTTAACTCCATACTGGTACCTTAGTTTAGAGCAGCTGAAACACTGCAGTTACAATATTGATGCATTTTGTAAGGTAAGAACATTTCTTAAAAGCAAAAAAAAAAAAACAAAAACAGCAACTTAACTGTATCTTGATATTGCCTTCTCTCACTAGATGCTCCTATAGGCCTAATACACTTTTGTTGTTTTCAGACTGTAACTGCAACAACATTTACTTTAGCTATCATTTCACGAAAACCTCCAGTGTTGCCCCTTTAACCCCACACATCTGAAATCTTTATTAAGGATGTGTAGTGGTGTGCAAGGGAGTGCAGGTGTGATGAGTTGCTTTGAGGCTTAGCCTTTGGTCCCCAGAGTGGGCTGGTCACGGGAGCATCAGCTCCAGCTACTCCCCCAGCTATCACCTCTCACTTGGCTTAACTTGATCACCATGTTAACAGGGACTTGATCTTGTTCTCCAAGGACACACCATAGGAAATACGGAAAAACCTGGAAAACTCATTGACCGGGTGCCAGAGAGGTGGACATTAACTATTTCAATGCAACATTGAGGCTAAACAGTTAAAAGGTGCATTAAAGAGAGAGAAAACAAACAAACCCAAAAAACTGATCAGCTAAGTAATATGCAAAGAAATTAGCAACTAATAGCATTGCATCAATAGACAATAGCGCAACTAGCGCTGAAAGGTGAAAGGTGACTGTTATGCTGTATCGAGCTGGAGACAGCTCTACAACAGAAGAGAGGCATATAATGACAACAGATATGAAAAATTTACTAGTATTCTGAGGATTTTTTTTCTTTTTAAAGAATTGTATAAAACACACTTTTTTCTATTAATTGTTACAGAACTGTGCAGTCAAGGAGAAGAAATGTTACAAAGGGAACACACATGCTTTTGAATGTAGCCTCTGAGACCTTTTAGGTTTGCATATTAGCAACAGATTGCAACATAATACAATAACCCTCTTCAGAACACAAAGGAAAGTGTATTTTTTATTTTGCTTGTATGCCATAATTGTGTGAAAGTTCGAAGTTCATATTTCAAATTCCTCTCAGAAGTGCACACACCTGTTTGCAACAGTCTTTGGAACAAGGGTCTCCTTGTCTACGCCATACACCGACATCTGTGTGTTATTGGACCTTTTTGGCACACAGAATTTTGTATTAATACTCTACTACGCTGAAGCTGGGCTTGGCCTTGGTCCATGTGTTTGAGAGACAGAGAGAGAGAGGAGGAAGAATCCCAAGAGAAATTCCTGATTAGACCACAGTGGTCAGGTTTTATAGCATCTGCGGCAGACTGAGAGCAGGAAGACCTGCCAGTGAATACGGAGGCACGCATATGAGGAAACCAGTGAGATGGTTGTCTGCTGCTCTACTGGTAAACAGAGCCTCAGAGGAAAGGGTTAATTGTGGTGAATGGGCTGGTTTTGTTAGATGAGTATGTTTCAAAACATGGTTTGAGGTCACTCTGACCCATAACTTTGAACACCTAGCATACTTGCAGAGACAAGCATGCATGCACACACACACACACACACACCTCTTTATTACCCACAGTTCATTTTACAGCACCAGTAGTCGACCAGTAATTTTCACCTCTCATCTAGGTTAACTCCTCTATCCTTATATAATGTGAGGATCAGGTGACTCACTTGCCAGTAACTTCTAGTTACTCCATCAGCCAGTAGTATGACCATGTTCCAGAGACTGAACACACCCTGCATACAGGCATGTATGCGAACCACCCCTTTACTATCTACCTTCAGGCAGTGTCAAACCTCAGCACAGGCCTGTAGAAAAAAAGGGTAATTTTTCCTGTGTTTATATCCAAGTTGAGAGGTTGTATTTGAAATCACATGTTTTCCAAGAAACGGTTTCATCAATAGACTGAGGATGTGAATAATAGGTAAAATGTTTGGGTGAACTCAAACAGAGAGATGGGGGCTTGTGCAATAGTATGAAGTGTGGTAATATGGGTCTATTTACTTTTGCTATAAAAGGCATCTGTGTCTGGATTTATGTTTCCAGGACAAAATGAGAATTTGAGGATTTGTTTGAGAGAGAGATCGAGGAGAGAGAGAGAGAGATAGAGAGAGTGAGAGAGAAAGAGAGAATGAGAGAGAGAGAGGGAGAAACAGAGAGCGTCATAGTGTGTGCCATCTGTAAATGATCTGACCAGGAGTGACGAGGCACACAAATATGAACTGATTGGCCCACATTGGTTCGATTTGTCATCAGTAGTTACCGCTCTTAGACAATACAAATGTGTCATTGCCTTAATATTACACACTTCCACCCCAGGAATTTTATTTATTTCTGTCTCTTGCTCATCCCAGACACATACAATTTTAATGATGCATCCTCAGACTTGGTCTGTTTACAGTGTGTGTTTAATATGTTGACCCTACACGGTGATAGAGTATATTCCATTCCACTTTCATGCTGTCCTTCTGATTACATGTCAAAATGTTCACGATGATGTTAACGTTTCTCATTACACCACCTGTATGTCCACTGTTTTTGAGTCAGCGGTAATGGACAGTGGTGGTGGTGAGAAGCTGGACATCAGGGGAGTGTCTGTGACCTGATTAACAAGTGATGTGGCATGAGATGAAGCTGTGTGTGTGTGTGTATGCGTGTGTGCCAAACGAGGAGCACCTTCTCCTTTGTCCCTCCATACTGAGGGAAACACCTTTTCACCTTGCTACCTTGCTCTTATCGTGAATGCTTGAACTTTGATCCAAAGGCTTTGAAAAAATGCCTGTAGTGTTTGAGATGTCATCAACAGATGTCATCAAACCAGTGACCTCTCTGAAGCAAACAAATCATACATTAGTTTGAGGTAATGTTTTTTTTTTTCATTTACTATGGCCACACCTTTGCTGATGAAAATTTGTAATGAAGTTACGGGGGAATTTTCAGTAGATATTCTTGCTAGAACGGAAGAGGGGAATTCCCTCCATTTCCTGAAGAAAAAGAGAGAGAGGTGTGGGTTCTGTTCCCCGCCTGGGGAATAACTAAGTGCTGTCAGTTTTATTGGAGCTTCTTGAGTCTGTCTGTGTTCGTGTGTTCATGTGGTCTTTGTGTATGTGTGTATGTGTGTGTGTGAGGGGGTTTGCAAAGTATCTTTATGTCTGTGTGTGTGTGTTGATGAAAATGTTTATGTCTGTATTGTCTGTTGAAATTATATTTCTATGACAAATAAGAACAATTATCAAGATCGGATGTCCACCCCCTCCTTGTGCTCAAAACTCTGTGTCACTCACTCTCTTGATTGATCTGTTCCAAGGAAAGAATGTCAGACGTCTCTTTGTCAGCACTGCGTGCTGCAGTCGCCTCACTATTTCAGGCAGGTGTTGTCCCAGACCCGGGCTGCCTACCCTGGCCTGGACCTCCCATTCAGAGTGCCTACTGTCTGCCTGCCTTTATATGGCACTTCCTGCCTGCAGTGACATCACGTCAGCTGTGCAGTGCGGGCTGTAGGCGGGAGACAAGGAGAAGTACTGGGGGAGCAGGGAGAGGGAGGGAGGGATGGAGGGAGGGACGGAGGGAGGGAGGGAGGGACGTCTGCAGGGGAGGAAAGTTCACGGCCGGGTTTCCTATCGGTGCTTGGCAATCTCTGCTCGGACTGGCCATCTACATTCTCTGCTTCAGCAGGCAGTAAATGCACCAGGTTGTATTAATAAGCATGATTAGATACACGTCTCCACATTAGTGTTGTTAATGGTGACCAGGTCAGCTGTGTACTGGAATTTCGTAGGTTGTGAAGTCCTAAAACAAGCCATCCGTATGACGAGTATTCATGTCAGCAGTTTATTTTGATTTAGAATTTAATGGCAAGAACAGCAGAGGTGTGCAATGCAATACAAACTCATGTGCAAACATACACACAAAGACAAACACACACACATGCATACACACACATTTCACACACACACACACACATTTCACACACAGGTCCACCATCTGGTATGCACGTTCCCACAGAGCCCACTATTCCTGGGCTGGCCACAACTGGCCGGGTGGAATGTGAGAAATGCGCTTGAAATTATGGAAGGGGATTAGTGTGAGTCTGGCCCATCCATGGCCAGATATCTAATGATAAGCCTGGGGGCAAGGCTTGCAATAGAGGATTTGCTAACTGTATGTACACACAAGTACATTTTGTTCTCACTGTGTGCTTCCTTATTCAACCTCTGTTTGTTCAGCACACCAGTGCTGGCATTGTGGTTCTATCTTTGTGCAAGACTAAAAAAAGATTAATCTTCAAAACAACCTACCTTGGAAAAAAGTTGTAAAAATACCCTTTGGAAAGTGTCAACAGTCACTACTAATGATCTTGAAGCGGGTGACATAGACACAAACTTCTCTCACAGAGGTTTTGCTATTCTTTCATATTTGAACTCTCCACCATGTTCACACCAATGAAAGTTTTGTAAGTATTCGCAAAACATCAATCATGACCATCTACTTCACCTGTCTTTTCACTAATCACTCAAATGTACTTGAATAAAAAGGACAAATGTCTAAATCCCTTGATCAAACAGCTCTGGCTCACTTTTAAGATTCAGACACAATGCTAGATAGGTTTTTTTCTGACATCTTGCCAATGTTGCACTGCTCCGTGCTAGGCGTGTGCCTATGGAGGCCACGCACAGCACGCACAACAGAGCACATTCACGTCCTGCAGTGTGTGTGTGTGTGTGTGTGTGTGTCACAAGGACAGTAGAGTAAACACCTGCATTGCTCACACGCAGTTCTGCCAGAGAGACTGGAAGACCAGTGAGATAGACTCCACTGAAAAAAACAGGGATACAAGGGCGATAAATTGATTCCATGTTTAATGTCCATGTCTTCTTTATCTGTTCTGGAGTCATAGACCATGTCTTGCAAGCTCACCCACAGACAGGCAAGCTCACCCACAAATGTATATATGTATGTTTATCCTTTGAAAATGTGGAAACCTGATTTGAAACCTGATATGAGACTAAATAGTTAATATGATTTGCCCATACGCTAGTAACACAATATTTGGGAAAACACAACACATTACACGAATTGATTCAAACTAATGCCAAGGAGGTCTTGAAAAAGTGTACCGTGTCTTTAAGAAGAGGTCTGGGCGGAGCCAGAGGCTTAAAAAGAACATTGCACACAGAGGCAGCGTTGTTAACGAGTCTCTCTAAGTAGCGCCCCATAGTAATGAATGCATTAGCTTATCTCAGTGTTGGAGCCAGAGACCTAACTGAAGCTTCTAGATACAGTATTTCGCCAGTTAAAGACGAATCCACAGCATGCGCGTCTACACATAACTTGGGAATAGCTTACGCGCATTGAAAACTGCTTTATTAAGGTGAGCATCAAACTTGTTTGTATTGTTGTTAATGAATTTAAATCTTCGTAGGTTGGTGCGCGCGAGCGCCCGCGCGCGCGTGCGTGCGAGCGAATGAGCGGGTGTGTTGGCTGTCTGTATTGATGACGACAGCAGCGAGTACGATGTTATCAGGGTCTGCGACGGGTTTGGGCATCTGATAAGAGATGGAACTGCACTACATTGAATTTTTTGTCTTGTTTAAATAGGCGACTCATAGGCAAGCGTAAGTTTGGGTTTGCATCTGAAATTAGGCACAATATTGTATCTTCTTGCTTGTATTGTATTCTGCAGATAACACTATGTCCTGGTCTATTCTAAAAAGTTGTCATGATTGCTGCTCAATAACTACTAGTTAGATTATATAGAGTATTCCTGTTGACAGAGACTATGTGCTTAGATGGAACCCTAATGAGGAAGCACTCTACTATTTTTTGAAGAAATTATGTGTACATGTTTCGTCAGACTAATATAGACTAACAGGTACTTAAATTACATGTGTTACCTTAGAATGACTCATAGCCACTTTGCGGAAGCACCCACACCGTTCTTCCCCTGTTCAGGTTAGGGTGTGTGTGTGTGTGTGCTTGCCGCACAGGTAGAGCGGGTATGGTTGCTCGGAAACTGCTCTGGATGTGTCAAGACCGGGGTGTGAACTGCGTGTGGTACAGCTTTCTTATTATCGTTTTCTGTTGCTGTTAATTTTCAGACACTTGCACCAGTGTCTACAGTAAGACATGGTAACGAAAATGTTATTTTGGCTGACGGGCTCTCTTACTATCAGTGGAAAACTTACATGCACAATCCCCAAATTTCAACTAAGAAGCCCTCTACGCTACATGGCACAAAGTCAGTTAAGCAACTCAAATGTGGCTAATCAATAAATGTATACAACATGCAATTAAAAATTGCGCGCTTAGCACAGTGGTCCCCTTGAACGCACTGAGAAAGCGCCAGGTCGCCGCTAATACAGTTCCTTTTTGCACCTGTTGCAAGAGGAAGCGCCAGTCCCGTGGGGTTCATTATCGCAGATCACGTTGCACCCCCTTGCAACCTTCCGCTGCCCGCTAGTATTGCCAGGCTGTCTCGAATTTGGAGCTCTGGGATATAAACCGCTCGTAGAAGATTTAGATCGTGGAAAGCGTACGACTTTCCTCTCACCTTTGCGCCTTTACGGATGTTATTTGTGCGGCGTAATTCTCCCTCAGAGACCAAGAGAGCACTCAAGTGGACGTACGGTGTTAAATTGGTACTGTTAGTTTTGAAATCACAGTGATTGATTTGGCATCCCTGTCATGGTGTCATAGGCAATACAGATTAAAATACAGGCAAAAGGATTTGAAAGACCCGCTGTAGACCATAGGGTTCTTAACTTACCAATATGAAGTAGCCTATTAGTGTAACTGACATTTTAATTAGCTTAACTGGCAATGCACATTACAAAGGAGTATTTCAAATGGAAAAAATCAGTGATTAGCCTAATGCTGTAGATTTGCACTTGTGTCCAGCAGTCCTCAAAACGTCCATATGAGAAGTGTCCCTCAGGCATGTTCATACACTGATGGTGTAGTTTGTTTGATTTCAAAAGAGAAAAAGGCACATTTCATTGCAGTTTGAGGCAGTCTGTGAATTGAGTTCATATCGCTTACATGTATTACATATTATGCTTGCATAAGCAAGCTTTAGCCCGTAAAGCTCATGTTAATTTAGCATAGACTTGAGCAGTAATAATGCATCTTGTAGTGTTAACCTCATGGTTGCATTTCGCACATGCTTGCAAAAGCATAGCCACACTTTACGTATACTGTGTCCACTACAGGTTGAAACTTTTATTGGCAGCAGTAGTCATAGTACAAAAGGTAGCTTATTTGAAAATGAAACTCTGCATTCACAGACTGGCTGTATCTTTCATATTGGGAGTCTTAAGTGAAAAAGATGGCCAAGTGTGTGTCGTTCTGGTTGACTGAGAACCACAGCAGGGGTGGTGTGTGTGTGTGCACGCTTGAACCATCATTCAGTTCTCTTGTTACCAAAGTGGTCCTTCTTGCTTAACCTTGACAAGTTATCTGATGTCCCAATGTATTTGCATTAGACATTGTTGTTGCATTGGGGTTGAATTTCCTAAACTTGTGCGGATGCTCAGAGAAACTGAGAAGCACAAAGCAATTTTCAGTGTAAAGTTAGACACCAAGGACCATAATCCTTTGTGCATGACACCACATAAACAGTATAGAGTAGGCCTATAGAGCTTCCTGGGGGCAGGTGTGTCCTAGCTTAGAGACAAGTAATGTTCTGTCTTTTGACAAATATGCGTACAAATGAGAAGCCTAAATGCCGTAATGCTGGTTATCTGCTAATACATATAGGCTATATGTTTAATTGTAGTCAATAAAAAGATTTCGTTAAAAGTGGCATTTCACAGTTCTTCATTGGTAGACTAGGATAAATATTGTCAAACTGAATGGCCAGACCCAAGCTAATTGTAAGCATTCACCCCTAGTATTGTCATTTTACTCTTTAGTATGCTGTGGTACATGTCCCTGCGTCTCTTTACTTAATGCTACATCCATTAATTCAATGTCCTTTCTATACCAGTACATTTTATTACAGTACATACAAGAGGTTAAGATCAAAGTGAGACTTTTTTTTAACCACCCTTAAGGAGGTTATGTCACTGTCACATTTGTTTGTCTGTCACAGCACAACAGGGTTACATGGAAAATAACTAACGAGCCAAAATAATGTCAGTAAATAGGCTGGTGTAGTTTGGGTCAAGCCTTTTTAAATTTCAAAAGGGAATCTTTTCACTTTCATTAACATTGTGAAATGGAACATGTAGGCTTTATAAAGGTATTTGAGTTAAGGTCTCTTTTAGATTGAGCTCTCTCTGTGTGTCCTACTTTTTGCTCTGTGTGTTTTGCTATGAGAAGAATTGTATACAAAAATTGTTTGTTCCGAATTTTTTCTGTTGTTGTTGCATAGCCTGCATCTCTCGCAGCATGTGTGGTGGCTATGATAGCCTCCTGTTGGTTTTGCTATGTGATTTCTGGCCCCAGGGCTTGTGGGGGCACAAAGTTACATTTATCTCATGTCAGAGGGAGCGCTCGTCATTCCTCAGCCAGTGGAACAGGGCAGAATATTGCCCAATGCTCTTCTTTCACAGCCAAAAAAAGATGAGAAACTCAAAGCCTGTCAAAGTCAATCTGATTCCACACTTTTCAGTTGTTTTGTTATGAAACTAGAAGGAAATACATTGGCTATACTGGTTCTTAGGGCTTTGGTATATTTATTCATTCGATGCCTGACTTTGCTTATGTCCACTTGATCTTTTGTTCATACTAGGTTTTATATCTAAATCAAATGATTGTGCTGACTATACATGAATCTTAATTTCTCCCCTTGGGCATAAGTCCTGAGCACTCAAAGACTGGACTGACATAAATTTACTTCATGATTGGCCGAGTCAAGCTAGTTGCATCTTAAAGGGTTCACAGCCTAGGGTTGAGGGGAGACACTGAAATTCAGCAACAGTTTCCCTTTACACTATAACTTACTGATAAAACCAACCATGAACTAGTGGGCATTTCCATATCTACAGTTATTTCACTCTCTGCAGACTAGAAGCATGGGGAAAAAAACGTGGTCAGGCTAGACCACTCTGACTAGCCGAGTCAAGCAGTCATTTACTGTTACATTGCTAGGCCTTTGATACCTCTTCTGCCTTGTGTCTTGACTTTGTAGGTACATTTTTAGTGGCTGCCAGCTTGGCGATCCCAAGCGTTTTTTGGCTTTGATGCGACCCGATTGCAGCTGGAGTATGTCCACTGCAGGCTTGACTGCCCAGGAAGTCTGTTTACCCTCGCAAACGCTCTTCCTGCGGGGCAGCCATTGTCACAGCATGGCCGGAACCAAGCCTTCCTGGAATACACCACACGACTTTAAAAAGTGAGTACTATGCAAACTACAACTACTGTCATGGATTTGTGTCTGTGAAATGACTTTAGAAAAACTTCTTGTTTAATGACTACTTTTTTGTGTTGTTTTGTGTTGCCATAAACTATGCCAACACATAGGTAAGATGTTGGACTCCACTTAATCTTTCTACTTTTTTTTTCAGCCTCTATTTCAGCCTTGATGCCTCCGTGGTTCCCACCTTCACATCAGTAGACAGTGAGTATCCAGTGCCTTTGTCATTTTGTCTTAACATTTTGACTATTTCATGAGATACTGTACTATAAATTACGTTATTAGGCTTGTAGACATGGGGGTTTACTGGGGGATATATAGATGTTAGGCGATACTCCCCTCTACCACCACCTTCAAAACCGCTACTTGATCATCCTCAAGGGAAGTTTTCATAGGGTTCTATGTGATCTGTCAGGCAGAGACTTGGTTTCCGAGCAGTGCTAATTTTAGCTTGGGGAATGTTTTGCAAAACAGAGGGAGGTTGGTCTATAGCCCACCACTGAGCAAGGTGTGGTCACTGACCCTGAAGTGATTTTTTTTTTCTCCTGTTCACTGTGGCTTCTTGATTCTAAATGATTTGCATTTAAATCTCTTACACAGATCCATTTAAATCTCTTTCACAGATAAAAAAAATTGTTGTTGTATGGTGTCTATTACTAGATAATAGATTGTTTTTATTTCATTTATGCTTATTTTATTTATTTTTATTTGGCACAGAATCACGATCAATACAGAAGAAGTTCCGGCCCTCGCCACTCACCTTGTCCTCCAGCAGTGAGCCCCTCACACCCAGCCCCGTGGAGGATGACCAGGTGGTGCCGTCCTTCCAACGCCTGTCTGTCTGCGAACACGTCAGTCCGCCGCAAACACCCAGCCGTGTCACAAAACCCCTTCCCCCTCTCCCCGGCATGGTGGACTTGTCCTCGTCGGATCAGGCCATGGACAGTGAGGTGGGCCTCTTTGCCGCCGACGACAGCTGCAGCCTGGTTCCCGAACCATGTGCCATCAAGCCCTCAACTTTCCGCTATGGGACTCCCAGTCGCAGGAGTTTCCGGGACCGCGGGATGATTAACTATGCTTACCATGAAGGACCGACAGTTCAACAGAGACAATCTCAGACACAGTCAGGACAGCAACATCAGCATGTGCAACAGCAGAGGCGGCAGGACAAGGATCTACCTGAACAGCAGCAGCAGCAGCATCACCATCACCATCACCATCACCATAATCATCATCAGCATCAGCAGCAGCAGCCACAGGACCGCACTATCCGTAAGCTGCGCCGCTCTCACTCGGGGCCCGCCGGCTCCTTCAACAAGCCCGCATCCCTCCATCTGTCCCGTCACCACCGCAACGGCCCGGATCTGGACAAGCCTGAGGTCCCGCCTCGAGCGCCCATCCCACCGCGGCCCGCTAAGACGGCAGACTACCGCCGCTGGTCCGCCGAGGTCTCCTCGGGAGCGTACAGTGATGAGGACCGGCCGCCGAAGGTGCCACCGCGGGAGCCTCTGTCCAGCACAAGCAGTGCTGGTGGGAGCGGCAGTGGCAGCACCAGCACCCGGACACCCAGCCCCAAATCCCTGCCCACGTACTTCAACGGCATCATGCCACCTACACAGAGTTTCGCGCCCGACCCCAAGTACGTGAGCCGGGGGCTGCAACGGCAGAACAGCGAGGGCTCGCCTTGCATCCTGCCCGTCATGGAGAATGGACGCAAGGCCAGCAACACCCACTACTTCCTGCTCCCACAGAGGCCCGCCTACCTGGACAAACTGGAGAAGTTCCTGACCGACCCATCGGCCAGCCGAGGAGGTGAGGCAGCCTCGAGGTCAGATGGGGACAGTCAGAGCAAACGGAGGACACCCATCGACCTGGTGTAGCGCTAGGGGCACAGACGCTGACTGGAGTGGGCAAAATTGCATAGCTTTGGCATGTATCGCCTGAGGGACCTTAAAGACATTTCACTGCTGCTGAATGCAGTTGCTGTGGTTAGATTTACCCTAATATTTGTAACATTAGGGTAAGTTACGTACCAATTGCAGTTACTGGGACTATTTGTTGCTGTTATTTTGTCTGTGTTTATGAAAGAACTCTGTATAGGAAAGCAAATGTGATGTGGATGTGTGCATTCTGGACTGTAGCTGAGAGCAGCCTCATCCAATAAGTATGTATCAGATGGATTATTTTTTATATTATTCATTATTTCACATTTGTGCTTCTTGCCAATCCTGTGGTGCAGTTGTTTGGTGTGAGCTGGTCTCACACCTTTTGTGTCAGTGTTTTGGCTTTGGTAACCAGAATGGCTTATTTTGAAGTCATGTGTCTCTCTAAGGATGTTGCTTCTCTTGTGTTGAAGAACAAGTCGTTGCTTTTGGTCTTTGAGAAACAAGGGTAAAAAGGATCAGGACAACATTAAATAATCACTTGCTGAATGAATGAATGAAATGACCTGTGACCTGAAGACATTTATGAAGGATCTTCCAGCTTGAACTTCACACTTATTCCTGCAATTCTCTGCAGGGAACAAAAAGCAGTTTGCGTGTGTGCGTGCATGTGTGTGTCTGTGTGTGTGTGTCTGTGTGCATACATCTGTGTGTGTGTGTGTGTCATGTGAAATGTACATCTTGAGCCAGTAGTATCTCTAAATATCTGCAGTATGTGCATGCTCCAGGTGGAAATGTCTTATCAGACTTGCGTATTACTTTTGTGATCTCTTGTTTCTGGTGCATTAAAGGCCAATCTGTTGGCAAAACTATTTAGCTGTAGTATATAGTATGTTCTATATACAGTATACTACATTGTACCCATTTACATTCTTAATACAGACTTGTACAGATAATATGCTTCATGTCAGGTGTAATTTGTCCAAACTCTTGCATTCTGTACATGCCCAGATAGTTGGTGTTGCACAAAAGACAATTTGTTTCAAGCTTGTGAATGTGGCTTGCATTTGTAAAAGCTGTTTTAAAAAGGCCCCTGTCAAGCTGTGATTTTTAGGGAATGATCTTGCCGTCATACTACCTCCCATTTTTCTTTTTCTTTATTGTTTTCTAGCACACATCCTCACTGTAGCATGTTAATGAATACGGTTACAGATAATACATCAAGTTTAGAAATTTGTTCTCATGTTGTGTTCACTCTCAGACAACTCACCAGTTGGGTACATTTGTCTTGATGCCTTTCTAGAAAACCCTGAACAGGTGGCTATTATTGTCATGATTCCTATCACTATGCTTATTTTTCTGAATGTAACAACGCAGTCAAATCTGAATGGTGTGTTTTTTTTGTGAGTTTCTCACACACACACACACACAC
Organism: Tenualosa thibaudeaui; assembly: GCA_027481765.1. Classification (NCBI taxonomy): domain Eukaryota; kingdom Metazoa; phylum Chordata; class Actinopteri; order Clupeiformes; family Clupeidae; genus Tenualosa; species Tenualosa thibaudeaui. The sequence goes on from JAIFZK010000003.1 coordinate 14,182,047, forward strand.
ACACACACACACACACAGACATGTGCTGTCACATAGACTTGTGAACACACACACACACACACACACACACACACACGCAACAGTCTTTCCTGTTCTGCACATGCATTCCTGTCTGACATGACTGCTGTGGGTGTGGGCTTAGACTTGTAAGCTGCTGGCAGCTAGTGAAAGATGTATGTCATTGTTATATGTTGTCAAAAAGACATCATTATGATTATGATGGTAAATGTAGCAAGCGCATCAAAGGGTGAAACCTTGGACAAAAAACATGAGCGGATCAGGTCAAATAATCATTAGGTTGTCCACCTTGCAAAGAGGAGAAACTCAAACTTCACTGATGCTGTTTTTATTTTTTTTATTTTTTATTTTGTTTTTTCATTCTGAACAATGTTTACATTACTCATTGTGTTATTTAATCTTTGCCTTTTCCATGTCTTACCTGAATGAAATGAAGGCAAGTTCAAGAATTATAGACATTCTCTACTGTGGTAATACTAAAATGCACTGAGAGTACTGTCTGTTTATGTATGTATGTATGTATGTATGTGTGTGTGTGAGTGCATGTGTGAATAAATGTGCGTGAATGAATGTATGTGTGTGTGTGTGTGAAGTATTTAACATAATTCTACTATACATGATGAATTTAGTACTGTCTACAGTGTAGTCTTTAAATGAGGAAAAAATAAAAATCTTATTTATGCATCATTCATGATTAGATCTGGTCTCCTCTTCTTTCTTGTTTGCTTTCTAAGTGAGATGTCCCATATTCTGAGAAACACAGAAATGTTGCCGTTTTGCCGGTTCTGCCCCTGCCCCTGCCCACGCCCTAGCTCTGGCTCACTGCTATTGGCTTGGGTCCAGGGGACAGGTAAGCATGCTGCACCAGGAGACAGGTATACATTGCTACCCTTGTTTCCTGTTTACTAAAAGTATGCTGCTGCCTCACCCTTCTCCTGTCTCTTCACAGGCCTTGCAGCAGCACTGGTTCTGGAACAGATTTGTCAGAGAACTGTCCCGGACGTGGGCCAGCTCTGTTCCAGAACAGGTTGCAAACAGGGCCACGTCTGTCTAGGAAAGGAGACGTGTTTCTGGTATCTCAGGTTTTTCCTTTTTTTTTTCGCTTCCTCTCTTTTTGTGAGTTGAAGTGTGAGTTGTCAGATGTTTGGGAGGTATATACTGTAAGCACACAACAGTTATTAGTTTTGTTTTGTTTTGTTTTTTTTGTTTGTTTTTTTTGGTCACCAGATATTGTCTTTACATTTTTCATGCTATTTCTTTTTTCCCTTGGAAGCTAAACTTGAAGTCTCTTAACATAAGATTCCCATCAATTTCTGTAAGAAACCAAGGAGGCAAATATGCTCCTTCACCCTGATCTCCAAATACTGAAACAGTCCATAGTATGAAAGCACAGCTTGAGACAATTAGGGTGTCATGAGTGACTATTTCCTAAATTGCCATTAACATTTAAAGTTTAATTGCCTTAATAGAGACAAGTGGCTGTGTCAGGCTGTCTGAAAGCCATGAGAACCGTGACATAGCCTTTCTACTCTGATGATCGGAAAATGAGTGCATTCACAGTTTAGAACTATACACATAGAACACAGCTAACACTTATTTTAAAACAATACTAAAATAATTCTGTAACTCATATCAGATTTATTTTATTTTATTCTGAGATCTTTAGCACATCACCAGACTGCAAAGCACAGTACTATGTACTATGTACTATGTTTATGTTTTACTATGTTCATCGTTGTGTGCACTATCCATGCCCTTGGTGTCAGCACCTTTATCAACTGGAGGATCGAGAATCACATGAAATTGGTATCCTTAATTTTGGTGTTAGAACCGGTAATTACAAGTCTGGTTCTCAGATACCGATCAGCTGCGCAACCCAGTCTGGCCTCTTTTCTGTAATCCCCCACTTCCCTGAAGCAGGATATTTGTTCCAAATCACAGGCAAATGGAAAGGAATGGAGGGCTGCATTATAGCACATCAGCATGTGCAAAGGTAATTACAGTATCCATGCACTGACAAAGCACAGAACCTGTGCTATTTAAAATGTACGGCTTCAGGTAAGTAGAGAATAATGATTCAGAGTTACCTAAAAAGATGTAAAAAAGGCGCTGGGAACATTAGAAGGGATAAAATCTTACATTTGATCTCCCTTGTGCTCCGTCCCTCTGCTTTGTTGTAGGACTTGATCAAAGACAGCTTTATCAGCCAGACAGTGGCTTATAAGATAAACATCCAGATTTAAAGTATCAAAGTGGAATGACACACAGGACCTGAATAAGGGCCTTGTACAGACATGGATGTGACTGACTCAAGCTGAACACTAAAAAGTGCATGTGCGCACGCACACATAATCACACACACACACACACTCAGAGCGGAAGGTTTTTTTTGTATGTACTCATGAAAAAAGCAAAGGTACATCAGTGGTCAGATTTATCTGATAGAAATCTCCACCGTTGTCTTTCAATCTGATAATCAGATTCAGAAATAAAAAAATGAAAAAAAAGGCATTCAAGAGACTCAAGGACCACTCTCAGGGTGACAAAAAACAATGTGATAATGATTAAATGCATCATACTAAACAATTCTTTCAGTGACCCCAACGTCTTCTGTAAACTTTGCATTGCATTTAACTTATTTCACATTTTCAAAGTAACTTGTAGCCTTAACTTGATCTGTGTGTTTGAGAGAGTGTGTGTAGCAGAACTGGGGTCATTATCAGCACTTTAGCCTACAATTGGTGTGTTGGCTTGGATTCTCTTTTGAGTAGAACATGCAGGGCCTGTACACATAAGACATATGATTTACCCCAAAGGCCTGACTGTTGTTACCATGTGGTAAGGCTATAAAGCTTGAAGCAACCCCCCTCCCCAACACACACACACACACACACACACACTAAGTAGCTCAACCAGCTGGTGTGCGTGCATCCTCTCTCCTCTACAGAAAAGTCATTGCCATTCCACCATGAGTCCAAAGGAAGGGCAGCACTGTTAGATATTTATCATTCGCTATGGCCTTGTCATCTCTGACAACACCACTGTCATTCTGGAATGGCAATGTGCTAATTCGGTCAGCCCTAAATACATTGAAAATGAATGGTTTCCTTTGACCCGGGCATGCTTAATCATTAAAATAATCTGTTTTGCTGTGTCTTTAGGTAGCCTACCTGAAAAGTGCAGCTTGAGAGTGCTCTTACCGTAATGCTGCAAGGTGAGAAAAAAAGAAAAGGAAATCTGTTAGCTCCCCCTAGTGTACAAATTTGAGACATGGCTATGGAAATTTATGTGCTACACTCTACCCTTCTCTGCTGCTGTCAAATTCTATCATTGTGAAAATTACATAATAAAGCTCTGATGTCACAGTACTGGCATAGGATCATAGATGTTGTCATGGTTTTAGAACCTTAAAAAAAGAACATACTTAAACACTAGTCCACAACCAGAAGTTGACAGTGCATGTTTTATACTGTTGCATGTTTAATATTTTAGTTATCCTTTGGTAAGTTCTTTACATTATTATTATTATTATTATTATTATTATTATTATTATTATCCATTGACAATGATCTAGACTTTAACAGTCACATGAAAGCAATCACTAGCCTAAATCAGGAAATAAATCACCTAAAATATTGCTAAAGACAGATCTGGAAAACCCATGCAAGCTAAACTTCCAGTAAGGTTGGCCTATTCACAGGCCTTGATAAAAAGACCATCAAACAGCTGCAACTGATCAAAAATGCAGTTCTTAGGGTTCCTGCACTGACTCCCAGTAATTTATAGAACTGACCTTAAAGCATTGCTGCTCCTGTTTAAATCTGCACATGTTTCACGTATACACATCAGTTAGGTCCATCAGTCTCAGATCATGGCAGACAAACTGGCAAAATCTGATGTCAACAAAATGTGATGAAGCAGCTTTCAGCTGTCAGAACCAACTCCTTAGACTTAGGACTTCTGTTTTTTGGGAGTTTCAAATCTATACTTAAGACCAAATTGTTCTTAAATACTAAATCAAAGTTGAAACTAACGAAAATGTGTCGCGTGTTTAATTGTTTGTTTGGTGTATAGCGTGTTTAATTGTTTGTTTGGTGTATAGCGTGTATGCAGGATGACGGTGTCAGAAAATAAGCAAAGTAATGTGCAATGTTAAGGAATGTTATATGACCAATCTAAATGTGCAACATGAAAAGGAAATGTAACTAAATAGTGGTGTGGGGAGAGTGCAGCGTATAGCGTGGTGTTTGGCCACCTGTTTTAATGTGTGGCCGCGCCATGGCCGTCACACTAAAAATCAATGAACAATCTAGTATTATTTTTCATTAAATCCATAAAAAAAATTAAATATGATTTAATTATAAACATTTCATTATTTGATTTCACCAAAGGGCCAAAACATTTCAAATATTTTTCACAGATCTGGCCCATTTTCTGTTTTCTTTTCTTTCCCTTTCCTTTCCTTTTTGTTTCTCATTGTTTCTGTAGTGAATTTACTTAAATAATGATCAACTGTGTAAGTATAGTGTGTATATTTATTAGTCACTTGCACTTTATCTTTATGTCTGTGCAGAATAAGAACATCACATTCATACTATTTCAATGCTTTGCATAAAAATACAGTGTTCTTAATAAGCCATAATACAATCTAAAACAATTAACTTCTGAATGTTGAACCTTAAAATATCCATATAAAAAATATGGTCTATTTATCACCCTTATCCAGCACCGTTTGTGTCAGGTATAGCCTGCTTGTCATGTGACCCTTCCATCTTTTACTTCAATAAGACCTTCCTTCTTCCATCTTTATAATAAAGTGTGCATTCAGGAAGGGGGTAGGGGTATAGGGGGTCTCTACATTTGGAAAAATAAAGGCTCATTCTTAAAAAACATGCCTGGGGCATACATTATTAATGTAGGAGTAGTAGTAGTAGTAGATAGGGCAAAAAACTAATTTTGACAACAGATATTTTTCATGTATTTGCATTTTACAACATACCCAATAAGACAGCAGCATGAACTTTGAGGGGTCTTAAATGTGTCACTTGTGTACATTCTAGGCTGGTGGCTATGAAGGGGTAATGTTATGTATTGGTGTTTTCAGGAATTTACATTTGAAGCATGCTAAATGTTTTATTGGTAAGCAGATATTTCCAAAATATATAAAATACATTAAAATAAAACTCCTTTTTTTCCATATTTTACTATTGCTTAAGCACATTTTCTCAGACTACACATACTTTTTCAGTACTCTTCACAAATAAAAAAGTGCAAAACACCTAACCTAACCGTAATTTTAAGGACATTTAAGATGCTAATGGTGGTAACAGTAAAGTGCATTACTAAAAATGTATGTCAACGTGTTCAATACACTATCAGAACTCAGATTCTTCACATAAAAAGTGACTGTTCAACCTACAGCCTCATATGTGGGTCTTGCTACAGTAAAACAACAAGATCATCATTCTTGGTTCTTTTTTGTCTTTGGATAGCCATTGCTTGGAACCAGATTTGTTTTGCATATTTAAATAAGAATTACATGTTGCAGCAAAGGTGATAAATAATGTGTAAGCAGCTAAAAGTAAACAATTGCCTTAGGATTAGTAAAAATGTTGAGATGACACAGAGATGTCATTGGCAGCTTAGTTTTGGGTAGCTTTAGTCTTCATGTTCTTTGTGTTCCTGTTTTCTGACGTCTAATTCATACTTGGCATCCTAACTTCTGGATGTTTTATCTTCACCTGAAAGTAATATGAGCAAATATTAGTTGTAGTTTCTACTCACCATGCTAGTCATACATGTGTTTTCATAAACTAATCCATCCTGTCATTCACTCACGTGCCCAGACTGACACGCATGGTGAATGCAACAGTCAATAAGTACGGTATATGTGTAATTGTGAAAGTAATATACAGTAGACTATACCAAATATTTACCACTAAGCAAATGGAACTTACCATAGTTCAAATATTGTAGGACTGGCTTCATCTGATAAAGATATGCTGTTTTCAACACTGTACACACCAGCTCGTCTTCCTGGAAGTTGGACTGACACATTTCTAAGTTGTCCTATAAAAACATGCACGCAGGCACAGACACATACATAATAATTGATCATCACGCATCATTGATGAATCATTCTAAATGTAACATGCAAATGTAGAGATTAAAATACAAACCTCTGTCTGAGAAGTCAAATATCTCCTCATCAAAGAATTCAAAACTTCCTTGTCTTTTGCCGGCAAAACTTTAATGCACAGACAGTTATACAGTTATTTCAATTTATGGTGCTGTGCTAATCAATGTACAATCATGACCAATACCATGACCAATTGTATTTGACACAGTAGCCTCCGTAATTAGGATAGAATATCACTAATCTTGTAAGCCTACACATATACACAGGTGTTTGTAATATTCATAGATAATATAATATTTGTTTTATGGCAATGTAACAACTATGGGAAATACTCAAGAATAAGGATCTTGAATCAGAACCCAAAACATACCACAATCTGCAACACCTGGTGGTCAGAAGGACACTGACGATGACTGTAAGGAAGAGTAGGCCAGCTGACAGACATCCGAGAAGTACGGCATAGAATCCTGCTCCTCTGTAGTATAAATCACACTGTGGTCCATAGTAGGTCACGTGGAAGTTCTCAAAACACCTGGCAGAAAGCAAGAGTAAGCAAGGGAAAAGCATGCTTGATGAGATAGTGACAGATTCCTGGCCTCTCTATATTTAAAATGAACTAAAATAAACTATTCACGGATGAAATGATTGACAATGCATATTTTTACTGTTTCCATTTTAATTTTACCTTCAATTTTACGCACATACAATCCTACAGTCCTTGTTAAACCATACTCATACAGTCAGGCATACATTTTTTTTTCCACCACCCCTGAGCCTTATCCCACCCACAACAATTGTCTTTTCACTTTGAGTCTTACTGGCAAACTGGTCCTCTCTTTTCATTGAAGCACTCTCCATGGTAATTACAGTAATCTGGATTTGAGAAACAAGGTCCAACACATATCCAACGTCCTTCAGACATCTCTGCTAAGTAGCCATTAAAATCTAGACTGCAGTTTACATATGGCTTCATATCTGCAAGATCTGAAATGAAAAAAGAATATATTTAATTGTTAAAAAAACTCATACATGGATGAATACACAGAAACATGAAGAGGAAAACTTTACTCTTTTCCCTTACTCTTTATTTCTGTATCTGCCATTACGATTGTTGAATTTCCAATTACAACATTTCCAAGAGCTTCGCTCAGGTTCTTGAAAGCATCTGGTGTAGCTAAAATACTTTTCAATTTCTGTTCCAACTGTTCATTCAGAAAGTTTATTTGTGATTCATTGTTCTGATAGCTGTATTGTACAACAGCATCTATAGTAGTATTCGGCCTGGATTTTAAAAAAAAAGGAAAATCAACATTATACAATACATAGTGCAATTCAAATATGTGGAACTTCAAAGATGAAATTTGACATTAATAAAAGATGTCCACCTTAAGCTAATTATTTTGAAATCCTTGAAACTGGAAGGATCAGCTTGTCGGAAAAGAGAAGTGAGCTGTCAACAAGAAACAGGAGCACGTTAATCATGAGTTAAGGAAAACATCATGAGACATCATAAACATTCATTATCATGGATAACAGTGTCACAGAGTAGTCATAAACACTTGGCAATAAGTGAAATATTTAGAATGCACACCTCTTTCTCTAGGATGTCAATAATTTCTTTGTTTAATTTTGAACTGAAATCCATCTCTATGTACAGTGAAAAATGTACTTTCCTTGGTGGTATATTGCCATTATCTGTGAAAAAATAAAAATAATTCACAACATTATTATCTGTGAAAACAAAAAAAGAATAAAATAATTCACAACATTATTTGAAATTTCATAAACCAGATATGCGAACCTGTGTGAACTTATGCAGAAAAAAAATATGTTTGTGCTTTGTGCATGTTTGTGCAGACAAGAAATAAACTGTGATCAAACTATTTCAGAGATTTAGACTAGATGGATAACTATGGGGAATCTACATCCAGAGTGCGGATGATGTCACAAGTCAATTAAAGAAAATAAAACTGAAACACAAATCACAAAATAAACAAACATGATTTTCTACAAATTTTCTACATATGAGGAGCCAACTTTGAGTGATACGGGGCGATCACTCAAAACTTGGGCTGCAGCACTCACCCAATATCACATGGGTTTCATTGAAACCATATTGACAGAAGTTTCCATAGAAGAGATCTGGATTGCAGTCACACTGACATTTACCCAACGTGGGGTTGTAAAAACATGGGGCACCATTACACTGACACTCCTCCTCTGGACACTCAGGTGTTGTTACTGACTGTGAGGTTGAAGTGACGGATGAACTTTGTGAAGTGCTTAGAGTTGTATGTAGAGTGGAAACCTGGGTGGAGGACTGTCCAGAGACTGTTGAAAGAGTTGCAGCAACTGAAGATGTTGATGGAGTCACTGTTGTGGAAGAGGACTGTACGGGAGTGGATGTGAGAGAAGGGACTGTGGAAGCACTGGTTATTACCGGCATGGTTTGTGACGGGGTGTGGATGTCACTTGTGACTCCTGAGGATGATATATATGATGGACTTGAAGCTGTGGGTTCTGAGAATGGCATGGTTGTATGTACATGCGATGTGAGGCTTGTGGATGTGAGGGACTGGGCAGATGTACTGGAAGATTTGGTGGTCGAACTAATGAAAAGATCACTGGAAGTTGAATGAGGGGTAGATGACGAAGGTGGAGATTGAGAACTGACTGGTGAAGATATAGGCCACTCTGAGGTGTGTTCAGTCGTGCGTCCAGTTGTGGCTGCCGTGGCTGAAACGCAGGCAGTCTCTGTAGTGGCAACCAAAGTACTGCTCGCTTGTGGAGTTGGCCCCATGGAAATGGAATCTGTGCTTGCGGTTGCCTTGGAAGAAGTATGAGCACTGACTGGTGCTGAGCTAGGCCCCTCAGGGCTTGCTGGGGATGAAGTGCTTGGTTGGACTGTGTTTGGCTTTGATGTCTCTGTGACTTGGGCGGAGGTCCATCCAGTCATGGCTGCCACAGATGAAATGGCAGCGGTCCCTGTGGTGGCAGCAGAAACAATGCTTGCCTGTGTTGTTGACCCAGAGGAGAAAGAAGCTGTGCTTGCAGTTGCCTGGGCAGTCATCTGTGTGGCAGCTGGAGAAGAGGTAGTTGCATGCGTGGTTGTTGTCAGAGTGCTGGAGGGCGAGCCAGATGTCTGAGCAGTGATTGGCGCCAAGCTGGGTACCTCAGTGTTTGCTGGGGATGAAGTGCTCGGTTGGACAGTGGTTGGCTTTGAAATCTCTGTGACTTGGACAGAAGTGAATACGGTCGTGGCTGCCACAGATGAAATGCCAGCGGTCCATGTGGTGGAAGTCGAAGTGCTCTGTTGGACGGTGGGTGAATTGGAAGTTTCTGTGACTTGGGCCGAGGTGCCTCCAGTCGTGGCTGCCACGGTTGAAACATTGGCGGTCCCTGTGGTGGCGGCCGAAGCAGTTGGCCCTGTGGAGACGGAAGCTGTGCTTGCAGTTGCCTGAGAGGTCGTCTGCATGATAACTGGGGACGAGGCGGTCGTTTGCATGGCAGTCGTCAGAGGGCTGGAGGGCGAACCAATGGTCTCAGCGCCTGGGGTTGTAGCCAAAGTAGTGCTTGCCTGTGGAGTTGGAAAACTGGAGATGGAAGCTGTGCTTGCAGTTGCCTTGGGAGTTGTCTGAACACTGACCGGCTTCGAGCTTGGCCCCTCAGTACTTGCTGTTGATGAAGTGCTCTGTTGAACTGTGGTTGGAATGGAAGTCTCTGTGACTTGGGCCAAGGTGCCTCCAGTCGTGGCTGCCGCGGTTGAAACATCGGCGGTCCCTGTGGTGGCGGCCGAAGCAGTTGGCCCTGTGGAGACGGAAGCTGTGCTTGCACTTGCCTGGGAAGTCGTATGCGTGGCGACTGGGGACGAAGCGGTCGTTTGCATGACAGTCGTCAGAGGGCTGGAGGGCGAACCAGAGGTATGAGCGCCTGTGGTGGCAGCCAAAGTAGTGCTCGCCTGTGGAGTTGGGACACTGGAGATGGAAGCCGTGCTTGGAGTTGCCTCAGCAGTTGTCTGAACACTGACTGGCCTCGAACTTGGCCCCTCAGTACTTGCTGTTGATGAAGTGCTCTGTTTGACCGTGGTTGGATTGGAATTTTCTGTGACTTGGGCTGAGGTGACTCCCGTCGTGGCTGCCGCAGTTGAAAGGGCAGCGGTCTCTGTGTTGGCTGCCAAAGTAGTGCTCGCCTGTGGAGTTGGAACACTGGAGACGGAAGCCGGGCTTGGATTTGCCTGTGAAGACGTCTGCGTGGCGACTGGGGACAAGGCGGTCGTTTGCATGGCAGTCGTCAGAGGGCTGGAGGGTAAACCAGAGGTATGAGCGCCTGTGGTGGCAGCCAAAGTAGTGCTCGATTGTGGAGTTGGAACACTGGAGATGGAAGCTGTGCTTGCAGTTGCCTCGGCAGTTGTCTGAACACTGACCGGCTTTGAGCTTGGCCCCTCAGTACTTGCTGTTGATGAAGTGCTCTGTTGAACTGTGGTTGGAATGGAAGTCTCTGTGACTTGGGCCGAGGTGCCTCCAGTCATGGCTGCCGCGGTTGAAACGGCGGTGGTCCCTGTGGTGGCTGCCGAAGCAGTTGGCCCCATTGAGATGAAAGCTGTGGTTACAGTTGCATGCGATGTCGTCTGCGTGGCACCTGGGGACGAGGCGGTCGTTTGCATGGCAGTCGTCAGAGGGCTGGAGGGCGAACCAGAGGTCTGAGCGGCTGTGGTGGCAGCCAAAGTAGTGCTCGCCTGTAGAGTTGGAACACTGGAGACGGAAGCCGTGCTTGGATCTGCCTTGGCAGTTGTCTGAACACTGACCGGCATCGAGCTTGGTCCCTCAGTACTTGTTGTTGATGAAGTGCTCTGTTGGACTGTGGTTGGATTGGAAGTCTCTGTGACTTGACCCGAGGTGCTTCCAGTCATGGCTGCCGCGGTTGAAACGTCTGTGGTCTGTGTGCTGGCTGCCGAAGCAGTTGGCCCCGTTGAGATGGAAGCTGTGGTTGCAGTTGCTGGGGAAGTCGTCTGTGTGGCACCTGGGGACGAGGCGGTCGCTTGCATGGCAGTCGTCAGAGGGCTGGAGGCCGAACCAGAGGTCTGAGCGCCTGTGGTGGCAGCAAAAGTAGTGCTCGCCTGTAGAGTTGGAACACTGGAGACGGAAGCCGTGCTTGGAGCTGCCTCGGCAGTTGTCTGAACACTGACCGGCGTCGAGCTTGGTCCCTCAGTACTTGCTGTTGATGAAGTGCTCTTTTGGACTGTGGTTGGATTGGAAGTCTCTGTGACTTGGGCCGAGGTGCCTCCAGTCGAGGCTGCCGCGGTTGAAACATCGGCGGTCCCTGTGGTGGCGGCCGAAGCAGTTGGCCCTGTGGAGACGGAAGCTGTGCTTGCACTTGCCTGGGAAGTCGTATGCGTGGCGACTGGGGACGAGGCGGTCGTTTGCATGACAGTCGTCAGAGGGCTGGAGGGCGAACCAGAGGTATGAGCGCCTGTGGTGGCAGCCAAAGTAGTGCTCGCCTGTGGAGTTGGGACACTGGAGATGGAAGCCGTGCTTGGAGTTGCCTCAGCAGTTGTCTGAACACTGACTGGCCTCGAACTTGGCCCCTCAGTACTTGCTGTTGATGAAGTGCTCTTTTTGACCGTGGTTGGATTGGAATTTTCTGTGACTTGGGCTGAGGTGACTCCCGTCGTGGCTGCCGCAGTTGAAAGGGCAGCGGTCTCTGTGTTGGCTGTCAAAGTAGTGCTCGCCTGTGGAGGTGGAACACTGGAGACGGAAGCCGTGCTTGGATTTGCCTGTGAAGTCGTCTGCGTGGCGACTGGGGACAAGGCGGTTGTTTGCATGGCAGTCGTCAGAGGGCTGGAGGGTAAACCAGAGGTATGAGCGCCTGTGGTGGCAGCCAAAGTAGTGCTCGATTGTGGAGTTGGAACACTGGAGATGGAAGCTGTGCTTGCAGTTGCCTCAGCAGTTGTCTGAACACTGACTGCCGTCGAGCTTGGCCCCTCAGTAATTGCTGGGGATGCAGTGCTCTGTTGGACTGTGGTTGGATTGGAAGTCTCTGTGACTTGGGCCGAGGTGCCTCCACTCGTGGCTGCCGCGGTTGAAACATCGGCGGTCCCTGTGGTGACGGCCGAAGCAGTTGGCCATGTGGAGACGGAAGCTGTGCTTGCAGTTGCCTTGGAAGTCGTCTGCGTGGTGACTGGGGAAGAGGCGGTCGTTTGCATGGCAGTCGTCAGAGGGCTGGAGGGCGAACCAGAGGTCTGAGCGGCTGTGGTGGCAGCCAAAGTAGTGCTCGCCTGTAGAGTTGGAACACTGGAGACGGAAGCCGGGCTTGGATCTGCCTTGGCAGTTGTCTGAACACTGACCGGCATCGAGCTTGGTCCCTCAGTACTTGTTGTTGATGAAGTGCTCTGTTGGACTGTGGTTGGATTGGAAGTCTCTGTGACTTGACCCGAGGTGCTTCCAGTCATGGCTGCCACGGTTGAAACGTCTGTGGTCTGTGTGCTGGCTGCCGAAGCAGTTGGCCCCGTTGAGATGGAAGCTGTGCTTGCACTTGCCTGGGAAGTCGTATGCATGGCGACTGGGGACGAGGCGGTCGTTTGCATGGCAGTCGTCAGAGGGCTGGAGGGCGAACCAGAGGTATGAGCGACTGTGGTGGCAGCCAAAGTAGTGCTCGCCTGTGGAGTTGGGACACTGGAGATGGAAGCCGTGCTTGGAGTTGCCTCGGCAGTTGTCTGAACACTGACTGGCGTCAAGCTTTGTCCCTCAGTACTTGCTGGGGATGCAGTGCTCTGTTGGACTGTGGTTGGATTGGAATTTTCTGTGACTTGGGCTGAGGTGACTCCCGTTGTGGCTGCCGCGGTTGAAAGGGCAGCGGTCTCTGTGTTGGCTGTCAAAGTAGTGCTCGCCTGTGGAGGTGGAACACTGGAGACGGAAGCCGTGCTTGGATTTGCCTGTGAAGTCGTCTGCGTGGCGACTGGGGACAAGGCGGTTGTTTGCATGGCAGTCGTCAGAGGGCTGGAGGGTAAACCAGAGGTATGAGCGCTAGTGGTGGCAGCCAAAGTAGTGCTCGATTGTGGAGTTGGAACACTGGAGATGGAAGCTGTGCTTGCAGTTGCCTCAGCAGTTGTCTGAACACTGACTGCCGTCGAGCTTGGCCCCTCAGTACTTGCTGGGGATGCAGTGCTCTGTTGGACTGTGGTTGGATTGGAAGTCTCTGTGACTCGGGCCGAGGTGCCTCCACTCGTGGCTGCTGCGGTTGAAACATCGGCGGTCCTTGTGGTGGCGGCCGAAGCAGTTGGCCCTGTGGAGACGGAAGCTGTGCTTGCAGTTGCCTGGGAAGTCATCTGCGTGGTGACTGGGGAAGAGACGGTTGTTTGCATGGCAGTCGTCAGAGGGCTGGAGGCCGAACCAGAGGTCTGAGCGCCTGTGGTGGCAGCCAAAGTAGTGCTCGCCGGTGGAGTTGGAACACTGGAGACGGAAGCTGTGCTTGGAGCTACCTCGGCAGTTGTCTGAACATTGACCGGCGTCGAGCTTGCTCCCTCAGTACTTGCTGGGGATGCACTGCTCTTTTGGACTGTGGTTGGATTGGAAGTCTCTGTGACTTGGGCCAAGGTGCTTCCAGTCATGGCTGCCGCGGTTGAAACGTCTGTGGTCTCTGTGGTGGGCGCCGGAGCAGTTGGCCCCGTTGAGATCGATGCTGTGTTTGCAGTTGCCGGGGAAGTCGTCTGCGTGGCACCTGGGGACGAGGCGGTCGTTTGCATGGCAGTCGTCAGAGGGCTGGAGGCCGAACCAGAGGTCTGAGCGCCTGTGGTGGCAGCAAAAGTAGTGCTCGCCTGTAGAGTTGGAACACTGGAGACGGAAGCCGTGCTTGGAGCTACCTCGGCAGTTGTCTGAACATTGACTGGCGTCGAGCTTGGTCCCTCAGTACTTGCTGTTGATAAAGTGCTCTGTTGGACTGTGGTTGGATTGGAAGTCTCTGTGACTCGGACTGAGGTGACTCCAGTCGTGGCTGCCGCAGTTGAAAGGGCAGCGGTCTCTGTGTTGGCCGCCAAAGTAGTGCTCGCATGTGGAGTTAGAACACTGGAGACGGAAGCCGTGCTTGCAGTTGCCTCATCAGTTGTCTGAAAACTGACCGGTGTCGAGCTTGCTCCCTCAGTACTTGCTGGGGATGCAGTGCTCTTTTGGACTGTGATTGGATTGGAAGTCTCTGTGACTTGGGCCAAGGTGCTTGCAGTCATGGCTGCCGCGGTTGAAACGTCTGTGGTCTCTGTGGTGGGCGCCGGAGCAGTTGGCCCCGTTGAGATGGAAGCTGTGGTTGCAGTTGCCGGGGAAGTCGTCTGCGTGGCACCTGGGGACGAGGCGGTCGTTTGTATGGCAGTCGTCAGAGGGCTGGAGGCCGAACCAGAGGTCTGAGCGCCTGTGGTGGCAGCCAAAGTAGTGCTCGCCTGTAGAGTTGGAACACTGGAGACGGAAGCCGTGCTTGGAGCTACCTCGGCAGTTGTGTGAACACTGACTCGCGTCGAGGTTGGCCCCTCAGTACTTGCTGGGGATGCAGTGCTCTGTTGGACTGTGGTTGGATTGGAAGTCTCTGTGACTTGGGCCGAGGTGCTTCCAGTCATGGCTGCCACGGTTGAAATGGCTGTGGTCTCTGTGGTGGCGCGGAGCAGTTGGCCCGTTGAGATGGAAGCTGTGTTTGCAGTTGCTGGGGAAGTCGTCTGCGTGGCACCTGGGGACGAGGCGGTCGCTTGCATGGCAGTCGTCAGAGGGCTGGAGGCCGAACTAGAGGTATGAGCGCCTGTGGTGGCAGCCAAAGTAGTGCTCGCCTGTAGAGTTGGAACACTGGAGACGGAAGCCGTGCTTGGAGCTACCTCGGCAGTTGTCTGAACATTGACCAGCGTCGAGCTTGGTCCCTCAGTACCTGCTGGGGATGAAGTGCTCTGTCGGACTGTGGTTGGATTGGAATTTTCTGTGATTTGGGCTGAGGTGACTCCAGTCGTGGCTGCCGCAGTTGAAAGGGCAGCGGTCTCTGTGTTGGCCGCCAAAGTAGTGCTCGCATGTGGAGTTGGAACACTGGAGACGGAAGCCGTGCTTGCAGTTGCCTCATCAGTTGTCTGAACACTGACCGGCGTCGAGCTTGTTCCCTCAGTACTTGCTGTTGATGAAGTGCTCTGTTGGACTGTGGTTGGATTGGAAGTTTCTGTGACTTGGGCTGAGGTGACTCCAGTCGTGGCTGCAGCGGGTTGAAAGGGCAGCGGTCTCTGTGTTGGCCGCCAAAGTAGTGCTCGCATGTGGAGTTGGAACACTGGAGACGGAAGCCGTGCTTGCAGTTGCCTCATCAGTTGTCTGAACACTGACCGGCGTCGAGCTTGTTCCCTCAGTACTTGCTGTTGATGAAGTGCTCTGTTGGACTGTGGTTGGATTGGAAGTTTCTGTGACTTGGGCTGAGGTGACTCCAGTCGTGGCTGCCGCGGTTGAAAGGGCAGCGGTCTCTGTGTTGGCCGCCAAAGTAGTGCTCGCATGTGGAGTTGGAACACTGGAGACGGAAGCTGTGCTTGCAGGTGCCTCATCAGTTGTGTGAACACTGACTCGCATCGAGGTTGGCCCCTCAGTACTTGCTGGGGATGCAGTGCTCTGTTGGACTGTGGTTGGATTGGAAGTCTCTGTGACTTGGGCCGAGGTGCTTCCAGTCATGGCTGCCACGGTTGAAACGGCTGTGGTCTCTGTGGTGGCCGCCGGAGCAGTTGGCCCCGTTGAGATGGAAGCTGTGTTTGCAGTTGCTGGGGAAGTCGTCTGCGTGGCACCTGGGGACGAGGCGGTCGCTTGCATGGCAGTCGTCAGAGGGCTGGAGGCCGAACTAGAGGTATGAGCGCCTGTGGTGGCAGCCAAAGTAGTGCTCGCCTGTAGAGTTGGAACACTGGAGACGGAAGCCGTGCTTGGAGCTACCTCGGCAGTTGTGTGAACACTGACTCGCGTTGAGGTTGGCCCTTCAGTACTTGCTGGGGATGCAGTGCTCTGTTGGACTGTGGTTGGATCGGAAGTCTCTGTGACTTGGGCTGAGGTGACTCCAGTCGTGGCTGCCGCGGTTGAAAGGGCAGCGGTCTCTGTGTTGGCCGCCAAAGTAGTGCTCGCATGTGGAGTTGGAACACTGGAGACGGAAGCTGTGCTTGCAGTTGCCTCATCAGTTGTGTGAACACTGACTCGCATCGAGGTTGGCCCCTCAGTACTTGCTGGGGATGCAGTGCTCTGTTGGACTGTGGTTGGATTGGAAGTCTCTGTGACTTGGGCCAAGGTGCTTCCAGTCATGGCTGCCACGGTTGAAACGGCTGTGGTCTCTGTGGTGGCCGCCGGAGCAGTTGGCCCCGTTGAGATGGAAGCTGTGTTTGCAGTTGCGGGGGAAGTCGTCTGCATGGCACCTGGGGACGAGGCGGTCGCTTGCATGGCAGTCGTCAGAGGGCTGGAGGCCGAACTAGAGGTATGAGCGCCTGTGGTGGCAGCCAAAGTAGTGCTCGCCTGTAGAGTTGGAACACTGGAGACGGAAGCCGTGCTTGGAGCTACCTCGGCAGTTGTCTGAACATTGACCAGCGTCGAGCTTGGTCCCTCAGTACCTGCTGGGGATGAAGTGCTCTGTCGGACTGTGGTTGGATTGGAATTTTCTGTGATTTGGGCTGAGGTGACTCCAGTCGTGGCTGCCGCAGTTGAAAGGGCAGCGGTCTCTGTGTTGGCCGCCAAAGTAGTGCTCGCATGTGGAGTTGGAACACTGGAGACGGAAGCCGTGCTTGCAGTTGCCTCATCAGTTGTCTGAAAACTGACCGGTGTCGAGCTTGCTCCCTCAGTACTTGCTGGGGATGCAGTGCCCTTTTGGACTGTGGTTGGATTGGAAGTCTCTGTGACTTGGGCCAAGGTGCTTGCAGTCATGGCTGCCGTGGTTGAAACGTCTGTGGTCTCTGTGGTAGGCACTGGAGCAGTTGGCCCCGTTGAGATGGAAGCTGTGGTTGCAGTTGCCGGGGAAGTCGTCTGCGTGGCACCTGGGGACGAGGCGGTCGTTTGCATGGCAGTCGTCAGAGGGCTGGAGGCCGAACCAGAGGTCTGAGCGCCTGTGGTGGCAGCCAAAGTAGTGCTCGCCTGTAGAGTTGGAACACTGGAGACGGAAGCCGTGCTTGGAGCTACCTCGGCAGTTGTGTGAACACTGACTCGCGTCGAGGTTGGCCCCTCAGTACTTGCTGGGGATGCAGTGCTCTGTTGGACTGTGGTTGGATCGGAAGTCTCTGTGACTTGGGCCGAGGTGACTCCAGTCGTGGCTGCCGCAGTTGAAAGGGCAGCGGTCTCTGTGTTGGCCGCCAAAGTAGTTCTCGCATGTGGAGTTGGAACACTGGAGACGGAAGCCGTGCTTGCAGTTGCCTCATCAGTTGTCTGAAAACTGACCGGTGTCGAGCTTGCTCCCTCAGTACTTGCTGGGGATGCAGTGCCCTTTTGGACTGTGGTTGGATTGGAAGTCTCTGTGACTTGGGCCAAGGTGCTTGCAGTCATGGCTGCCGCGGTTGAAACGTCTGTTGTCTCTGTGGTAGGCACCGGAGCAGTTGGCCCCGTTGAGATGGAAGCTGTGGTTGCAGTTGCCGGGGAAGTCGTCTGCGTGGCACCTGGGGACGAGGCGGTCGCTTGCATGGCAGTCGTCAGAGGGCTGGAGGCCGAACTAGAGGTATGAGCGCCTGTGGTGGCAGCCAAAGTAGTGCTCGCCTGTAGAGTTGGAACACTGGAGACGGAAGCCGTGCTTGGAGCTATCTCGGCAGTTGTCTGAACATTGACCAGCGTCGAGCTTGGTCCCTCAGTACCTGCTGGGGATGAAGTGCTCTGTCGGACTGTGGTTGGATTGGAATTTTCTGTGATTTGGGCTGAGGTGACTCCAGTCGTGGCTGCCGCAGTTGAAAGGGCAGCGGTCTCTGTGTTGGCCGCCAAAGTAGTGCTCGCATGTGGAGTTGGAACACTGGAGACGGAAGCCGTGCTTGCAGTTGCCTCATCAGTTGTCTGAAAACTGACCGGTGTCGAGCTTGCTCCCTCAGTACTTGCTGGGGATGCAGTGCCCTTTTGGACTGTGGTTGGATTGGAAGTCTCTGTGACTTGGGCCAAGGTGCTTGCAGTCATGGCTGCCGTGGTTGAAACGTCTGTGGTCTCTGTGGTAGGCACCGGAGCAGTTGGCCCCGTTGAGATGGAAGCTGTGGTTGCAGTTGCCGGGGAAGTCGTCTGCGTGGCACTTGGGGACGAGGCGGTCGTTTGCATGGCAGTCGTCAGAGGGCTGGAGGCCGAACCAGAGGTCTGAGCGCCTGTGGTGGCAGCCAAAGTAGTGCTCGCCTGTAGAGTTGGAACACTGGAGACGGA
The DNA here is from genome assembly GCA_027481765.1 of Tenualosa thibaudeaui. Lineage (NCBI taxonomy): Eukaryota > Metazoa > Chordata > Actinopteri > Clupeiformes > Clupeidae > Tenualosa > Tenualosa thibaudeaui. The sequence continues at coordinate 14,200,557 of JAIFZK010000003.1, forward strand.
AGCCGTGCTTGGAGCTACCTCGGCAGTTGTGTGAACACTGACACGCGTCGAGGTTGGCCCCTCAGTACTTGCTGGGGATGCAGTGCTCTGTTGGACTGTGGTTGGATCGGAAGTCTCTGTGACTTGGGCCGAGGTGACTCCAGTCGTGGCTGCCGCAGTTGAAAGGGCAGCGGTCTCTGTGTTGGCCGCCAAAGTAGTGCTCGCATGTGGAGTTGGAACACTGGAGACGGAAGCCGTGCTTGCAGTTGCCTCATCAGTTGTCTGAAAACTGACCGGTGTCGAGCTTGCTCCCTCAGTACTTGCTGGGGATGCAGTGCCCTTTTGGACTGTGGTTGGATTGGAAGTCTCTGTGACTTGGGCCAAGGTGCTTGCAGTCATGGCTGCCGCGGTTGAAACGTCTGTTGTCTCTGTGGTAGGCACCGGAGCAGTTGGCCCCGTTGAGATGGAAGCTGTGGTTGCAGTTGCCGGGGAAGTCGTCTGCGTGGCACCTGGGGACGAGGCGGTCGTTTGCATGGCAGTCGTCAGAGGGCTGGAGGCCGAACCAGAGGTCTGAGCGCCTGTGGTGGCAGCCAAAGTAGTGCTCGCCTGTAGAGTTGGAACACTGGAGACGGAAGCCGTGCTTGGAGCTACCTCGGCAGTTGTGTGAACACTGACTCGCGTCGAGGTTGGCCCCTCAGTACTTGCTGGGGATGCAGTGCTCTGTTGGACTGTGGTTGGATCGGAAGTCTCTGTGACTTGGGCCGAGGTGCTTCCAGTCATGGCTACCGCGGTTGAAAGGGCAGCAGTCTCTGTGTTGGCATCCAAAGTAGTGCTCGCCTGTGGAGTTGGAACACTGGAGACGGAAGCCGTGCTTGCAGTTGCCTCATCAGTTGTCTGAACACTGACCGGCGTCGAGCTTGGTCCCTCAGTACTTGCTGTTGATGAAGTGCTCTGTTGGACTGTGGTTGGATTGGAAGTTTCTGTGACTTGGGCTGAGGTGACTCCAGTCGTGGCTGCCGCGGTTGAAAGGGCAGCGGTCTCTGTGTTGGCCGCCAAAGTAGTGCTCGCATGTGGAGTTGGAACACTGGAGACGGAAGCTGTGCTTGCAGTTGCCTCATCAGTTGTGTGAACACTGACTCGCATCGAGGTTGGCCCCTCAGTACTTGCTGGGGATGCAGTGCTCTGTTGGACTGTGGTTGGATTGGAAGTCTCTGTGACTTGGGCCGAGGTGCTTCCAGTCATGGCTGCCGTGGTTGAAACGGCTGTGGTCTCTGTGGTGGCCGCCGGAGCAGTTGGCCCCGTTGAGATGGAAGCTGTGGTTGCAGTTGCTGGGGAAGTCATCTGCGTGGCACCTGGGGACAAGGCGGTCGCTTGCATGGCAGTCGTCAGAGGGCTGGAGGCCGAACTAGAGGTATGAGCGCCTGTGGTGGCAGCCAAAGTAGTGCTCGCCTGTAGAGTTGGAACAGTGGAGACGGAAGCCGTGCTTGGAGCTACCTCGGCAGTTGTCTGAACATTGACCGGCGTCGAGCTTGGTCCCTCAGTACCTGCTGGGGATGAAGTGCTCTGTCGGACTGTGGTTGGATTGGAATTTTCTGTGACTTGGGCTGAGGTGACTCCAGTCGTGGCTGCCGCGGTTGAAAGGGCAGCGGTCTCTGTGTTGGCCGCCAAAGTAGTGCTCGCCTGTGGAGTTGGAACACTGGAGACGGAAGCCGTGCTTGCAGTTGCCTCATCAGTTGTCTGAACACTGACCGGTGTCGAGCTTGCTCCCTCAGTACTTGCTGGGGATGCACTGCTCTTTTGGACTGTGGTTGGATTGGAAGTCTCTGTGACTTGGGCCAAGGTGCTTCCAGTCATGGCTGCCGCGGTTGAAACGTCTGTGGTCTCTGTGGTGGGCGCCGGACCAGTTGGCCCCGTTGAGATGGAAGCTGTGGTTGCAGTTGCCGGGGAAGTCGTCTGCGTGGCACCTGGGGACGAGGCGGTCTTTTGCATGGCAGTCGTCAGAGGGCTGGAGGCCGAACCAGAGGTCTGAGCGCCTGTGGTGGCAGCCAAAGTAGTGCTCGCCTGTAGAGTTGGAACACTGGAGACGGAAGCCGTGCTTGGAGCTACCTCGGCAGTTGTCTGAACATTGACCGGCGTCGAGCTTGGTCCCTCAGTACTTGCTGTTGATGAAGTGCTCTGTTGGACTGTGGTTGGATTGGAAGTCTCTGTGACTCGGACTGAGGTGCCTCCACTCATGGCTGCCGCGGTTGAAACATCGGCGGTCCCTGTGGTGGCGGCCGAAGCAGTTGGCCCTGTGGAGACGGAAGCTGTGGTTGCAGTCGCCTGGGAAGTCGTCTGCATGGTGACTGGGGAAAAGACGGTTGTTTGCATGGCAGTCGTCAGAGGGCTGGAGGGCAAACCAGAGGTATGAGCGCCTGTGGTGGCAGCCAAAGTAGTGCTCGCCTGTGGAGTTGGAACACTGGAGACGGAAGCTGTGCTTGCAGTTGCCTCAGCAGTTGTGTGAACACTGACTCGCGTCGAGGTTGGCCCCTCAGTACTTGCTGGGGATGCAGTGCTCTGTTGGACTGTGGTTGGATTGGAAGTCTCTGTGACTTGGGCCGAGGTGCTTCCAGTCATGGCTGCCGCGGTTGAAATGGCTGTGGTCTCTGTGGTGGCCGCCGGAGCAGTTGGCCCCGTTGAGATGGAAGCTGTGTTTGCAGTTGCTGGGGAAGTCGTCTGCGTGGCACCTGGGGACGAGGCGGTCGCTTGCATGGCAGTCGTCAGAGGGCTGGAGGCCGAACTAGAGGTATGAGCGCCTGTGGTGGCAGCCAAAGTGGTGCTCGCCTGTAGAGTTGGAACACTGGAGACGGAAGCCGTGCTTGGAGCTACCTTGGCAGTTGTCTGAACATTGACCGGCGTCGAGCTTGGTCCCTCAGTACCTGCTGGGGATGAAGTGCTCTGTCGGACTGTGGTTGGATTGGAATTTTCTGTGATTTGGGCTGAGGTGACTCCAGTCGTGGCTGCCGCAGTTAAAAGGGCAGCGGTCTCTGTGTTGGCCGCCAAAGTAGTGCTCGCATGTGGAGTTGGAACACTGGAGACGGAAGCCGTGTTTGCAGTTGCCTCATCAGTTGTCTGAAAACTGACCGGTGTCGAGCTTGCTCCCTCAGTACTTGCTGGGGATGCAGTGCTCTTTTGGACTGTGGTTGGATTGGAAGTCTCTGTGACTTGGGCCAAGGTGCTTCCAGTCATGGCTGCCGCGGTTGAAACCTCTGTGGTCTCTGTGGTGGGCGCTGGAGCAGTTGGCCCCGTTGAGATGGAAGCTGTGGTTGCAGTTGCCGGGGAAGTCGTCTGCGTGGCACCTGGGGACGAGGCGGTCGTTTGCATGGCAGTCGTCAGAGGGCTGGAGGCCGAACCAGAGGTCTGAGCGCCTGTGGTGGCAGCCAAAGTAGTGCTCGCCTGTAGAGTTGGAACACTGGAGACGGAAGCCGTGCTTGGAGCTACCTCGGCAGTTGTCTGGACATTGACAGGCGTCGAGCTTGGTCCCTCAGTACTTGCTGTTGATGAAGTGCTCTGTTGGACTGTGGTTGGATTGGAAGTCTCTGTGACTCGGACTGAGGTGCCTCCACTCATGGCTGCCGCGGTTGAAACATCGGCGGTCCCTGTGGTGGCGGCCGAAGCAGTTGGCCCTGTGGAGACGGAAGCTGTGCTTGCAGTTGCCTGGGAAGTCGTCTGCGTGGTGACTGGGGAAGAGACGGTTGTTTGCATAGCAGTCGTCAGAGGGCTGGAGGGCAAACCAGAGGTCTGAGCGCCTGTGGTGGCAGCCAAAGTAGTGCTCACCTGTGGAGTTGGAACACTGGAGACGGAAGCTGTGCTTGCAGTTGCCTCGGCAGTTGTCTGAACACTGGCCGGCTTCGAGCTTGGCCCCTCAGTACTTACTGGGGATGAATTGCTCTGTTGGACTGTGGTTGGATTGGAAGTTTCTGTGACTTGGGCTGAGGTGACTCCAGTCGTGGCTGCCACGGTTGAAAAGGCAGCAGTCTCTGTGTTGGCATCCAAAGTAGTGCTCGCCTGTGGAGTTGGAACACTGGAGACGGAAGCCGTGCTTGGAGTTGCCTCGGCAGTTGTCTGAACACTGACCGGCGTCGAGCTTGGTCCCTCAGTACTTGCTGTTGATGAAGTGCTCTGTTGGACTGTGGTTGGATTGGAAGTCTCTGTGACTTGGGCCGTGGTGCCTCCACTCGTGGCTGCCGCGGTTGAAACGGCTGTGGTCTGTGTGCTGGCTACCGAAGCAGTTGGCCCCGTTGAGATGGAAGCTGTGGTTGCAGTTGCTGGGGAAGTCGTCCGCGTGGCACCTGGGGACGAGGCGGTCGCTTGCATGGCAGTCGTTAGAGGGCTGGAGGCCGAACCAGAGGTCTGAGCGCCTGTGGTGTCAGCCAAAGTAGTGCTCACCTGTAGAGTTGGAACACTGGAGACGGAAGCTGTGCTTGGAGTTGCCTCGGCAATTGTCTGATCACTGACCGGCGTCGAGCTTAGTCCCTCAGTACCTGCTGGGGATGAAGTGCTCTGTTGGACTGTGGTTGGATTGGAAGTTTCTGTGACTTGGGCTGAGGTGACTCCAGTCGTGGCTGCCGCGGTTGAAAGGGCAGCAGTCTCTGTGTTGGCTGCCAAAGTAGTGCTCGCCTGTGGAGTTGGAACACTGGAGACGGAAGCCGTGCTTGCAGTTGCCTCATCAGTTGTCTGAACACTGACCGGCGTCGAGCTTGGTCCCTCAGTACTTGCTGTTGATGAAGTGCTCTGTTGGACTGTGGTTGGATTGGAAGTTTCTGTGACTTGGGCTGAGGTGACTCCAGTCGTGGCTGCCGCGGTTGAAAGGGCAGCGGTCTCTGTGTTGGCCGCCAAAGTAGTGCTCGCATGTGGAGTTGGAACACTGGAGACGGAAGCTGTGCTTGCAGTTGCCTCATCAGTTGTGTGAACACTGACTCGCATCGAGGTTGGCCCCTCAGTACTTGCTGGGGATGCAGTGCTCTGTTGGACTGTGGTTGGATTGGAAGTCTCTGTGACTTGGGCCGAGGTGCTTCCAGTCATGGCTGCCACGGTTGAAATGGCTGTGGTCTCTGTGGTGGCCGCCGGAGCAGTTGGCCCCGTTGAGATGGAAGCTGTGTTTGCAGTTGCTGGGGAAGTCGTCTGCGTGGCACCTGGGGACGAGGCGGTCGCTTGCATGGCAGTCGTCAGAGGGCTGGAGGCCGAACTAGAGGTATGAGCGCCTGTGGTGGCAGCCAAAGTAGTGCTCGCCTGTAGAGTTGGAACACTGGAGACGGAAGCCGTGCTTGGAGCTACCTCGGCAGTTGTCTGAACATTGACCAGCGTCGAGCTTGGTCCCTCAGTACCTGCTGGGGATGAAGTGCTCTGTCGGACTGTGGTTGGATTGGAATTTTCTGTGATTTGGGCTGAGGTGACTCCAGTCGTGGCTGCCGCAGTTGAAAGGGCAGCGGTCTCTGTGTTGGCCGCCAAAGTAGTGCTCGCATGTGGAGTTGGAACACTGGAGACGGAAGCCGTGCTTGCAGTTGCCTCATCAGTTGTCTGAACACTGACCGGCGTCGAGCTTGTTCCCTCAGTACTTGCTGTTGATGAAGTGCTCTGTTGGACTGTGGTTGGATTGGAAGTTTCTGTGACTTGGGCTGAGGTGACTCCAGTCGTGGCTGCCGCGGTTGAAAGGGCAGCGGTCTCTGTGTTGGCCGCCAAAGTAGTGCTCGCATGTGGAGTTGGAACACTGGAGACGGAAGCTGTGCTTGCAGTTGCCTCATCAGTTGTGTGAACACTGACTCGCATCGAGGTTGGCCCCTCAGTACTTGCTGGGGATGCAGTGCTCTGTTGGACTGTGGTTGGATTGGAAGTCTCTGTGACTTGGGCCGAGGTGCTTCCAGTCATGGCTGCCACGGTTGAAACGGCTGTGGTCTCTGTGGTGGCCGCCGGAGCAGTTGGCCCCGTTGAGATGGAAGCTGTGTTTGCAGTTGCTGGGGAAGTCGTCTGCGTGGCACCTGGGGACGAGGCGGTCGCTTGCATGGCAGTCGTCAGAGGGCTGGAGGCCGAACTAGAGGTATGAGCGCCTGTGGTGGCAGCCAAAGTAGTGCTCGCCTGTAGAGTTGGAACACTGGAGACGGAAGCCGTGCTTGGAGCTACCTCGGCAGTTGTCTGAACATTGACCAGCGTCGAGCTTGGTCCCTCAGTACCTGCTGGGGATGAAGTGCTCTGTCGGACTGTGGTTGGATTGGAATTTTCTGTGATTTGGGCTGAGGTGACTCCAGTCGTGGCTGCCGCAGTTAAAAGGGCAGCGGTCTCTGTGTTGGCCGCCAAAGTAGTGCTCGCATGTGGAGTTGGAACACTGGAGACGGAAGCCGTGTTTGCAGTTGCCTCATCAGTTGTCTGAAAACTGACCGGTGTCGAGCTTGCTCCCTCAGTACTTGCTGGGGATGCAGTGCTCTCTTGGACTGTGGTTGGATTGGAAGTCTCTGTGACTTGGGCCAAGGTGCTTCCAGTCATGGCTGCCGCGGTTGAAACCTCTGTGGTCTCTGTGGTGGGCGCTGGAGCAGTTGGCCCCGTTGAGATGGAAGCTGTGGTTGCAGTTGCCGGGGAAGTCGTCTGCGTGGCACCTGGGGACGAGGCGGTCGTTTGCATGGCAGTCGTCAGAGGGCTGGAGGCCGAACCAGAGGTCTGAGCGCCTGTGGTGGCAGCCAAAGTAGTGCTCGCCTGTAGAGTTGGAACACTGGAGACGGAAGCCGTGCTTGGAGCTACCTCGGCAGTTGTCTGGACATTGACAGGCGTCGAGCTTGGTCCCTCAGTACTTGCTGTTGATGAAGTGCTCTGTTGGACTGTGGTTGGATTGGAAGTCTCTGTGACTCGGACTGAGGTGCCTCCACTCATGGCTGCCGCGGTTGAAACATCGGCGGTCCCTGTGGTGGCGGCCGAAGCAGTTGGCCCTGTGGAGACGGAAGCTGTGCTTGCAGTTGCCTGGGAAGTCGTCTGCGTGGTGACTGGGGAAGAGACGGTTGTTTGCATAGCAGTCGTCAGAGGGCTGGAGGGCAAACCAGAGGTCTGAGCGCCTGTGGTGGCAGCCAAAGTAGTGCTCACCTGTGGAGTTGGAACACTGGAGACGGAAGCTGTGCTTGCAGTTGCCTCGGCAGTTGTCTGAACACTGGCCGGCTTCGAGCTTGGCCCCTCAGTACTTACTGGGGATGAATTGCTCTGTTGGACTGTGGTTGGATTGGAAGTTTCTGTGACTTGGGCTGAGGTGACTCCAGTCGTGGCTGCCACGGTTGAAAAGGCAGCAGTCTCTGTGTTGGCATCCAAAGTAGTGCTCGCCTGTGGAGTTGGAACACTGGAGACGGAAGCCGTGCTTGGAGTTGCCTCGGCAGTTGTCTGAACACTGACCGGCGTCGAGCTTGGTCCCTCAGTACTTGCTGTTGATGAAGTGCTCTGTTGGACTGTGGTTGGATTGGAAGTCTCTGTGACTTGGGCCGTGGTGCCTCCACTCGTGGCTGCCGCGGTTGAAACGGCTGTGGTCTGTGTGCTGGCTACCGAAGCAGTTGGCCCCGTTGAGATGGAAGCTGTGGTTGCAGTTGCTGGGGAAGTCGTCCGCGTGGCACCTGGGGACGAGGCGGTCGCTTGCATGGCAGTCGTTAGAGGGCTGGAGGCCGAACCAGAGGTCTGAGCGCCTGTGGTGTCAGCCAAAGTAGTGCTCACCTGTAGAGTTGGAACACTGGAGACGGAAGCTGTGCTTGGAGTTGCCTCGGCAGTTGTCTGATCACTGACCGGCGTCGAGCTTAGTCCCTCAGTACCTGCTGGGGATGAAGTGCTCTGTTGGACTGTGGTTGGATTGGAAGTTTCTGTGACTTGGGCTGAGGTGACTCCAGTCGTGGCTGCCGCGGTTGAAAGGGCAGCAGTCTCTGTGTTGGCTGCCAAAGTAGTGCTCGCCTGTGGAGTTGGAACACTGGAGACGGAAGCCGTGCTTGCAGTTGCCTCAGCAGTTGTGTGAACACTGACTCGCGTCGAGGTTGGCCCCTCAGTACTTGCTGGGGATGCAGTGCTCTGTTGGACTGTGGTTGGAATGGAAGTCTCTGTGACTTGGGCCGAGGTGCTTCCAGTGATGGCTGCCGCGGTTGAAACGGCTGTGGTCTCTGTGGTGGCCGCCGGAGCAGTTGGCCCCGTTGAGATGGAAGCTGTGGTTGCAGTTGCTGGGGAAGTCATCTGCGTGGCACCTGGGGACGAGGCGGTCGCTTGCATGGCAGTCGTCAGAGGGCTGGAGGCCGAACCAGAGGTCTGAGCGCCTGTGGTGGCAGCCAAAGTAGTGCTCGCCTGTAGAGTTGGAACACTGGAGATGGAAGCCGTGCTTGGAGTTGCCTCAGCAGTTGTCTGAACACTGACCGGCGTCAAGCTTGGTCCCTCAGTACTTACTGTTGATGAAGTGCTCTGTTGGACTGTGGTTGGATTGGAAGTCTGTGTGACTTGGGCCAAAGTGCCTCCAGTCAGGGCTGCCGCGGTTGTAACGGCAGATGTCTTATTGGTGGCAGCCAATGTAGTGCTCACCTGTGGAGTTGGAACACTGGATACAGAAGCTGTGCTTGCAGTTGTGTCGGCAGTTGTCTTAACACTGACCGGCTTCGAGCTTGGCCCCTCAGTACTTGCTGTTAATGAAGTGCTCTGTTGGACTGTGGTTGATTGGAAGTCTCTGCCGACGATCATGGCTGTAGTTTGAGTGGGGGATAGATAGGAGTTTGTAGATATTCCGTTTCTTAATCCATAACTTTGGTTCACAGTCAATTGAAACGGTATTATTTCATATGTTAAAGGTGATTTCAAGTATTCTGCTTTTGTCTTGTCTGTTGTTTCCAGTGCTTCAACAGATGTGAGATGTTCCTCCGTATGTTCTCTTTGCAGATTATGTTTCACTTCCCCATTATAGGAATCCACATGCTTCAGTATAGGAGTGGTGTTTCTTTCTCTGTCTCTTTGAAGTTTTATAGTATTATTTTTAAGTACCATCTTTGGTACTGTAATGTTTCTCTCTGTGTTTTCAACTCCTGTTGAGAGGTGGAATAACAAATTACAGCTTATTGTTTTCATTTATTCATATTTGAAGCAAAATCAGTAAAGAAATATTTAGAAATATTGTAACTCTTGTATTCTGTTGTATTGTTTGGCAGTTTCAATAATTTTAGATATATCTATATTTAGTTGCTGTTTTGTAATGTTGTGTAGCTACATTAGCTAAGTTAGTGTAACTTTTTTTGTCGTGAAATAGGGTAAGCAGTGGAAATTACAGATGTGTTTATGTGTCCATCAACACTGTATTGTGGCAAAGAATCCAAATCAATCAATCATATTTTGTCAATCAGTCATATTTTGAGCTGTTGTAATGGAATTCCTTTACCACTGGGTGGATCTAAATCCTGTCTCATGAGGCATCCTTGTATTTGCCCCAGAATTGCATTGTCCTGCTTTACCTTATGAATTTATGGAAAAACAAATAAAAATAAAAAAAATTACATATGAGATATATCTTAGAAGGTAGTGTGATGCAACCGAAAAGTGTTTTCTTCCGAGTTCAATACTGATGAAGCAGTATTGAGCAAGCAAATTGCCTTACAAAAAATCCTATCTGATAACGTCAAGTAGCATATCAGTAAGCACATCCGGTCACGAAATATTTCAATTGTCATTGTCCAGTGATATTACTCTTTGAATGTTTCATATTGTGACAATACTGTCGGATGTCATAACTAATCACAGGTGAGTTTCTAGAATCCGTCGTTGTAAACATCGTTGGCAATCTCGGTAGTTATGCCAGAGAGGGTTGAAGCGGATGAATATTCTCAGATTTTTGATTCTGCCATTGAGCGAAGCAGTGTAACAACTAAGATAACGACAAAAATTAGCAACGATGTACAGCAGAAACGGACTCAGATGAAAGGAGTAGGCTACATGGATACTGCGGTAGTTATCAGTTCTGAGACACTTTGGAACAAAACATTTGGACTATAGCTTTTCCAGTAGAACTGATGTTATTGTGATATTTAACTGATGTTAAATATTTTGTAGGCTACTTCACATTTAAACCGGTGTAGATTATCAAAGTAAGGCTAGTTCTTCAAGTAGGCTATACGTCTCATTAAAGCACTCCCTGGCATCCCAGGACTGTCATGGGAGAAACCGAAATAATAATAAAATAGCCTAATGAAAAAGCATCCACCACATCTGCAAACTGTTTTCAGTGTTTTCAGTGCTCTAATCATCAAGAAACATTTATGTGCACACTCTAACAAATATATATATATATATATATATATATATATATATATATATATATATATATATAAAACTTTTTGAGTCATGAAAATAAAGACACTCTTAAGGCCACTCTTACCTGAATCTGCTGCAGCAGAGGTCATGATCATTACAATTAAAAATATCAACTGAGTTGGGTTTCTCCTCAGTCCAAATTCTGTGGCAGTCTTCATCTTATTTTGAGCCTCCAACACACAACTTAATGCCAATCTAAAATCTTGATTATAAAGTGCTGATTCAAAATGGTTCCACACACCAATAAATTAAGTATAGCCTAAAAAAGTATAAAAGTATGTTCAAAATCTTTTTTCAGTGTCCATAGCCAGCATCACACACTTAATCCCTTTGTGATGTGCAAGAAGAATAAGCAGTCACCCAGGGATATGCATGTAGATATACTGATGTTCTGCAGAACACACCCTGAGCAAACTTCATATGAGAGGGAGTGAACCTAAGGCAGAGTAGTACTCTAAAGTCTGCATTCAGCGGCTCGCCATTTACTCCTACTCCTTAAGCGGGGCTCATAATTATCTCTGTAAAGAGATGATAATATTGATGGTAATCAGTGATGTATTACATGTAACAGAATTACATAATTTAATTACAGAATTAAAGTAATAAGTCAAATGTGTAACTAAATAACAGTTACCTTGGAAAATATTAAAGGATTGCAATTTCAGTTACATCTGACTATCTTCTGAAAACCATTGATTATATGTTCAGCAATATTTTGTTGGTCTGCCTGTTTTTCTTTAGCACAACATCCTCCTGTCACACCTGAAAGTGCTATTGTGATGCATCTAGTGGTCTCCAAAGCTGCATCTCCAAAGCTGACATTGATTAAGATGGAAAAAGTCACCCTAAGGCCCCAGAGAATATGCAGCTATGCCATTTCATGTCGGCTATTGTTGGGCAGTTGTGTCTATGGTTATCGTTAACATGCTCTGAAAATTAAAGTGCTCTGAGTAGGCTATCTAATTGAAGTCTAAATTTCCAATAGCCTGTGGTGGTCCACAAAATTCATAGCATATCCACCAAAAAGATTGTGTAACATGGGATCACATACATACAACTATGTATGTGATCTCATGGTGAGCTGCTGCAGGCCAAAATGCCATAGCCACCCCTGCACCCAACTGTATGTTCATATCACTTTACATACAGTGTTTTACATTTATTGCTCTATTCTTCAGCACAGCTCATAGGTAAAAAATTACAGCATTGATAGCAGTAAATGAACACAACTCCACATGGCGAACTGCACATGGGTGACACGGGGAAGATTCGAATCACACACACACATGCATGCACACACACGCACCCAAACACTAAAGGAGCTGAATTTATTTCAGACAATAAAACAATAAACCATGTCTTGTTAATAATATATATGTATATTATAAAATATATATAACATATTTATTGTCCCATCTCTATAGTCAGATTTGGACCAATGCTGCCATGTGTACATGGCCATCGTCAAAGGTTGCTTGAGGTGCATAAGTTGAAAGTTGAAAGTTGAAAGCTCAAGTTGATAATACAGCTCCTGTAAAGTGAATAAAGTGTAATAAAACAATGGACCATGGAGATAGATACATAGATGTACTTTATTGGGAAACTCACTAACACACAGGGACTTCTAATTAAAGGCACACCAGGCAACTTTTTTAGGTTAATTTATCAGCTTCCTTCTAATTAAAGGCACACTTGACAACATTTTTAGGTTAATTTATCAGCTTCCTTCTAATTAAAATCTCACTAGGCAACATTTTTAGGTTAATTTATCAGCCTTGTTCTAATTAAAGGCACACTAGGCAATGTTTTTAGGTTAATTTATCAGCTTTGTATTCACTTCAGTGATTAAATGGCTCATTATGGGGTGAATGAAGGCTCTCTCACCTGCCTCTAGTGTAGGTTCTGCGGTTACTACGCTTGCAGTATCTGAAACACCAGGCCGAGGAAACAAAACTGAAAACAAATGAAATCGTCTCAAAATGAAGTCATCTCAGTTGCTTGATCTAAATTCTTAGAAGCCAATGGTGTGGCCACAGAGGATTCTGTATATACAGTGATATATTAACTAAGATTTTGAACAGCTATTTTAATTATTAACAGTCATGGCACTGAAACGGCTTTTATCAAAGTAACGTAAATGACATTTGGCTCAATAATGATGCAGACATAACCTCAGTGGTGTTACCTGATCTCAGTGCAGCATTTCAGACTGTTGGCCACGTTATGTTATTACAAAGCTTGAACACTGGGTGGGTGTCTCAAAAGTGGTATGTCCACTGGAAACTTTACATAACATTTCCATTTCCTATCATAGATATGCTGATGGCACACAGCTTTATTTAACTCACATAATGACTTTGGCCCCCTGGAATCTCACAATCAGTATCTTATGGCTCTTTTCCACTGACTGGCTCGGCTCGGCTCAACTCCACTTGCTTTTTTTGCTTTTCCATTACTAAAATCTGGTACTTGGTACCAGATACCTGGTACCATTCTTGGTACCACCTTTTTTCGAGGTTCCAAGCGAGCTGAACTGATACCACAGATAGAGCTATAGCAACCAGTTTAATTAAACGGTACTTCTATGCAGTGGAAAACGAAACATCCCAAACCAAACTGAGTAGAGTTAAGTAGAGTTGAGCTGATACCATTCAGTGGAAAACTGCCATTAGCCAAATTAAAAACTGGATGTCACAGAACTTTCTTTTGCTAAATACTGACAAAACTGGAGAAAATAATTTAAGACTGCTGCTCTTCTGGACACAAAAGGACTTAAATAGACATGGTTAAAAATCTTGGTGACGCCATCAAACGTGATTTGAGCTTCTCATGAAGGCAATCACAAATAAATCTGCATTTTATCACAAACATCACCAAATGAAGAGATTCCATATCAATACATGAAACCATGAAAAACAAACAAAATGCAACAGTAAGTGTACTAACACAAGCCAAAAGAAGACCAGCCCACAGAAATTATGTTAAAGCTCTACTGCTTTACCTTTAAGTCTATTTAAAACCTTCTTCTTTACTGCTCCCCATAGTTAGGGAGGGTGCAAAGTGAATCATCCCTCCTCATGCCCATCCCTGACCATCCTTGCAGGGGTTGAATTGCCATGCATCATACCTAAGTTGTGTTACTATAGGCTAGTGCTGCCACAGACCTTTTAATTGTCATGCCATACAACTCTCTCCGTCTCTCTTTCTTTCTCTCCCTCTCACTACTGATGCATATATGCACAATACGACTTATGATTTGTGACATGTGAAACCCTTAGACTGGCCTAACTCATTTGTTTCCTTTGCCTGCATATACCACCACAATCATCTCCTCTGAGAGCTCAGAACTCAGCAAAAGCAAGCCAACCAAATGGTCCTGGCCTAACATAAGGATCTTGCTCTCAAAACTATTTGTGTGTGACTGTATATATATATATATGTTTGTCAATGGTGGGAATGCCATGGCCATTTTTTAAGCAGGAGAGGGAAGGGTGAGACAATTTTCTTCTCTTGAGGCACTTTGTACCTCTTGTACTTTGACCCACTATGTGCTTGCATTTGCATTTACATTGTTGTAGGTTTTACAACACTATGTGTGTTGTCCATAGGAATGAGTTGTCCTGTTGACAGTTGACAGACACTGTTCGATGCTTTCAACATGCCTTCAGTGTTTAGGTATGGAAACACAAGGGACCATATTTGCCCAACTTACTAAGGCCCCATCCACACGACAACGTTCCTGTTTTTTTTTTTTTTTTTTTTTGAGGGTTGAAAAAAATCTGTGTCCACATATGAGCCGGAGCGAAAAATATCCGCGTCCTCACGACAACGGAACACTGAGTGAAAACCATGTAAAATATCTATATGTGGCACTGTAAACAGATACAGCCAGAGCCACTGGACACACCAACACCAGAGAGCGAATGCACGTAGAGCACAAACACAACTCCGTTGTCCTCCATTTTTGTTTTTACCGCTTCTTGTGTGCTGGGGTCTTCACTGCTCTTCTGGTCACGTGAAGGTGACAGATTGGCGACGTCATCGTTTTCAAAAAGCTGCATTTTGCTTGTCCACACAGCAACGAAACGACTGCATTTTCAGATTTTTCCACTCTGGAACCCATCTTCAAAAAAGGTCACCCAAAACGCCGCCGCCATGTGGACGCAAGGCCAAAACACATAGAAACTTCTACATACCCTCTGTGTCACGGCTGCCAGCTGGTCTATGGTGGCACAACAGATGGCAGACCTCCCGCTGTCTTAAAGTGGGTGGTTGTGGCCTAGCGGTTAAGGTACCTGGGCTAGCATGCTAGTAGCCTGGAAATTGTGGGTGCGAATTCCAGCTGCCACCATTGTACCCTTGAGCAAATTGCTCTAGGGGAGAGTGGCCGTGATGTAATTGATTCATCTTGGTTCAACTGATCGTGGAGTGTTAGTCAGATACCTTTTGCAGGTGATACTGTGCGATCTGAACTTTCCAACGACGCCAGGCACTCGTTGCTGTGATAAACAGTTGGTGAGTAAAAAAAATCTGAATGTAGATTTTTTTTTTAGAGGCTATATCATCTATAACATCTATAACTATCACATTTTTTTAAGCTACAGTTCTGAAATTTTTATGTGAAGTACCCACATTTGTCTACTGCAAATGGCAACAACTTAGATCTCTTCAGGATAATCACAGACTTTTTGAGATGATGACAAGTACAAGGTGCTCCTTTCTTACAACCTACCCCACTACCGGGTTAGGTTGTACACATGCAGGGTAAGTTGTAACAGGTAGACAAAATGCACAAACACTAAAGTTTACTCCTTTTGATATGCAGATTTATTGACATAAGTGACTCCAGCAATAAAATATATATGTGCATATAGGGCTCCACTGCCCCTCCATTGTCCAAATCGGGTTTTGGTGCTGAAAAAAAAAATTACTTTCCCCATGCAAAAGGTACTCAGACTTTAGACTCTGGCAGAGGTACAAGACTGTAGGTCGACATATTATTTTATCCCATAAGCCAGTGTGAGCAGGGCCCAGGCCCAGGGGGTCACAGCTTTGGAGGATGCCCTTACAGGGGCCCTAACATTAAAACCATATAACTGAGTGTTCGGATAGCAGTCTTTCAACTTCAACATTCAACGTCCCATAATGATCCTCACCACTGATCCTGTCATAGAGGGGGCCAAGACGATTTTGAGCACTTTATTTCATAATACGGCTTTCAAAAAAAAGTTACAACCAACCCTGCCCTGTCAGCTATTGTCTTTTTGATATACTAACTATGTCAGCCACACTGACTGCACAACCACCATGCAGAACCGTAGAAGAACTGGGAGGATACTTCAAATGTTCCATGACACCTTTCTTTTCCCTGATTCGTGGAAGTGGTGCTACAACTCTCCCTGTTAACACCGGTCTCTCCAACATTAGGCTACATTATTTTTTTTTATGTATTCTGCATTCTGTGTTCATCACATACCATTTTTCTTGGTGCAATAGCTCACAAACTCTTTCTCAAGAAATGACAAACCATTGGTCTGTAAGCATGAGAACATATTACCTGCTTAAGTTTGGTACAATTAAGTAGCCTTACACAAGACATTAGAACTGCATGACATTTCTGCATAGTCCTCTCCAGTGCAAGTCAATCCAAAAAGATTCAGGTGTGAGTTAAGAAATGTAAGTTTACACACATTTTTCCATATTTAGCTTGTCCTAAATGCATTAATGGACATTGTGTAGCCACTTTTTATGGACATGATCTCAAACATGTAGGTTATTAAGTCACTGACCTATCTAGGGTGGCGACAGAGAGAACAGTATAGCCTATCCTGAGGAGTCAGGAGAGGCGACAGGGTTTAAAAGCTATAGCCAAGGCCCAGCTTTTTGTGTTTAAATACTTTATTAAAATGTATCTTGTAGCACATGCACATTTGCTTACTGTTTTATTTGTGTTTTGCTGTTGATATTTTTCCCGACACCAATTTTGAGCTGAACCGAATGAACCAAATGAATGTCCCTCACTGACTCATTTCAACAGTTAGGCTATTCAAAACATCTACTTAGTAACAACTTAGTTAAGAAGGCGTTTGGGCTTAGTTGCTGATCAAATACTTTCAACCATGAACTTGCCTTTAAATCTGAACCACAGGTCTAGGCTATAGGCATAAAGGCAGTCATCTGTTGTTTTTTAGTGTGGGGGCTGCTAAGCCCAAACTTGGAGGACCCCAGCCCCCCATCTTTTTGTATTGTCAATCTCCAGCACGACAACCCATAAAACACCAATGCAGGGGGGCATGTGAAAAATCTAATTAAAATACAAAATTCCCACGCATCCCTGCACACACCTAGCTCTGCATTTATCAGACATGCTTATCCAATTAACAAAAGAGGCTTAGCATTTATATTTGTTGTTGTGTCTCTCAATCTTGATTCTTGTCAGAGTATGCTTTTTTGCATCCTTTATATAAGAGCACAAGTATGTCATTGTATTCTTAATACAAGACAAAGGTTTCTTCTGCTTTTGTTTACGTTCTCTATGACTGCTACAGTCAATGCCCAACTACCTCCCCCAAACCCTATGAATGGGGCTAGGTTTATGACTAAAGCTAAACACACTTATACAAATCAATACATTTCTACAAATCTCCAATACATTTTAAAAAATACATTTATTTATATTACAAATACAAACCTGAAAATCTGCAATCTAGATGATAATTGAGCCTTAACATGGAGCTGTAATCTCTGAATGCTGGATAAGGTGTGTGAAAGGTGAAGAAGGGAGAGAAAGCTGTAACCATGCAAGAAATGTCTTTGACACAATAACATTAGAGGGGAGGGGGTGAGACAATATAGTGTTTGGAAGCCCCAGATCTGTTGGCTCACCCCTGGTGAAGTGGCTTGTGGTGGCAGCTCTGTTAATCATACAGTTACCCTACCCAATAAAAAGGGTGTTACAGTTTAAGTTTCCATATTGTGTAAGATCCGTGTCAGTGCTTGCTGCTGTAAAAGACATTGACAGAAGTGACATTGATTGCTTGAAGTATGATGGAGGAGGCTCTTGACTTTTGCATAAGACTTCAGGATTTTGTTTTAACAACTTGGTCTTCTATTCTATTCTATCTGTTTTCTATAACAGGCCATGTCCAAAGGACACTGATACTCTCGTAATCGTAAGGTTCATAAATGTATCCCAGCAGAGGTGTGGCTGTTAAACCTTGTTTTGGCATCACATCAAATAAGCAAGCATAGCAACAATACAACAATACAATAAACTAAATAATATGAAACTAGGTGTGAGTGATCACGTCACTTGGAGAGAAAGATAACTGGTCATAATCAACAGATGCTGTAGGATGGGTCTGGACAGGTATGTGCTGCCAAATGAGGCTGTAAAGCAGTGTGTGTAGTTTACTTAATGGAATGCAAGATAGTGTGACAGATTTCACTGTCTCCAACACATAGACAGTAAAAGTGACTAAACACCACATCGCAAGACAGAAAAAGTGTTTTTGTTTTTGCTTCAAAAATCAGGGACAGAGTTTTCTTGTATTTTACCGGGGACAAACCACCAAAATCAGGGACTGTCCCAAGAAATTGGTGGCATCTGGTCATCCTACAAAAGAGCCAACGTTTTTAAGGCCTCATGATGAACATGTTATCTAACAATTTTTCAGTCAGTTTCGTTTACAATTCCAGCTCAATTTAGACACACCTTTGATGCATAGTCTTAGAGATCTCCTTGATAGTGGCTTATCATCCTCTCAGTTGTGTCACTTCATGTCCATTATTATGATATCAAGATAAAATCCAAATCTAAACAAGGCTTATTTCAAACTTTGATTGAAAAAAAATATACTGCATTGCATAATGCAAACATAAAATTCGGAATTTACTCACATGCTAAATTATACACATCCTCATTCTGTAGGCTAGACTACCTTAAATATTATCTTCCAAACTGATGCAGCTATGCCTATAAATGTTCAGTTAGACCTGGAGTAAATATCTTACTTTACAGGAGCAAACAAGCTCTCAGAACATTTCAAACAGGACTACAGTAGCCTAGAATGGAGTGTATAATTTTAGACTATAGTAGTGCTCGAAATATCTTTACCTTTGGATTCAATAAGATTGTTTTGTTTTGTTGATTGTTTTGACATCTCGTTTAAAATTTGTAGAGTTCTTGAGCTATTGCACTAAGAAGAATGCAGTAATGCAGAATAAAATGTGATGACACGTAACGTAATGCGATATTTGTCTGGTGAACCGTTTGTCATGGTAACTAGTATTGCAAAGTTCAGGTTGTGTACTTTCACATCATACACTGTATGGTAGGCCACATGCTGTGTGTCATGAATACTATGAGAGTAGTTCGACAGAGAAAAGGGCGTTGTTTTAGAGAGGTATGTAATATGCTCGATTGGTTAAATGATTTAATTGATGAACTATTTTCAACGTTAATTTTCTTACGAATCATTTATCATTATATATAATGTGTATATATATATATATACATATATATACATTATATATATTTACATACATTATATATATTTGTTAAATATATACATATATATATTTAACAATTAACTATTTAAATTGGTGTTTTAGGCGCAGATGGAGATATGCACAAATGTAAATATGTAATACAATTTCAAAGTTAATTTTCTTGCAAACTGTTTGTCACAATACCACAATACCAAATGACACCATGTGAAAGTTCAGATTATACTTTATTTGATATGCAAGGTGTTGATGTGTGAGGAAAACTGCAAGAGCAATTAAACAGTACTGGTATTGTTTTGGAGCATGTCAGACACGTTATTTTAGTTTGAACTGGCAGACAACATTGAGGCCTGAACTGATCTCAGATTGCTAATTACGTGTCTTGAACTCTGATAGCTATACCTTATTATATTACTTTATGCATCTTAACTCTGATTGTTGCTAATTGAATGTTAATGGCCACCATATCTCACATAGACATGACTTCAGTTAACCTCAAACCTAATGCACAGTTGGGAACTGATGTCTTTTATCTGATTAATTAGTGAACTACTCCTTAAAACTTACATCATAATGATATTTTCACTGTAGAACCTCTCCATTTCCTTTCAGTGATTTGACTACGCAAATGTTCACACTTTCTTCCTCCCCAGCTTGAAAAAAGCCGTGCTTGACGTGCAGTGAACTATACATAATACTGTCATCAGTATTATGAAATGAAATTCAAAGGGGCACCTGGGGTGGCCAGTCAAATTCCAAGGGAGTCCAGTGCTACCCCAGCCCCTCCTCTGGCTCTGCCCCTGAGTAAGGTGACCGCTGAGCCCCGCTACATCAAGCAGTATGAGTCAAAATGGAACCAACACTTGACTTATGCTTATATTTTGTTGCATGTTTTGCTAACAGAAGAGTGTACTGCTGAGTCATAGGCTAGTTTCACAACACCTTAGTCTTGGAGGACAGCTCCTGTTTTGCCATATAGCAGGTGAATGCCAGTGAGTGCAGAACCAATAACAGATATTTTGTATAATGCTAAAAGGTGATAAAAAAACACACACAAAAAATCACTATAAATTCCAACAAAAAAATGGATGGAAACATTTTATTTTTCATTTTAACCGATGCCCCAAAACATTCAGTATCAATACGTAAAGTAAACCAATACAATTTCGACTAGGTATTTTCTCAAAAGTGTTGCCATTTATAATCCCAACGTTGTGAAACAATGTGCCAACAAGGACGAAAAAAGTCTGTGTTCTCTGTTCCTGTAGATCTTACTCTCTTGATTTTCTTTCTGCCTTGCCTTCACAGCAACATTTCCTTATACCGCCATCAGCGATGGCTTTGCATATTTCCTGAATTGCTTAATTAATTCCTCATAGTACAGGGGCAAGTCCATTTGTCCTGGAAACCATGGATTTGATGTTGCAAAATATTAGTCATTATACACACAGCTACCTTTGAGATGAACACATTTTATGGTCAAAGCATAACAGTTATTGTATTTAGTCTCTTTTCAGCATGGCATTGGTGACGAAGAAAAAAAAAAAAGGTCCAAAGGCATGACAAAATACCCTCTTCCATTGTCCATTGTCTCACAGGTGTGTCCTTCAGGAAACACAGTGTCTTTGTGGAGCACTACTGGCGGCCTACTGCTCTTTGGCCTCCTCAGGGTTTTCGGCATCTGTGGCCGCAGCGACTGCAGCCTCCAACTCTGCTTTCTTCCTCCGTCGATCTGCCTCGGTCACCGTCATGGGGTGGAGAGGGAAAAATCCTGCCAGTCCTGGACAAGGACAAAAAAAAAAAAAAAAACGTTTGGAGACTTGTGAGGTTTGATTAAAGGTTCATTGTGAAATGAGAGAAAAAAAAAAAGCTCAACAACATTCTCTGTATTGTAAGGGTGATTGGATTTATGGCATAGCCTAAAAACAGACTACTGTCCAACTCACTGAAAGCTTCTGCTCGTTGGTCAAACAAAAGTCACCATTCAAAAAATTATTCAAAAAATGGCTGGAGTTCATTATTTTTAAAAGAAATGGTCATTTAGGCCTCTTTAATATCCTTAACACACTGATTCTATACAAATGAGCTACGAGTCTATGTAGAGGCAATGTGAATTGTAATATTTTTAATTGTCACGTCATCATTAACCCAAATCTGACAAATCCAGGGGAAAAATTACAAAAATAAGCCATAATCACATAATCTACGTATATATTTATTTACTTATTACTATATATAGAGATAGATAGATATAGATAGATAGACAGAGAGACTATTACTTTGTTATTTTTTTTTCTGTCAATATTGGACTGACCTACAAGCAATCAAATCAATGATTCTAATGACTAATGAAAATGTATTATTTTTTGTTTGTCCAAGTGAAATGTTTTCCTGGAAAAGCTTTACAATTTCTGTTTAGTTTATTATTCCTCTGTGAGTAATCTTATGGTACAAGATTACACAAACTTTCATTGTGTTATATCAGATGAACACTGTACTGTGTTATCTAATATGATAATAAATCATCACACACTTCATAAAATGCTATAATACTTACATAATACTACAAACAAGGTCTAAGGTATAGTAATTCTTTCCCAAGTCAAGCATGATGTAATCTTATGTCTGGAGAGGGTGGAGAAGGGGGGGGGATTGTAGTCATGACACAACCCTTTCTGACAGTATATTGCATAAGCATTATAATTAATTAAGTACTCACCTAAAAGTTTGGCCACAGGCTTGGTTGGATGGGCCCCACAGCCGATCCAGTACTTTATCCGGTCATAATTGAAACTGACCAACTTCTCATTGTAAATGTTAGGCAGAGGGTCATAGGACCCAAGCTGCTCCAAGTATTTGCCATCTCGAGATCTCTTGTTGTATGCGGCCACAATGCGGTAAAATGGTCGGTTGGTTGCCCCACCCAGAGACATTCTGATGACCACATATCCTCCATGGTACCTTTTCAAGAGCAAGGATGCTGTGAGGTGACAAATAAAATACACCTTTATTTTCTCATAACATGGTCAGTATCACAGTAAGTCGTCATAAAGGTACAAGAACAATAAAAGTGGCTTATCCTTATCATGCTAATCAACTGAAACTTTATTTATTTAGGCTATGAACACTGATGGGCATTACTACACGTAGACCTACTGTATTTCTCCATTCTGTACAGCATTAGTTTACACTAAAGTAAATGGATTTAAATAAATCGTTGCATTATTCAAATACTGTCATGTTGGTAACGACAAATGTAAATACACTTTTGCAAATTCATACATAGCCTACGGAGATTTAGTCTACTGGATGGGGCTCCAAAGTTATAAAACCCACGCCAATTTGGCAGAGCATTTTACCCTTTAGCTCAGATACCTTCTTTTGTATGTTATGTGTGCTATAATGTGTGCTATGTATGTAACGTTGTGCACTTACTAAGATGAACCATGCTTGCTCCTCAGGTCTTCATGCAAAAAGCGCGGTGGAGATCTAGAAAAGTACGTAGGTTTATTTTCCTCCACAGAACATCTAACGTTAGTAATTAAAAAAATACTACAGATACTATATAATAACCCTATGATACAAAAGCCAGGATTACAAGATTTCAAAACTTTTCTAAATTAGCAGCATAGCATGCGTTAACGTTAACTCATGTATATTACAAAACTGAAACATAATACCTGTGTTAAAGGGACTTGAGGCTGTATTATCTTTTTGACGCCAGAATTGATTAACACAGGTAAATAAAACATTTACATTTTAGGCAACGCTACATAGACCAATGTGACATTCAAGCGCATTCAAGCCTGAAATCAATGGTCGATTGTTGATGACGTATTTTTTTGGTGGGACATTGACAAAAAAGCAAGACATCGCCATCTATCTACTAGGAGTGTAAGACGGTTATAATACCACACTTAATGGGGGCGGAACCCACGTAAGGCAAGTACCAAATGCATTGAAAGGATGTAAAATGGTAGCAGTACTTTGTTCTTGCATAATTCACATGAAAAAAAAAATGGTCTTAAGACTGCAATTAGGCTATCTATTTTCCATTTTCACCCAGTTAATTGGCTAACAGGATGGAACACATTGAATTCTAATTGCTCTCATGTGCTGAAAATGGTTTTAATGGGATTATAGCCTTTTCTAGAGGGCAGAAAAGTATATAATAACCCAGTAGTAAGGCCTACACCTGATTTTAATGTTTGATTAACCACGGTTTACCCTAGCCTATGAAATATTTCAGAAATATTTTGAGGTATTATTATGTTTTGGTTTATAATTCCCATGAAAGTTGACTACTTTGCACTTGGGAAATTAGAAAATCCTATGTCTGTCAATAAAAGTGTGTAAAACTGAAAATAGTTTTGACAATGTACATTTGTATTTGTTATGACATCAGTTCACTTAAATACATTACTCAGAAAGTTGTTTTAAATATGTGGATATATTGTGGAACAAATATATGAGCAAGTAAACCATCAGGACAAGAAATGTTGCCACAAAAAAAAATCACCCAACTGCAAAAAAGCTGTTTAATTATATGAATTGGTCAATCATTAAATAGCCAACCTATGAAATAAATATGAAAGTACAAAATGTGTTTGATAGCTACATCACTTCTCGCTGAGGATCAATATCTATTTAGCAAGTTGTTTTATGTTATTATCCATCATTATACTATATATATATATTTACCACAGAGCTGAGCACATGTAGACACTTTAAGAATTACCAAATGAGAAGCATGTTGAAGTTCCAAAGACTTATAAAGAATTATGAGGCTACATTACATGTGAGACTATCTCTGGTGAGAGCACCAATATTTAACATAAATTTTCTACACTTCTGTTATATATTACCTTCAACATGGAAGTCATAACATTTTCAGTCTACACATCTCAGTATCACATTCTGAATATTCTGAATAAATAAAATAAAAAGATTACTACGTCCATACCACATTCTGCATTATCAATCTCATTCAGCGGGATGTTTTTTTTTTTTTTCTCATCTAAATGACCTTGCTTCCATGGGCCGGATTAAAAGCTTTGCCGGATCCAGCCCCGCAGCCGGATGTTCCCTACTCCTTTCATAAAGTTTACACATAGAAATCAGCATATAGATCCATTTCCATTTACAGTAGCATTAGAGATAATATGCATATTTATCACAAGGGTTTTTTTTACTGGCAGCTACCTGATTTGAAATTATTGGATGTCACGGTTAGTTGCACCAACATAAATGTGAAGAGTGTAATTATGGGTGAAGGAAGTAAAGGAAACTTGTCAAGTGAAAATTGTTAACACCATCATCCTTTCTCCCCTTTTTTTGATTTCTTTCTTAGTGTTCTTTTCATCACCCTCCATTTAGCCCTCTCTTATTTTCTGAAAGGCTGCACTCCACCTTCACCCTCTCTCCTCTCCTCTCCTCTCTTCTCTTCTCGTGGGTCTATTCGGAATCATCACTGCTGTTGCTGCAGTAGGAGCTGTCACAGCAGGAGTCTGTGTTGGAGAAGAAGGAGCGTTCTGTGGGGTTGAGCTTGGGTACCCAGCGACGTGGCACCAGGAAAGTGGCCAGGTTAAACAGGTCCACAAACACCTTGTAACGATCACTGGCAAAAAATAACACAACAGCAAAGTTAAGTGATATACAGTATAACTTGTGTTATACAAGGACTCATATGTTCTGATCAGATCATACCCAAGATATATTGCAAAATATGTAGATGTGTGTTGTTAGCCTGACAAGCCTGACTAAAATGTATATCAAATTGTATAGTCTGGCTATAACCGATAGACCAGGCTCAGTCCCAGGGGCGGAATCATCAGTTGTTATTTACACTGCCTCTGCACTCATAGGCAGCCTATCACTAGGGTAAGTCTTGGCAACCCTCTACAAGGACAGAGCAATGTGATTGGTTCGACCAAACTTAGTAGAACAGCTACTGAGGCCCTATGGTTTGTTTCTAGTTGTACCTGCATAGCACAACCAGTTGGTACCGCAAGGGTTTGTCTAAATCTCTAGGCTAGTGTTGTAATATGTTTTAAAAAATGTTTGTGTTTCATATTCTTGGAAAAATTGTGCCTAACACAAGTGATGCATTGTAGTTAGGTTTAAGCAGCACCATTTTAACTAAACCATTTCAACTTACCTCACAGTGGAACGCAGATACTGGTATCCTGAGGATCCCCCTGTTCCTGTCTTACTGCCAATCATCCTGTGCACCATACACACATGGCTGTCTAGGAGATGGAAGCATTGATAGGCTCTTAGTTAAGATACAACAGAGTGTACAATATATACACCTTCACATAGCCTACACTGATGCTGAAACCAAATAAGAAAAAATCATGAATTTGCATTGCAAAACATGCATTTGTCATTTATTTCTTCAAGTAGAGTGGCGTCTCTCATCAGGATCAGTTGCAATAGATTGACTCAGATGAGACACTTACATCTCCATTTGGTCATGAGGCTGTCAATGTCTATCAGTGATGTCAGCAGCTGGAAGGGCATCTGGAAGCGAGGCTCCTCCCTGATGGACAGGGAACATGTGTGTAGGAGTGAGGCAATGTCACATGAGACGATGCAGAGTGAGAGAACAGCTGATCACAGCTGAGGCAGGTGAATGAACAGGTGGAAAAAGTCAGAGAACATCTCACCTGTAGAAATTGATCATGAGAGCTCCCTGCAAAGCTTTATATGACAAACGTCTCTGACCTAAGGAGAACAGAGACATTTGAATACTGTACACTAGATGAGTTCTTGGTGTGTGATATTTTTGAATGGATGTATGTTTTTGTACATTTTGAGGTTTGGTATAGATTGTTTATAGTTGTTTAAAACCAAACAGAAAGATAAAACTGAATTTTACTGAGGTAAGGCCACTATGATATTAAGGGACATTCAACTATTACTGGGTGAATAGCTAAACTGCTACACGTGTGTATGTGTATGTGTGTGCACATGAGTGTGTGTGTATGTGTGTGTGTGTGCTTGTGTTCAGTGATCCTCACCTTTACTCACAAGATGGTCATGTAGTTTCTCATCAAACAGGGACGTAAACAGCTCTGTCTGCTTAGTGAACTCAGCCATCTGCTCCTCTTTGTCCTCTGACTCTGGCCTCATCTGTCCAAGAGCACAATACTTGAGCTGTATTGGCCGCATGCTAACCTAACCACTTAAACAATGCAGTCTATCAGTGGCCTTGTGGTCGGTATGTATCTGAACCTGGTGCATAGTCAACGCAAACATACACAGATGCGAATGCAAGGACACCATGGTGTGTACTTGCATAGCAAAGGGTGTAGCATCAAATTTTCTGACGAAACGTAGCAAATGTGACAGCATGTGTCTAGCCCACACTGCAAATATGCACATAAGGTTGTGTGCATCCCACTGACTGTATCATTGGTCCATCCATAGTGACATTTGCGGTGACTATGAATTAGGCCTTAAGGTCTGAATGTAGTCAGATTAAATAAAGAAATGTTGTGAATAGAATGACTCAGTGAATGGATATGACACAATATCCATTCAGTATCCAATAATGCCACAAAACTGCACATCATTGTTGACAGCATTGATATTGTTTTGAGACCATGGTTACCACAGGTGTGTGTGTGCAGAGAGGATGTGATCAGAAAGGGTAATAGTGGATTTTTTCAAAGATTTTTGTCGCAGGTGTGTGCAGAGAAGTTTTGATGCAGAGAAGAGTTTCAGGAGGAGATAAACAAACCTCTAGTTTCTCTCTCTCCCTCTTCAGCTCCTCTGTTATATTGGCCTCCAGTTTTCCCCAGAAGTTGAATCCGGTCTCCTCAAGACCTGGGGTACATTCAAGCCATTGCTGCAGTACACAACAGGGGAGTTGTAGTTTCACACACCATAGCCTCAGATAATGGAAAACAATGCATCACGCTTCCTTCACATTCCTATTATTACCAGAATATTAATACAAAGTAAACACATCACTATAGGACAATCCAAGGCATGACATCATGGGAAATTCATTTACTAGGGCAGAATGTTCTAAAGTGGCCTGTAACTGCAAGTTTCCTGTGATCTTTGTACACCATCATGCCTGCATATAATATATATATATTACATCCAAGGATTATCACCTCCACCAGCTGAAGCAGTGTGGGCTCTTCCTCCGAGCTGAGGAGCAGCTTGCTGTCCTGGCCGCAGAAGACGTCCCAGTAGTGCTGCCGGTTGTAGGGAACCCGTTGATGATTGGGAACGCCGATCTTGTTCTCCAGGAGACGAAACTGCAGGCTCTGGAAGCCAGAAGCTGGAGTCAGGTACTCCCTTGTTCAACACACGGACATGGACAAGAACACACACACACACACACACACACACACACACACAAATACAGATGAATACACACAGAAGCCCATATGCTGTAAAAACAAATATGCAACACCTAAATACACATTGACATACAATCAGTGCCAGTATCAGTTCATACATACATACATACAGTAAATTAATATAGGTAGGTATTTTCATGTGCTGACCTGAATTCAAAGAAGTCCAAAGCAGTCATCGTCTCCAGAATAGCAAACTGGTCAATCAGAAGTCTGAAGATGGTGACAATCCTTTGGGTGCGTGAGTTCACCTTCAACATGTTACGCTCATCTCGCACCTGGAGTGCATTAAAGACACCCGCTACAACATGTCACTTGACATCAGAGAAATTACTTTTAAGTATATTGGTACTTAAAAGAATATTGGTTCAATGCAGCCACCCCAATGCACACAAAGACTTACCTGTCCACTGATGAAGATATCCCTCACTGAGTCCAGCTCCCATAAGATCTGCTTAAACCACAGCTCATACGCTGCATCCGGGATGGATGAAAATAAACAGTTAGACATTGTGACCCCTTAAACTTAATGAGTCTTGACCCCAAATCGTTATTGCTTGATTGCAAGGCATGTTAGCTAACATAAAATCATGAAAAGATGGTTACGGATACAAACATGGAGAAGGTATTTCCAGAGATTAATGTGAACTGTGTGTGTTGGTTCAGATATGATACTTACCTTGGTGAGTTACTATAAATAGGTGCTCATCATGAATCTTATTGCCTTTTGATTCACTCTGGAGGGACTGAGCATTCACAATCTTATCCAGCTGAAAACAAAAGCATAGCACACACTTCAATTTATGTAGTGGGCAGTCTCAACAGCATTGTGAACATGCTTTGTGGTTATTTGTATGTGTGTGAGTGTGTGTGGTGCATGTCTGTGTGTGATTTACCTGCAGGTAGTCTCCGTAGATGATCCCTCCTTTGCTGGCCTTGTTGGTCCCATCCTGAGATGCATCCTTTTCCTCCTCATCCTTCTGCTGCCATTGGCTCTGAAACAGACTAACACACACACACACACACACACACAGAGAGAGAGAGAGAGAGAGAAAGAGAGAGAGAGAACTTTATGTGATGTAAGTGTGTGTGTTATGACAGACCAGTAGGAGTGAGCCACAGCCAAAGCCAAATCCCTCACAATACTCACAGGTCTCTCTGCAAGTATGGGCATCCACTCATGGTCCTACGAGACTGAATCACACAGACAGTGAACACTCTCTCTCTCTCTCTCTCTCTCTGTATGTCTCGTTCTCCCACTCACTCCACCTATCCCTCTTTCTCTCGCTGCTGTTCGTATTACTTTTTCCTCTTTTCTAACTCTCTGTCTTCTTTCTTTTCTTCTGCCTTTCACTCTGTCTCTATCTATCTCCTTCTCTCAATCTCTACTCCCCCTCTTACACCGATGAGCTCCCTCTTTCTGCTTTCTTCTGAGAAAGTATGAGGAGACTGCAGGTTTTATAGGTCTAAACAGACTTCTCTCATGCGTCCATCAGCCAATCATCTTCCCTCATCACTGTTCACCCTACTAGTCACATCTCTGCATGGTTTTGCAACATGTAACATGTACAGTTTGCTTCGAAATACTCACTTTTCAAAGCATACAGTATCTTACAGTGTGCAAGATGAACATAGTCACTGACTCAAACAGTCTGAAGAACACTAACCAGTCAAATGAAACAAAGTATCTGATAATATGACAAAGGATCTGATATGAAGTACAGTCTGTCAACTGCAGACTATTCAGAACTAGTGCACATGTCCAGTAAGACAGAAAAATACATAGTGAAAGTATTATCATCTCTGCCTTTACATAATGTTCCCATTCCAGATTCTGTGCAAGGGGTTGTTCCCTCATTTGTTCAAATAATGGCTATCACCCTCCAGCTGCAACAGTATCAAAAAAGGGTTAAAGTTAGGCAGTGTGCTCAAGTTCACAGAGGACCTCAAATCTCAGTTCATGTTATTAAACAGCTCATTCAACTAGGTCTGTTTTTATTAACTTTTCTTTTTAGGCCTGCTTTGATACAGAAATTATATTCCGATTTTCCCCACTGGCTTCCACCGCAGGCCTCTTTTCATCTCTCTCAGAGTTCTGATAGACTTGCTGTGAACTGTAAAATTAGAGTTATGATGAACTCACCTGTAGTTTTCACATTTACATTACAACATCACATTTGATTTATTTTTATGGCATCTTTACTATCACCAAATATTTGTGTAAAGTTACACTAGTTTCAAATGTCTGATTTCTTAGTAAATTAAAATTATGAGATTTTAACAAAGGAGTTTAAAACTATATTTTCCCAACATAGCAGAAACAGGCTTCTCTACAATTATGAAAAGGACTAACTGGTTATAACTGTGACTAGTTGGTTCTTAGATCTTTAATCTGTGAGGTCAAATTGCCTGTCTGCTTCACACTGTGCGCCATAAATGCAGGTTGCAAAATATAAGGAGTCGTGGCACACACTGAGAGCTCAGGGCTATAACAGGACTATGCAGGACAATCCCTTCAGTCAGTCATGGTATCCCTTGCCAGCGATGTAAGTCCACACTTTTAACACACAGCAACATTCTCTTACAACACCATGGCCTACTCATATTTATGTCTGTCTGTAAACTAGAGATTCCCTGCAGCAGGGGAAATCAGCCAACAGGAAAACAAATATTAAAATGAAATCTCACCTGCCCCTCCAAAAAGCCACTCAAAAAAGGAGCAAAACAACAACAAGCATGACTGAGACAAGTAGGAAAGCATTTTTCAGCTGGTCGATATATTTCAACAATATTCTCAGTTAGATAGACAGCGATGATGTCCGTTTTCCATGAAACCTGCTTTTAATTCACGCTCACTATATAATGTATGCTCCTAATCTATTCCCGCATAAGGACTGGACGCATTAGCCATATGTAGAGCCTCCCATTTCCTCTAGTCCCCTCTCAGAACTCTCCTGAACTCTTGACAACATGGACAGCATTAACAGATCTGACTTTTTTTTTACAAACTTTATCTGAAGTCAATTATTTCTATTTTTTGTTCTTTACTATTTGTATAGTTCCATGTTTAATTTGTATATTTCATTTATATACAGTTAAGAACTGTATATTTCTACATATTACTGATATACTATATTAGGTAGTTTATTTATGCTCTGTATTAGATAAAGCAGTATCCTTGCTCCTTTTGCACTAATGCAGGGTGCACTTTCCCTGTTAATACTGCATCCATTTACACATTTCTGCACCACTTAAATGACAGTTGCATGTGTGTGTGTGTATGCCTTGTGTATGTCGTGCATGTCATGGATGCTACATGCATATATTTCCAATGGAACAATAAATCTATCTAGCCTGGTAATAAAAACAGTCCCTCGTTCTAAATTTTGTTTTATACAGAGGGTCTGGACATTCGGTAGTGAGATTTGATTGCTTGCTGGAGGTGTTTAAGTTTAATAACATTAGATCAGCCCTTGTTCTCTGTTCGCTGATTGGATCAGGTAAAAAGCCTCCTCAGACAACAAGCTCAATAGGACCAAATCCAGACTAGGACTTCAGGGAGATGATAGCTGAGTGGAAGTGCATAGGTAGGCATGGCCAGGCTAAAATCTATCTATCTATCTAACTTCTGTATTTCTTCTGAAAGCAATGTATCTCTGGAATATATATTTAAATGAAAATAAGTTGGCTTTGGCAACTTTTTTACAGCCTCTTACACCCTAGTAGATCTCTCATTGACATCCATTGAATTTTCAGTCACTATACATTGTCTGTGCAACATGTAAAGATGTTGAAGGATCTTCACCAAACCTGGCACATTTAACCACGATTACTCAAGGTCATAAGGTAAAAAGGTCAAGTTCAAATGGTGTCATATGAAATATTACTGCAACACACAGTTTGTAAAATATTTCAACACAAATATAGTTAATCTAGTAAGCTGTAGACAAGAGGGCGTTACAGTGCATCCCCCACATCTCAGTGAAACTATGTGTTTGAAAGATACAGTGTAGCACCGAGACTACTTCTCCCTAGTGGATTGTTCTGTGTGTCCCCTGTGTTTTGTGGGTATGTGCGTGCAAATGTGTGTACAATATGTTCTAAAATGTGTCATTCTTTTGAAATGGGTTTTATTGGGACACTTTCTGCCTATTCTGTGAAGTGATGATAAACCTGCAATAAACGTGACTTTGGGAGCCCTTTACCTCGTACTCTGCCTTCTATCCAACCACAAAGTTATACCATCTGCATTACGATGCTAAATATGAATGTGTTAACACGAGAGTTAATATTAGGGTTCTCTGAGAATCAGAATGCATTTTCACTCCTTGAAAATGCGGTTTATACATATGTTCATAGGGCCATGTGATATGACATTTGTTTAACAGACAAATAGAAAATAATCTCCTTTTTGTCCCCCTATGGTTTGTTTCAGGGTTTTTCTATTTTACACACATTTGGTTTATTACTCTTTTTTGCAATATTTGGTTATCTCATTACGTATGGTTTATTTATTTGTTTATCTAAGTTTACTCTGTCATCTAACTCATTTTGTGTATTTGTCTATTTGATTCTACCTTCCTTAAACTGATTGCATTTGCATTTATAGCTTACTGTTAAATAACTCATTCAGTATTCCTGTATGTATTTCATACATTTCTTCTACGTTATGCCACTCCAGTGTTTTTATCTGATAAACTAGTCATTAACTGTAGTTTTAGCAGTAGGCTAATTACCTGCAGTAATTAAACGTTTGATTTTTTTCGGACACCGTCGACCACCAGGTGGCACTGGTGTATTATGTCTAACAGAGCCGTATATTTCTATGATGTATGTCTCCCGCTCTTAAATCTGATTAGCCTACACCAGGAAGTTATTATTACTTTTTTTACACTCTATGGTATTTCATGTAATTTGCAGCTTGGAAAATTATTATACAAAAAGTATAATTTCAGGGCAGAACTACAGCTCTCATAGCAATCAGCACATTGCCGCGGCTCTTTCAAGTTTCACCATCACTCAAAGGTAGACTCACAAAGGTGAGTCATTAACAGACAACGCCTCAATAATCCCATGCAATTCAGCTTTGTAAGTAAGTTGTTGAACCGATTTTCATGAACCAAGATTTTGGAATGAGGAAAACCAAACTAATGGCGCTTAGAAGTAGACCTAACGTTTAATAGGCTACGACTCGATGGAGTCGATCGGACTAGGCTGATGTCGCCATCACTGATGTTCTCACCCATTAGGCAGAAAGACGTGATAAATGTCTCTTTTGAAATAATAGAAGACAGAGCATATGCCTGGGCTGTAGGCTTTCTATGTGCGTGTGTGCTATTTTATTCAAATTTTAATTTGAATAGAGGCGGTAGTAAATGTGTGTGTGCAATCTGCAAAAGTTGACGTTAGACCCGTTTTATCAGGATCAGAATGTTACATATGTACTTGATGTAATATTAATATTTTATCCTCAATGAGAGTGAAATATTTAATTGCAGAAATCACTTAGGATGTTACATTTTTGGGAAACAAATTGGAGTCCAGGACAGCCCCAAGTTGAGCTTCATTAGCTGTCCACAGAAAACAAATGTGAGCTAAAATGTGGCATGCAGTAGGAGGAATGTCATTTGCTTCTGTTTTCAGTCAGGTTACACTGAAATGAAACAAGACACATTGTTTCATGCACTTTATGCATTCATTTGTGTACTCACACTATTACTAAATCCTCTAAGCCAAAGCAATTCCTTTTGAATCACAACTAAATCATGAGTTCCAAACAACACTCTTCCTTCCATGAACTCAGCAGCTTTGGCCCGACTTGGAATGCTCCTTAAGGGTGAAAACACGTCATCACCTCCCTGACCACCATTCTGGTGACCCGGCAAAATGAATAGACACTTCACTGAGTGGCACAGCACACCAAATGCATCTTACATGGTGAATCTGCGGTCCACGATCAACTGAAAAACTCTCATTGATTCCAGCCGACGCTCATGTTCTCGTGCAGGCCCCATGGCCTTCCAGACAGCTTTGCACGTTGTGCAGACCATAATTGTCTGTGACAGGCAGTTAGTGATGCTTGGATCACCAGATCTTGCACCACAGAGGAGAAAATCCTCGTGTCTTGTGTAGGTAGGCCCCTGTCCAAAAGACGCTGTCTGTGTTGACATCAGCTCTTTAACACAGACTTAATGCATAACCACTGAAAGTTTGACCATTAATTTAAAGTAGGCTACATAGTACTCTTGCTATATGTTGATATACAAAATATACATAAATGTTTGCAATGTATAGAAATTATTTCCCTTACATGGCAATGAGCAATAGTTTCCCTAATCTGTTGTGGAAGGATCCAGCATCCAGAAACACGTGATCTGCCTGAGCATGTGGGTGCTATGTGGAGCAGACTCACCTGTTGCCTGCCTGATGTTTTGGATATGGATGCCAAATGCCAGCCAGCTGCCCACACAGAGAAAGAAGAGGTGGCGTGAAAACGTGAATAAGCTTCAGTCAGAAGCTAGTGTTTCATTTCACAGTCTGTTTGGAAGGGAAACGTTTTATCTACCATTTCTGTACCAAATACCCATTTAATGTGTCATATTACTTAAAAACACACACACACACACAAAGAAAGAAAATCGACCAGGGCAAAGCTCCCCCAAAAAATCCTCACCCTCTCCCATGACGTCCATCTCTAATATGATAACCAGCGCTGGCCACAGCTGTTTCTCACCCTCCCACAATTACATTATTCCTTGGCCTAATATTTGTGTTCCACATTTCCAGTGAGGCCTCCACGTTGTCATTTGTATGATAGGCAGGACTAGGCGCACTTTGCTAGAGGTTCAACTCTAATTCAAATCTAACTCTAAGTCAGATTACAGAGGATGTTTCAAGAAAAGGTTTTTGTCTCAGAGTATTGAACTGGCAAGCCATTTTTGTGAGCCATCCTGTGTTATTGTCTGATTAAAGATGCCTTCCCATGCGTACAGGCTACAACTGCAATGTCATCCAGTAAACCAAGGAGTCTAGAAGAAAATGGGACTACATGACTGTTAAATACACAGCTGAAAGAGATTTTTATCAGTCATGCTGTTTCAGCTAATTGTTGGTTTATCATAAAGGTTGCATTAAATGTGAGGTCAGTTTATTTTAAGGTATAATTGTGTAGGAAAGCAAAGCTTTCTTTTGCCACGCTTTCTGTCTGTTTTAATGTACTGAATGTCATAGGCAATAATGTTGTAGTGCACTGCAGTTAAAACACAAAAAAGCAGATTTTACTCACTTACCAATCATTCTTATAAAGAAATTTGTATTTAAACCCAATCTGTGCAGTTTTTATGAAGATTCTGGTATTTACTAGTAGTTTCTTGTCAGAACTTCGTGCTACAAAATATGTGCACCCTCAAGTACTCTTACAAACCTTTTAGCACTGATTTCTTTACAAAATAACTAGTTGCATTTTAATAAATTCTGCTCCTATAAAACATTTAGTGACAACTATTTTTCATAATTCACAACATTTTTTATAAAAATGAATAGGCCAATAATTTTATTTTCATTATTTGCTAAGCATTATTGTGTTTTAAACCTAACACCTAACCCACATTTTGTTTCAAATATTGCCTTTATTATAAGAATCCATTTACTGTTCACTACTGCAACAGAAACTTTTTTACAAGAACGAAGGTGAGGAAAGTTTCTGAGGTTTAAATGGAAACTAGACAACATTTTATGCCATTTTTATGTTAATTTACCAGCTTCATAGTCCCTTGAATGGTTAAATGGCTCATTATGAGGATTAATGAAGGCTCTCTCTGCTCCCCCTTTGCTGCTTCTTTGCATATTTCCAGTGCTTGCAAGATGACAGTGCCACCCCAATGTAAAACAAAACTAAATGAATGCTTATTACCTCTGTCAACTCTTTCAAATTTGTCATTGCTGTTCCTAATGTTTTGTTTGCAAACAAATCCACATGTATTGGTGGGAATTTAGGATGTTGGTGTTAAAATCAGCGACTGCAGGGGGAACTCCATAGTTAGAGCTGTTTTCGTACCTTCTTAAGATAATAAGACAGAATTTTTAAGAGGATATTGGTGAATGAGGCCCATTGCCCGTTCTGTTGCCATTTCTATGCTTGGGGCTATGGTGTGTCATGACCTGAAAGAATGCATAAGATCAAATGATGCATTTCTAGTCTTGCAATCGATTAAGTGGGACTAATGTAGAGTGGTGTGAGACCAGCAGCCATTTTTCCCATTTGAACACAGCACTCTTTTAGCAAAAATTCTTAATTGATTAAAGCAGAACACAGACAGTCCATCACATGTTTAAGAGTAGGATGTCACAAGAGGAGAGTCATCTTCTGGCAAAAATCCCATACATGAATTTTTAACTCCCAAGAAACCTCTGAAGGGATGTAGGCCTCTTAATATAATGTTTGTGTCAGAACTCACCTATAGGTCAGATCAGAATAAGAATCATTCACTGCTAGCTGAGTTGATGCTGGAATATATTTTTGTTTTTTTAGACACATGAGTTTATATTGGCACTTACTGTATGGGCATGTTTTTAACATATATGGATAGCAGTTCATATTTATTAGTACATATCATTATTTAGTTTTTACCCCTGTCTTGGAGTCACTCCTCATCAGAGAGCATTATCAGAGGAGGATAGTTGAACAGACAGAAGGTCCCTCTACGGTCGTCAAAATAAAGGCCTGTCCTTGAGGTGGCCTGTTCCACTCTGCAAAAGGGTGCACAATGGGAACGTAAGACACTCTTTAAGAGCGATGGTCTGAGCGAGCTTTTTGGACTCTCTGCATGTTCCTTGGGCAAGAGATTGGCGGCCGCACAGAGACTGGGCCACGATAGTCACAGTTGGTTAAAGATAAAAGTCACGCTCCTCTCCGTTTGTAAAGGCAAGTCGTAATTCTCCTCCTTGTATCTGGATCATGACCCCCTCACATGCTGCCCAGTCCAACTGCAAGGCATTGAAAGGATTTTGGAGAGGGGGGCAGCATCAGCTCTTCAGTTGTGTGGAAAATCCTGTGTCATAAGTGAGAAGCCTATTATATACCTGCCCACTCCATGGTCATAAGTAGTAATATCCCTCTACTATGATAAGTTGCTTCTGTTGCTTCTGATAATACTGTGCTTCTGAAAGCCTGAGAGGAGCATCATTATCAGACAGAATTTTGTTCCTGCCATATCCAGAATGAAGCTCCAAGCTTTTTGGGGTTTGGGGCTAATGTCACATTATATACTTTAAGGTACTTTGAAATCGCTTTCCCTCTTTTTTTGAAGTCTATCTTATAGATGGCAGGAACCTCTGGGAAAAAAAACCAAAACAAAACATTTTATCTCTTACAAAAATATATAGCCTATATTTTTCACAGCTTGGTCAATTCTGATGTAATATTCTTAGATGATTTTATAAGTTTCTCATACTCCAGATAGGAGAAACATGGTTTCTCCTATGATATTATTTATTAATTCAAGTCAAATACCTTTCAAGACTCCCCAGGGATTTCAAAGTTGTAATTAGAAACCCAGCAGGCCTTTAATTCAGGTCAATGGATTTTGATATAAATTACATTTCTCTTGCTGTGCCAGCCAGAATAATTGCATATTTTTAGAAAGGCTGCCAAGTCCTCTTCAAATCTGTCCTTGCCTTGTGAAAAAAAAACATGGCAGTACGTGAATGAGAGATTCTGCTTTTCATTTTAGAGGATAAGTAAAGATTATATAGTGAAATAAAAAAAATATTTACTGAAACAAAAACAGCATACTTCATGTAACTTGTAATGAGGTTTCTGTTGCATTATAATCAGATAGTTAATGTCCTTCACTTTAAATCTTTAAAAGATTAATATTCAGATGGAAGGAATTGAATGTGTGATTAGCTAAACTGAAAAAAATGTGTAAGATAGGATTTCATGATTCCCCACTTTGATTCGTCACAGACATAGCAGTGAGATATTCGTGCCCACGTTGAAATGAAGAAATACACTCGCTCTGATCCGTAGTCACATTTTTCCAAGGTAATGTAACTTTCATGAACTCCTCCTGAATAGAACCAGACAGAGGTGTGAAATCACTGAGACACTGAGGGCCGGCATTAAACGAAGGCCACTATGAAATGGGGATAATGAAATAGCACTTTAATGTCGTGTAATTTAGTGGAGAGGGCCAGAGGTCAGAATCTCTCAGTCACACATGTACATGTCTGAATTAAACCCTTAACAGTCTCAGAAATTGGTCTGATAAACTTTTGTCTTTTGCCTTATCTAGGTGGTTGGTCACTGTATGTCATGTTGCGGCAAGTTGAGTTTCAGTATGTGAGGCTGATAAGAAATCCAGGCAATGCTCATGATTGGTTAAATTGTTAGGCAATCTGTGGAAAATTAGTTAATGAAAGCTATTGAGAAGTTTTGTCACAAAGAGCATAGTTTTTGCAAAACATAGTGTTCACTTCCACTTGTGCCCATGTGAAATTGTGTGGTGGGCTGTGCTGGGCTGGGCTGTAACATGCATACAACATTCATTGTCATTTTCATATAGCTGAATTCCATTCTGATGCTATTCTGAAGAAAATGTCGACCTGATGCCCTGTTTGCCTGCATGTGCCAAATTTGAAGGGCAGACATGACCTCATCAAAGTCCTGGAGGCATCTGTAAACACACAGGGCAAAGCAGAAGGGTTTATCTGTGCCTCACAGTTTCAACAGACTCTGTGTTTTCCCCCCTTTCAGTGTATTTAAGGGGAAAGAACAGGTGAGGTCTGTCGTTAGGTGATAAGAATTCCCTTGGCAGGGATGAACCTGCCTGTTTGTCCCTGTTGTTCTATAAGTTTTGAAGTCGACCTTCTCATTTACCTCAGTATTGGCTCAGTGTGGAAATCAATACAGGCCTGCTGCTCATCTAAGCAAATGTATCTTGATGCTGGAAGGTTAGAAAATGTGGCTTGACATTGTAGGAGCAGCATTCCCTCTCCATAAAGTTGTTAAATTTTCATAAAGACACATCCTCCTTAGCACTGATGAAGACTCTGTGTCCTCCAGACATGAAATAAGGCAGGCTGTTTGTGTTTATGAGTTTTAGTTTTAGTTACTGTGTAGCCAATTTAATTTGAGGTGTTTTAACCAGGAGTTATGATTGTCCCTTGTCACTTGTCACGGATTTCATACCATGATTGTTTTTACCATTTAAGCTACAACTAATCTTGCCATTAGCAAAACTAAAAGCTAACTTTGGGAGTGGCCATGTTCCCATATCTGATGCTGCCACCATTTTATACATCAACAGGGACCTTACAAACCCTAATACTATTCTCATATGTTTGCCTATATGCATTACCTTACTGTGGTACTTGCTGTCTGTTACCACCTAACAATTGTGTGAAACATTGTCCATCCCTCATATGCCTATTTGAACTAATTTTTCTGCTCATACAGTAAACCTATCATCATCATCTCCTATTTGTATTTATATGAACTCTCTGCAGTCACTAAGATCCTAAATGTCTTAAGGTTAAGGTGCCATAGTTACTTTGCACACTTGTGAATGGAACTTTGTGTCTGTGGGTCTGTTTCTTAAGTTATGTTTTGGTGCTGTAACGCACAGGTATCTCAGTTAATGCAGCCTGAATGGGACGATGGTAGCGCAGGTGGTAGAGGTGCTATTCGCCA
This sequence comes from Tenualosa thibaudeaui, assembly GCA_027481765.1. Taxonomy (NCBI): domain Eukaryota; kingdom Metazoa; phylum Chordata; class Actinopteri; order Clupeiformes; family Clupeidae; genus Tenualosa; species Tenualosa thibaudeaui. Next base: position 14,239,446 of record JAIFZK010000003.1, read on the forward strand.
ACAGAATGGTTCGAGACCGGCTCTGCCTGACCCCATCAAAGTGTCCTTGTGCAAGCTACTGAACCCCAAAATGCTCTTGGTGAGCATGGCAGCCCCCGCCTCTGTTGTATGACTGTGTGTGTGAAAGAGAGGTGCTTTGAGTGTTCATATGACTGGAAAAGCGCTATATAAATGCAGTCCATTTAACATTTACCGCACATTGAAAAGCACACACACTGTCCTCTCCCTCCCCTCTCCAGATCCTGCATGTCACCTGTTGCTTCTGATGGACCCCAAACTACAAATGGAGACTGTCAATAGTAGAACCCCTCCACACATACTTGGGGCCAGCACATATCTGTGCCTCTCTTCCAGGTGAGTAAATGCCACTGCAGGCATCCCCCCCCGCCTCACGCCACCCCTCCATCTCTCCGTCGCACTCTTTGTGATTAATGTGAGTGTGAGGCAAAGTAAGCAGCCCTTTCCTCTTACAAGATATTTTTTATACGCTCACACTGGCCTGATCAAATAATTCCCAGAAGGAAGCAATAGCACATTGAGATAATTCCCAGCAGATGTATGGAACGCAGGGGTTTCAGCAAGCTAACGATGTTCAGTCATGAACGTCGACAGGGGCGTCTGTGTGTATATGTCAAGCACCAGGCAGTGGCAGTGTACTCCCTTTTCTTCTCCTCAAGTTTCAAATCATATTGTTCTTATTTTACCTGTGAAAAGGCTTGTCTGTTGTCTTTGTCATTGTCTGTCCAAAATGTGTTGAGCACCAGTTGCAGTACTAATGTCTGTCAGTGTACGGCGTCCTCTTGTAGTGAATGTAGCCTACAGACAGTAAAAGCTGAGGAGGAAGAATTCTAGTGGAATTCAAGTGTGTAGCATGTTCTTGTGTGTGTGTGTGTGTGTTCATGGACACATTTTGTATTATTTTAACTGAAAATATACTGTGTGGAAGTTCTTGTTTGTGTGTGTGTGTGCCTGTGTGTGCACTTGTGCATACATTTGAATTATTTTAACTGAAAATATGTTGTGTGGAAGTATGGAAGAAAACATAATAATTTGTCATGCAATAATTCCTGCAGACTGCTTCAGACAGTATATCTGCTATAATGGATTGAAAAGAAGATTGTTTTAATCCCCCCTTTTTCCTCCCCGATTGAAAAGATCTGTATTTAATCTCTCTTTAGTCCCCTATTATAATAATGTGTCTTTTGTGTACTCAAACATGAACGCCAAAACATCAGAAAGACACCACTTTGATTCAAAAACCAGATAGGCTGCTTTGCAGAGAAATGATTGCATTCACCTAAGTGCAGGATAGGACCTCAGTAATTGCCATGTCACAAATATTGTGAGGCTATGTAGGAAAGTGTTTGAAGAGGGAGCCTCTGATCAAGATAAGATTTCAGGCAGCATCTGAAGAGAGAAGAAGTGCTTTAGAAGTTTGGAGGAAAATGCGAGTGTGCAGCCTGCTGAAATCAGACATAAAGGGGTTAAGAACTGGAGCGTAGCTTTAAGCACTTTGTGGCCTATCAAAGCTCCGTGCCTCTGGGGTTGAGCTGTATCAGTCACTATGGCATTTTCAACAACAAAAGCATTGCATTTTGCAGGCAAGGTTTTTATGCAAACAATATCTGTGTTTGTGTGTGTGTGTGTATGCGTGTGTGTGTGTGTGTGTGCATATTTATGTCCATTTGATTACATCATTGCAATATGTAAAGAATCCTCAGTAGTGAAGAAAATGATAACAAAAAACAAATCAGGAAATCTGAAAAGGATATATTAATATATGCTGGCACACATGTTTTGTATTCGACCACCCTTACATTCTCTGTGGAACTCATCAACTTTTGAACACCAGAGAGCTAGCAACACTGTCTCCTTTACCACTGAGCTATTCTAAAGTAGGTAAAACGTATGCTTTACATGCTCTTCGGTTTTTTATGGGTATTTTTATACAGTATACATGTCTGTGATTTTTTACGAGTTTAACTTTCTGAAGTATGCATCTTTCCATGCGCTCTCATTCGTAACCCGTGCACAATGTGCCACAACGCGGCAGTAACTGTATTTTCATTTCCACCTTTTTGTTATGGGCCATGTCATGCCACACACACACACACATATATATGTGTATATATATATATATATATATATATATATATATATATATTTTTTTTTTACTGAAAATATGTTGTGTATGTGGTTGTGTATATATAATACACAAACAAATATATATAGTCATTTCTTATCTTGAAAAATGAACATCACCTTACGGGTAAGCCGCTCCAGATGTGGTTTAGGTGTGCGGTTTAGGAAGCGCGACTCTTCAGAATTTTCCGGTTCTCCATCAGCTTCCTTCTCTGGCCTTGTGAGTACGTAGTGATTGATTGTCACCTGTGAGCTGCAGTGAAAATGAACATGGCCAACTTGGCGATTATCATAATACACATCTTCCACATTAAGTCGATCTCCTGTTAAATATAACGTATACATGGGAATGTAGTTTCTTCTGAGAATAATGTAGCCATGGAAACTCGCAGGATTGTTTTTAAATGGGCTTTTCTTAGCTAACTTATTGCCATAACATTAAACATATCGCTTGATGTTGTATGTATCAAGAAATAACAATAACACCGGTGCCTTGAGGTTTCTTCTGATCTGCACTCCTCCAAGTAGGCTATGCTATATCAATATAGCTTTTACCGTCTTATATGCAAGTACGCCTTTCCAAACATTTAGCAGTAAATAAGCCATGTTGGTGGGATGTTTTGGAAATGCTTCGAGATTTTAATGTTCAAATAAAGTTCTCTAGCAGCGAATTTAGTTTTCTAAGGAATTTTGCATGCACTGTGTGACAACTGTAAGTCCTGGACCCCGCGCCTTAGAAGGCATGCGAATCATTCATCAGCCGTCAGTAATTTAACACAAGGCTGAAAGCCGTGAGTGCACGCTCCGGGAGTGTTCATCTTCCCGCTGTGTTCGGCATTCAGCAGGTTGTTGTACGCTACTTGCATTTCTCATCTATCGAATGTACATGAAACTCGTGAAGTGACTTCACGAGTTGTTAAAGTTTTGTAACGCCTGACAAAATATTGTAACAGCAACAAAATATTGGTCCTATTTTCCGCTGCGCTGATGATAATTATAATCGTGAGCTCATCTCAAGTGGACCACTGCCTTCTCGTGTAAGGATTTATGTATCATTATATTTTCCTTAGTGAAAAGGTGAACAATTTGACTTGATTTGAGATACTAGCTCTTATGACCCGCGTGTGTGTGTCTGTGTGTGTGTGCGCGCGCGCGTGTGTGTGTTGGAGACTGAGAGAGAGAGGGTTGGTTCAACAGAGGGTCTGATAATGTAGTTTCGACTTAAAAAAAAAGAAAACATGTGGAGAGCAGTGAGTTTTCAATCAAAGCCGTCCGTTTTTCTGGAAAACGCCTTTGTTTGCTTTCACTTGATTGATGCTCGACTTAATCCAAGGCTCGGCGAGTCCTCCCAGGAGGTTGAGCCGGGCTCTTTGTGCCTCCCCCAGCCCATGTGAAGCAAACCAAAGCGGGAGAGGGTCAGAGTACTACGCCTGGGTACCAATTCCTCCCCACCAGCGCATCTGCATGTGAAATCGCCATTTCACCCCTCCACACTCCCTAATTGTTGTAAAAATTATTTGTGAAATTGCCTTCCTCCAGGAGTGTTTTCCACGGCAATTGTCACACAATTTTCTATGCGCGGCAGTCCCACAGAGTTGACACACGGGCCCCGTCCATTCAACATATGTGACTCTTCTCATTCCACGATAAAGCTGAATCATGTACTCTTGCTACAGCTTGTCCAAAGGCTATTTATTAATGTAAGACCACTACACGTTTCTACACCAAGTATTTGTTGCCAGGTTTGCTATTTACTCAGCCACCCAACCCCGCCATGCAACTGTTGAAGTTCTGAATCTTTGTCATGGCTGCTTCATTATAATCCATGTATTTGCAGTCTGGCCTATAGCGCAACTCCCAGAGATATAGATTTGACAAAGGTTATGATGAATTTAATGGGGTTTATTTTCTTCTTATCTGTTATCTCTGAAGGCTATTTCCAGAAAGTGGAGGACAAAATAGCTTTAAAATGTATGTAAGTAGTCCTCATATTAGCTGTTTATGTTCACAGTAGTTTATTTATAATATTGTTATAAGAAAAAAAATTAACGTTGTAGTGAGTTTTGGAGTGATTATGTAAATAGGTTAGAGATGTAGACTATACCACAGTGACTGACATAATGTAATCTGTTATAATTCCACCACAAGGTCCTATTTGAGATTTCTCCATGTAGTTAATTATCGGAGTTGGACTTTGACCTCGATGTCAAGTCCAGATAATATGTCACACCTGACATTATGATGGCAATGCGTGATGCTATGCATTTATCATCTATAAATATGTGATATTTAATTGAAATGGTCGGTAGCCTCCAGAATCTTCTTTAAATAAAAATAAAAATAATATATACATATAACATATACATATAATCATAGTCATATTATTAAAAGTAAGTATTAGAGATGTTTTGATCGCATACAATTTGAATGCAAAAATGATTTCATGTGGAAAGGGGTATGCAAACAGATAAACAGACTCTTGGATTCAAGAGCCTATGCATTTTCAACACAAAAAGAAAATCAATCCAAGTATTCGTGTGTTCTATAGTTTAGAATAGGCTAACCTGTGTTGTTCTTTTGTTTTCAATTGTATTCACACTACTAGTAGTCTTCTCAGCATTGTTCTTTCTTGTAGTAAAATTGACAAAAAAATGGTTCATTTATGTCGTTTTGTGAATTTGGCTGAGAGATAGTGACGCAACGGTTTCAGAGCGGAATGTGACTTTGCATCCTCCCAAACCAGCTGCTATTGGTCGGCCGGTTCGTAGCTATACCCTGTCCCTCAATCATGAATAAAAGAAAGGCCGTGGAGCCTATCGGTGCGCTGAGCTGCCTCCTCCTACAACGTGCTCCAAAGTTAGCCACTTAAACTACCCCATCCATCACGCAGACGTTGTTATCAAAACCAACAGGGCTCCAACAGTACCACGACAACGAATAAAATAACCTTTGCTCAAGCCGACTTTTGAAAGCGAGACGCACGCTTTCCTCAACACACAACGAGGGTTCTTTTCTTTCCTTTCGTGGGGAGACGCCGCTAGGCACTTGACTACCTTTTTACTTCTATTTTTGATGGGGTGTAGTGCGGCAGATTTTCTGCGTGGAGTTTCTATTTCATTGTTTTGTGCTTTGTGTACTTTTCTGAAGACAATTCGTCAGAGATTAATTCTGGACCTGTTGGTGTGAGTGATTTATTGACTTTGCAAGTTTCCCGTTTTTAAGTAGCTGGAATGGCTACTTTACCAGGAACAGTACCACGAATGATGCGTCCAGCCCCAGGCCAGAACTATCCCCGAACTGGATTCCCTTTGGAAGGTATGCGGATGGCAGAGGATGCTCGTAATAACAGGGATATACATCAACAGATGTCCTAAGCATGCACATTAATGTGTTTGCTGTTGACTTTTTGTTGACACAAAATATATGTTTGGCGTGAGCCTGTCGTCTGTAGCTTAGCCCTTGATACAACTTTTTCTGAAGTAGAGCAAGTGTAGTTAATAGGCGGCAATTTGTTCGGTAATTAACAGAGTGAGGAAGAGCCGGTCGGGAGCCTACAAATCACTCCCTGTAGAATGAGCTAAAGGTCCATTGAGTAATCTCAGAAGACTCAAAGCAAAAATGAGAAAAAAACTTTACATATTATTTGGTGCAGTTATTAATAGGCTACCGTTTCCTTTTCAGACACCTCAATTTAATTTGTCAATTGATCATAGTAATGGGCACGTTCTAAACTATAGCCTAGTTGTAATAAAATCACAGTCATCTCATGGTAAATGTCCAGAAGCACTGGAAGGTGTGTGTGTGTTTGTGTGTGTGTGTTATTTACATACCAGAAACCGTCTTGCGCGGGACCTGTTCCCAGTCACAGTCAGTGCGTGCTCAAGTGCTTTTTACCAAACAGTATAAGCCACGATTTTCGCAAGTTAGTGAAGCTGCAGGATTTGTTGAAGTATCCCAGCGCAGCAATGGGAAGAAACACACAGCTAAGAGATGGCTCAAAGGATCACATCAATATTTGTACAGCATGACTTGGAATAATCAAGGTGAAAAGTGGTGCAATCTTTAGTGCCTCTTGAATGCTAAATTGGACATATGAGTGCTGTTTGCATCCAATGTCATGCACAGCCTGTGTGGACAGCATGACTGTGAATAAGTTTGGTGATCTTATTTTGAAACGGACTTAAATGTGGGAAAAACATGCATTTGATATCTTGATGAGAGGACAACTTAAGCATTCGACCTAACAATTATAAACGCCTGTTACAAAAATCACTGGTCTAAATTCTGATGAATGATGCAGTGTAAGTCAATGAAAAGAGTGTGAAATGTTTCAAGTATTTAGTACCAAACACTTTCTCTGGTGACCGATTAGTGCCTATAGGCAAACTCACGACTTTAATTTCTGATTTGTGATTAAGTTGTGATGTCACCACAATTTGCAGTCTTATTGCAGTGAATAAACTATTCCAGATCATTGTTAACTAATGGACACACACCGTTTCTCTGGTAAATATAAATACATATTTCTGTTATGAAACAGTATCAACACCACTGGGCCAAGGTCGGGTGAATCAGCTTGGTGGAGTTTTCATCAATGGAAGGCCTCTACCAAATCATATCCGACACAAGATAGTAGAGATGGCTCATCACGGCATCCGGCCCTGCGTAATCTCGCGACAGCTGCGAGTCTCCCACGGCTGTGTGTCCAAAATCCTCTGTCGGTACCAGGAGACGGGTTCGATTCGTCCTGGGGCGATAGGTGGAAGCAAACCCAGGGTGAGTAAAGGCATAGTTTTAGACAGGTCTTTGGAATGCCTTCCCTTCGGGTTACCCTAATGTAAGGAATTGTGATTACGATGATGACAATGGCCATTTGGGTGACACTTTTACATGTCCCCTGGCATGTAAAAGTGTCAAAAGTCGTATAGGCTTTTTGGGTGCTAGTTATTGTAGAACTACACGTGCTGTGGTCTATTATTAGTAGAAGTATAGGCCAGTAGAAACGAATGAAAGTCATAGGCCCAAAAGTATAACTGCAATTAGAGAGTAATGTAGCCTACTAAATACATTCAGTAAACTCAACTGGAGACTTAATTGTGTTGGAGTATTTAAGTAGTGAAGTGAATTGTGTGTGTTACATCAAAGTCTGACTTGGATTCATGTTCGAATTATTTGGGGATTTAAATAATGTCAGATGAAATGACATTTTGCTTTCCCTATCTCCTGTCGACATTTCATTCTTTGGCCCACGATTTGGAACCTAAAGCAGGTGGCAACGCCGGACGTGGAAAAGAGGATTGAGGAATACAAACGTGAAAACCCAGGGATGTTTAGCTGGGAGATAAGAGACAAACTTCTGAAGGACGGGGTGTGCGACAGAAGTACGGTTCCTTCAGGTGAGGCCTCATCCGGTAAGCACCGTTTCCTTTTTACCGCCAACTTCATCAACTTTGTCCAACAGCCTGCGCCGCCAGCTGGACCTAGGCCATTTGTATGTGCTAAACTTGAGCATTTAAATGTCCATACCTACATTTTCGCTATTTACATTTTACAAACACACGTGTTGAACGAATTATTTATTTGGTTAACTTTTAAACAGGCATATGGGTCGTCACTTATTTAAACTTATTAAACTTTTTCGATCAGTCGCAGCATTGGTCGGTGAAAGTGTTATATGGAGTTTATCTTGTAAATACTTTAAAAATGTTTTTAATCCCTTTGTCACAGTAGCACGTCTTAAAGCGTCATTCTCATGTCTTTTTCTATAGTGAGCTCGATTAGCCGGGTTTTGCGCGCACGCTTTGGGAAAAAAGATGACGATGATGATTGTGATAAAAAGGATGAGGACGGCGAGAAGAAAACCAAACATAGCATCGATGGGATACTTGGTGATAAAGGTAATGAGGTTATATTTAATTTTGTCAGTCGGCTACTTTAAAGGGAAATATTATTATTGTTCTTGTGTTATTATTATTATTATTATGATTATTATTATTGCCCTATCGCACCAGCATAGCTGGTGCTAAATAGCTAAAAATAGCTACATTTTATGTGGAGTTATTTAGCTGTTTAGTTGCTATTAGTGGTTAAACCTAGTTTACATTCCTACAGAGCTAATATCTAGGGAATATGTGCACATATTCAGCAAATAGGAAACAGCTATTTGGCAAATCGCAATGATTATTTATGCTGTTAGATCCGCTATCCAGTCTATACTCAATTATTTATAAGGTGTCTGACGTAAGGTATTTAGCTCCAGTAAATTAATTTGTGTAACAGATTCCTCAGCGGCACCACTTAACGACCTGTCTAACGACAGCTGACAGATGACCCACTTGACAATCAATGTCAATGTAACCAACTTAGCACTTGTCAGTGCCTAATATGAATGGAGACGTTTGGATTGCTCTGTTGGACTATTATTTTTTCTGACTGTATAGAAAACGCGTTGGCCGTGAATAGTAAGTTTACTAAGTTTGAGACATTTTCTAAATTGTTGTGTGTGTGCGTGTGTGTGTGTGTGTATGTGTGACAGACATACCATTAAAGATTTAGTATATAGTTATACCCTAGGAGTCGAAGTTAAAAATAATAATAAAATAAAAGCACCCAACAAGAATGTCCTTTATCCTGGTCATGCAAACACCAAACGCTCCCTGACACATATAAAGGTTGCCAGTTGGACAATAATGGATTGTGAAAAGGTGTTGACAAAAAAACTCTTTGCGGCCCTGTCTTTCTTCAAACTTGAAGATGAACTTGAGGAAAAACCCGCCGCCATTTATGCTCCTCCAGAGTGAGGCCTTTGCGGCACAAAGGCAAATCCTCGAAAGCATGGCAGCGAAAAGGGGTTATGGGGACTGTCCTTTCTTATTCAGGAACTCCAAAGGGAGGCCAGAAAAGTTTGAACAAAAGAGCACGGAGAAAATAAAGGCAGATGAATAATTCAGTACTCCCTGCTGTTGGATAGTTTTGTAATATTAAGGAATCGGCTGCTGGAATCAACCAAACACTGGACGGTGCAAAACGTTTCTTTTTGTTTGAAAATGGTGTGTGTTCATTCTGAAATTGGGCTATTGTGTGCGCTTTTGCCTGTTGTGTGTACTGAAGCGTTTGGGTTTTTGAGAGCCAAAAATATACTCCGGACAGAAACATTTAAACAGGATAAATTGCGTTTATTGACTGTTTTTTAAATTGGTTACATTATATCTAAATTCATTTATTATTTGCAATATTTTTAACAAGAGCATTTTTTTCATTATTATTATTAATAATAATAATAATAATAATTATTATTAAAGCTGTTATTTACAGCGGCAGTTTTGCATGTTGTATTCGTTTCTTCTGAGGTGATGTGCACGTAAAATTCAGTCTCTTGAGAATCAGATGTCTGAATTTGAATTTTATTAATGAATTATATAGCCCAATATATGTAATGGCCTATTCTTATTTCTTTAGACAAATGTTATAACAATGTCGGCCGTCGATATCAACGGGCAAGTGTCAGTCTTATTAATCTTGTGATGAGTCAAGTTGCTCTAGTGTCTAATGGCTCTTATCATGTGATTTGTTTATTGGATCTGGCAGTAGTCTAAATTTGCGTGTGTCTGAAGTTTTTAATTTACTAGAAGTGTTATGCCAGCGTCTCGGCAGAATTTTTAGCAAACCACCCATGTTAATTATTCCTGTAAATCTCTTTTTAATGACCTCGTGTTTAAACCGAAGTACTAAATGTGCTTTTTAATTCTTGAAAAGATTCGTATTTTCCCTAGTTGCAGTTTACCATCCGGCTGGCATTTAATAATGTTAAGACTTATTAGAGTTCGTAATGAAAACGCTGTCTGCTGAATGGGCGGTTGTGTTGGAGAGGGCTGTAATAGCTCGCAGGCATGGTAAGAAACGCATTTATCCCCAATCAGCCCTCGCACTCTGGGTTTCCAGCACAAACGTTATGTTGAAGGGTTTTAAACCCGATTAAATTGAGCGCTTTATTTCTTTTCACTTTCATCTCTAAACGGCTCACTCTGCCTCGCCCTGGGCACAAATTCATGAGATTTTTGGTTTATTTTACATTACTTATTTATTTATATATTTTATATATTTACCGTCCTATTGGTGTTGCTATCTGTCAACATCCATATGTTCTCAAATTAGAAGATGTATTATTATAAATAAAAATGAGATTTTTATAGAAATGATCAACATTTGAAATGGCAAGTACCAGAACAGCTGTCTTAATTTTCCTCATGAAATAACAAAACACTAAATTTAGCATTATATCACATTATTGTATAGCCTACCAAGCCACGCCCCCTTGCAAAGAGTTTTGTTGATGAGTCAATGCACCTGATAGCTTGTTCTCACGTGGGCGCGGCTCAATTACAGTTTAGCGCCATTACACCTGCCGTCCTCATTAGTGCGCCACCAAATTATGAACGGCATGGACACACGAGCAGAACATGCCAGGTTTAATTATAGGCCTAGAATGCAAGAGGCAGTTGGCAGTGCGTGAAGTGCGTGTTTTCAGCTCACCTGGTGGAGCTATTGTTTACACATTCACGCGCACGCACTGTGCACACAATCAAAAAAAAGTATCTTTCCATTTATCGTGAACCAACTAAATCAACACGCGACTGGCTTCTGCAAGTAACGTGTTGGGGAGAGGGAAGCGACGGACACTTCAGCAAATCGGAGGATTACCTGAGGTTCTCAATCTAATCAAACAGAGGCCAGGCGGGATTTGTGAGTGTTGTGAGGGGATGATAATAATAGGAGCCAGTAGAGAGATAGTGGGATGTCAGACGGTCGAAGGCTTGAAGCCCGCTGTCACTGTGCATATTCAATTAAAAGACTGAGGTCCCGCCGAAGAACAGGGAAATGTTTTTTTCAAAGCAAAGGAGACAAAGGAATCCTACAGCAGGCCAATTGAAGATGTCATAAGGAGTAGCATATCGTCAAGGTTTACTAGTTACCAATAGAGTGAAAATATCATGGAACAGTGAAAGGGGCTGAGCGATATTTTTTTCAGGGGAAGAGGGCGGCATCCTGAAAATGACTTGATGTTAATGACAGCTATGGACATATTTCAGTCAACGAGTAATGTAACATGTAACATGTAACATGTACATTGTAACACCTAATACCTAAATTAAGAGTGTCCACGAACGTTCCCCTTTTGCTTCTTTCCCTCATCATAACCTGCATTTATATCAAAATAAAAAGATTTTTTTTGTATTGTAAAGCCAGGCTGAATAAGAGAGACAGGGGAATAAAGCGCGAAACTACTTCAAACAAATCCATCTGGAATAGTGTGCGCGCGGGAGAGATTTAGTGAAAGTATGGGGAAGTTACTTAGCTATTAATAAAATTTTTCCTGAGGCATCGAGACTCCATCTGCACTTTCTCGCAGCTATTTGGCTGGGTTGAAATTGAGGGAGACCCAAATGTTGGGCAGAGATAACTGGCATCACAGCCTGGACCATGCACTGCGCATCACTGCATTAAACTAGGATTAACCTCCTCTTTCCTGCTACTCTCTCACCATGTTTCTGTGGCAGTCACATCCCAGAATTGTATTATAGAACTGAATATACAGCGTGCAATTTGCCCCTAATAATAATAATAATAATAATAATGTATGAAATGTTTAATTTAAACGGGGTACAATAATGTGTACAATCCAACTGCAAGCTTCTTGTGTAATTAATGAATTAACATAATATATAACATATCCATAGAGTGTACCAGATTTTTTTGAAGGGAAAATGAACGTTCAGAATTTATATTAATTGGCAGTGGGAGTACTTTATGGACACTATTTTTTTCTATTCTTTTTATTTATCTAAAAATGCAACCTTCCTGCACTGATTAAATGTGACAGTCCTGGCAATTCAAATTGTCTGTTTTGCTCACACTTCAGCACTGCACACGCGATAACTGTGCATGACAACTGGTGAACCTGTAACTTGACGTGTTAAGTCGTTAACGTAATCACCCGTCATCTGATACCAGTTTACGAGGACGGCCTTTGAAATAGCAGAAGAGGTCTTGGTAAGTCCCAAGGAATATTAAAGTGTAATTATAGACAGTTTACTGACCTGTGAACTTAAGGCGGTCCCTGAATTTGTCACGAAGGGAATTTGGGTCTGTGCTTCAGATCACAGAAGTGTGTACCTAGGTTAAATGCATGAATGGCCTATACTGAGAAGAAGGCGCGAGGACAGGCGGCTAGAGGAAAAAGCGAGGCTTACATACTTTGATCCTTAGTTGCTTTTTGCATATCAGAAACATTTGCGGTGACAAAAACACAATAGGAGTTCATCATATTACAGACTGACAGTGCGTTCTCAACTCTCCCTGTCTGTTAATTAAAACGAGACTTGCCATGTGGGACACGCTCTATCTCTGTCTATACACAGAGACAGCCCAGTAGGGTACTTAGGAGAATGGCATTTGGATCTCTTGTGGGGGGTTCTTAAAAAAGGCACAATCTTCTCTTCCGACTGCTTAGAGGGAATTCTAAAGTGTATAGAAGAAGACATGGGGATTTCTATTTCATATATAATGCCAGCTTCATAATCCCCCCCCCTCTTAATAACTTTAAAGGATTCAATTTCTCCTCTCGTTTGAAGGGCTGAATGTTTCTGCCGCTGATTGTCAGCTTTAAGAGTCAAGGTGAACCAGTAACTACACAGAAATATCATACAGGCTTTTTTCCGTGCATTGATTTTGTTATTTATTATGATCTCTACAGTGATTCCTATATGACGGAAAATGCAGTGTTTGAGTATGCGTTCAGTATTTGTCATATTTCCACATCGGTTCCTGACTCGCGATTCATATTGAGCACGCTGTGGCGATGCTTTAAGGCACTGACCACCATCGGTAGGCTGTCTGTCGGAGAGTGGCGGCGGAAGGGGGCCGGGGCGCTTCGGTAGATTCTTGGAACAAAGCGAACACACAACGAGGGAATTCCTGCTGACACAAATTAAGGGAGAAGTATTGCCCCAGGGCTTCCTATCGTGTAACAGAAGTGTTTTTGATGGCGGAGTGCACCAGTATCGCTGTCTGTGGTTTAATTTCGTTTTCAGCTCCATCAGGGGAACTCTTGGTGACCCCACAATATAGCGCATGCTCGAATTGCAAACTGGTTCTTTATGCAAGGACATCCCCTGATAAAAAAAAAAATGATCAGTCAAGATTTGACAGGGAGCAACATTTGGTTAACCACTCTATAACTCCTCTCATTTAGAGGAATAGCCTACAATATGCCGGAAACATGCTACATGCTATATATAAACAGTTGTGAAGTATTCGAACCATTAGTGTGCTATGTTTCTTTGAGTTATAAACTGCACAAAAGCAGTTTGTCACTCAAAGTGATTACATTAATCTGTGTGCTACAGATTAATATAATCAAATAGAAACAACTATTTAGAATAAAGGAATAAGCAGCCTTCTTAACTGAGTGAGCATAATTGTTTTGGGTAATTCTGGAGGTAGGGACAACTCGTCAAGCGCGACAGTAAAGGGGAAAAAATTGAGGACAAGCCATAAAATGCCCTAATTTGGTATGTGGATAAATCTTTTAATTTTACCAGTTAAACCACCTATTTAAACTGCGACGTGGGACTGGATAACTGACTAGACTAGAGCCAACTGATTCTGATGCAGAATTTATTATGGGACAATGACATAGGCGAGAGCAGTATGCGTTTTGAATCCCATTTCACCTCAACGCAGACACATATCTTACTTGGGAGAATTTCTTAATTATTTGAGAAGTGTGGCCTTCACCATCATGTTTTTCTGTACATAAAGAGCTCACGAAAACGAATTGTCATTTTGGTATATTTGTCTACAGTAGGCCTATATGGTCGAATTTGTGCCATGGTCATTATTGAGAGACTTGAAGACTATTGTATTGGCCCTGTAGTTCAACTGTATCGCTTTCAAACTTTCCACAACAAAACCATTGTTGAGTGATGTGGCATAAGGAACGCGCGTGTTAGTGAGAGACGGGGTGGGTCTTCAGGGACACAATAACTCGTGAACACCATGTTGACTAAATAAAGATAAAACATTTGACTCTAATTGAAGGTAAACACTAAGGCTTTTTTAAACTCAAGGCAATGATTTTTGGCAGTTGTAAAACCACCTCAGCTGATAAACATGGTGTTTACCAATAGTTTACATTTCTTAAATGATTACAAATTCAACAATTTGAAATCGTTCCATTAAAATTTATGTTTTGTGGTTAATAGGTAAAGTTGCTTATTAGCATTACCATATTAGTAATCCAGATTTTGTTTTATCATCTGGTTCTTAATTCTCATGCCACTTTTCTCCTGCTGGTTTGGTAATAGGCCTACATCTCTTTAAGCTGTAAACGGATGTAATTGTACCGTTTCATCCAGCCAGTATTTGAAAGATTATCATATTATTCCAAGAAACAATATGGAGTCCCTATATGGGCGAAATTGAGCAGTGTACTGAATTCTGTAAAGTCAATTCTCTCTTTCTTTTGTAAATGTCGGATTTAAAACTTTGATAATTTGAATGAAAACGATTGTTTATTAATAATTAAATAATTATATCATATATCATATATATATATATATAGTGTGCGAGATTTCTCTGTAATTTAATTCAATTTTAAATGGATCGAAGACAACTGATCCCAAATCCTCCCCCCATCCCCCGTCCCCTCTTTGTCACACGTTGGTGTTGAACTCGGTAAACTGGAGTTGACAAGGGGACGCTATCTAGGGATCTCCCTAGACCTGACTCGGAAATCATAATTTGACTGGTCCTTTCCTCCCCTGAAAACGAGGCTCTGAACTTGTCAGGTCCAATTAAGGCCCCGAAAAGCTCTTTAGCTTGAAACAGTAGGCGGTGCAACAGGGCAGTCCACACGGACTGGTTTTGTTATGATTCAGACAAGGGAAGGTAGCGCAATGTTACGCACAGTGGGGTTTGGACTAGTAGTTAAGGGGCGTTTGCGCACTTTGCTAGTTTGTCAATTCCGTCTGCTTTGCCCTGTGGGCAAAGTGGGATAGACCAAGCGTGGACTCTGGCAGTCCTCTAATTGACTATGAAATTAATTAGAATAGACATTCATTAAGGTCTTTAAAGTTTGCCTAATTTTTTCACAGACTTTAAAGGTATAACAGTGGATTAATGGCTTATAGCCAATATAAAAAATTATTGCATCCTCATAATTTGTGCTGCCTGCCAAACGGATGTCAGAAAAAACGTGCAATTAATAACCAGGGAATCACCAAATGGCAGCTTACTTTATCATTGTAAACAGTTTACAGTTTACATTTTTTAGGAAACAACAAATAAATATCGCCCCGTTGTGCATCTGAAAGATGTATTACAACTGTCACAAGCATTGAGAGCTCATTTGTAAACTCGTGTGTTTTCACAGCATCAAATGTATTTGTTGAAGTGTGTGTGTGTGTGTGCCTGTGTGTGTGTGTCTTTGTGGGTATTTATGCTCACTGTTGAATAAGATATCGCAGCCCTTGAATCATCTTCTCTCTTTCAGTATAGATAAAAATTCAATTGTCTCCTTTTCCTTTATTTGGAGGCATTTTGTTCTTTTAATTGAATGCAGCTTTTTTTCTGGTGTTGGGCCTAAGACCCTTCAGATGTGTGACAGGCGGCTCTCTCCATTGTTAGACGCGCTGCGTCTTAAAAGGAAGACAGAGAGAAAAAGGAGGAGGAGGAGAAGAGAGAAAGGACCTTCTGTTATTTTGTGTCTTGAGGCTCGCTGCACTAGCCTATTCACAGCAAGTTGATGAACTCCTCGAAAAAGTTTATTAAGGGGAGCAAAACAATGGGAACTAAAGCCTCAGGGCGAGCGGGCAGACAGTTTATAAACTAGCGGGTATTGTGGCTCCGAGGCAGATGCTTGAGTAGTCCTGAATGGGACCTTCAAACTGACACGATGGGGCTGGACAGCAGCATGCTAAGGGGACTTCTTGTGGCGAAGAGCAGGGAGAGGATCTGCTCCCTCTGCAGTAATATACATCTGCAGTGGCAGAGCTATTTCAGGCCTGTCCAAGGGATGGTCGTGACCATGGTAGAAATGTCGTTTCAGAAACTATTGTCTGCAACCTGTTTTATAGATGATGCAGATTTGCATTTTTTGTTGTTGGTGTTGTTGTGGTAGTATGTATGTTGTTTATTATGCTTTGGTTCAGGAACTTATTGTATTATCATAAATGTATAAAATGTGGCTTTCATACTGGTTAAATTAGGTGTTAGTCATCATAGCAACAAGTGCCATTCAAACTAGGTAAGGCCACATGAAATCAAAGTGCTTCCTCAGCTCCTGTATAGATATACCTCACTTATTATTTCTTCTTTCATTATTTTATTTTATTCTATTTGTTTTGCTCACATTTGGTTTCTTGCCCCAGACCCCCATCCTAGAATATGATATTCCTTCTTTTCTTCCTTTTTCTCTTTTCTTCACTACTTTCATTTCTGACTCTTTTCTATCCCTGGCCCCTCTCTTTGCTCTTCTCTCTTCATCTCTCTGTCCACCCCCACGGCCCCTGACACACGCGCGCGCACACACACACACACACACACACCTCTTTTTTCCCCCTTTGCTTTGGCTTTTTGCCATAGCACATCACAGGAGTTTTGTGATTTGTGACCCTGGTAACCTGCACTTAATCTTCCTAAAGAGGGGGACCATCTGAGAGGCGATCTGTGGTCCCCACACACACAAGGGTGCCCCTAGCCCTGGACTCCCTGCTCTGGCAGGTGTCACCATTAGCAACACAATTGCCTCCTCCTCCTCATTTTCCAGCCCCTGAGTGAGAGTTAACTCAAACTACTGTATGTGAGGGGAGTTGTATCAGGGAGTCGTAGGGGTAGTGATGGTAGTTAGGGAAGGTGGTTGTGGTGGCATTTGTGTATGTGTGTGTATGAGTGTGGTGGATGTTCATGGGTTCATGACAGAGAGCTTATATGTTGTGTGTGTGTGCATCCGTGTGTGTGTGTGTGTGTTTTGGGGGGGCATAAATAGGACAAGGGGGGGACAGAGGAGGATTACCCTCTAAGACAGCCATTAGCAGGGATGAGGCTCTTCTAAACAAACAACCGCAAAAAAGCTGAAGAGGACAGAGAGATGACTGAGAAAAGATCAATAATGTGTTAGCTTACGAGGCTGTGAGATGATGGCTCTGGAGTATTTCTCTTCTTTTGTGATGTTTTTTTTCTTCTTTCTAGGTGATTTTATGTGAGCCCTTTTAAGATGTCTGTGCTTTGTATCGGCAATCCAATTTAGATTGGAATCGTAGTAGGTACATTTATTTATTTAACCAATGATTTGTTAAAGAGGCATGGCCTAGGTGCTTGGCATGGGCTTTATGGATTTTAGTACAGTAATGATTCACAGTAAGAGGTCTTTAAAGTGTCAGTACTTGTGTATCCCTTGGGGACTGCAGACAATTTATTTTCATTGCACACAAGATCAGAGCAACAGAGATTGGTAAATGGAGCAACTAGTGATGGTTGATGCACTTGTCTAGGTGTCAGCATTAATGACAAAAAGCTGGGTCTTCCAAAAACTACTGTTCTATCTCCTGAAATGTTATTTTTTTGTACCAGGTGACACAACAAGATGACCAGTATGCAAATTTTAAGTTAAATTCATGCATAAAACTCTTCACGTCTTTTTGCATGTGCAGCGAACACATTCTTCTTGTCAACAATACTTAAATATTGTTGTGCAGGTAATTCAAAGGAAAATATATGTTCCTATGGTCAACACTAATGCCATCATTGGTTGTGCCTTCTAAAGCCTGCCCTGTGCTGGATAAGTGGTTGTAATTGGTTTCTGGGTTTCTGGTTATTTCATCTCTTGAACTTAAACTTAAAGGTTCTGCTGTCATTTGAAAAATGATGACAAAAGATATAGACACAGATTCTTACATTATGGTGCTGAAAAAATAGAAAGCATGTTTTGCTCAGTGATAACATTCTCATTGTAATTCTCTTAAGATGTCTGAAGACCAGATGAGAATGAGGTAACCTCTTTCCTCTGAGCTCTTTGTGTGCACTTCACTTTCTAAACGCTACAGGATATAGCTGTTTCCCATTTGTCACAAGTTGCTGTTGACTCGTGTAGTGGGCACACACTTTCAGTGAGGTTCATCCTGAAGAGCTTGAAGAAGAGCAGTAATTTGTCCCCATTAGCTTTCAGGCTTTGTCCTTTTCACCCAAATGAACAGTGAAACTGAGCTTTCGCTTCAGAACCTCCATGGGTCTTTGTGAATCCCTACAAGTGTGTCTTTTTGTCCTGCATACTTAATTTAATGGGACCAATAAACAAACAGGCTGTAGCTTTGTCCATGACCCAGGCAGACAATAAAACGGCTTGTTGATCTGCAGCAAAATAACCATTTAGACAATGTGTTGGAGACCAAGAGAGCTGAGTAAATGGTAGGTAGGTTGAGGCATTCTCAACACTGTTCTGTGGATGTCAGTATGGAAGTATATTACAGCTGAGATTTGGCATCAGCTCAACTCTGACAACAGGTGATGTTCCCACAAAAAGGCTTGCCACTGTGCAGTTTAAAACATACCGCCTGTGAATCGGTTCACGTTTGCCATTTCTGTGCAACGATTTAACTGCCCCGCTTTTCAACTTCTAAAAGAAGTCTTGGCAGGGAGTCCACACGGAACACTGTGTTGGATTCCTCTCTTCCACCCGATAACAAGCTGTGCCACTTCTTAATGTGGAAAGAGCCAAAGCACCTGTCTCTGTAAAGCCAATCCCTGCTTTGTGTAACCCCACAAAGGCAATGGCCTTCGCCAGGTGTCAGACGGTGGCAGTGTATCAACAATTTATTACAGCACCAGATGAAGCCGCAGACTGCTTTCCCAAACCCAGTGCCAGGATGGGCCTTTAGTCACACACAACAGTGAAGTGTAATATTTATTGGGCGACATGTGTGTACCCACGCCAGTGTTGTAGCACGGTGTTCAGCTTCAGCCATGGGCCCCACAGTCTTCTAGACTGAGAGACGATGTTACTTCAGCAAAAAAGATTACAGAAGCCAGGAGTCAATAGAAGCAGCCGTAATAAATTGTTCTCTTTGTGTAGATAATGTAGCGATTTCCCAACATATTGAACAGAGGACTCCTCCAGAGAACTTGTGTGTTTCCCAGTTCCTGTCTGAGTTGTCAAAACTTTGAAAGCACACATGGGACATTGTGAGCGGCAAATTATAATCTGACAGTTACTGTGGTGGGTCGCATGCAAAAGGACAACAAGCATTTCTTGCTAATTTTGTTACAATGGAGGGGATGCCCCACATAATGTGCAACACTAATTAAGTTTAGAGCTGGATGCCCAGTCTCCCCCTCGGAGATGAATTAGACACATTCGCATCATGGTCGACTGGTTTAAAAATCACCATTAGCCCATGGTACTTAGGGCCATAACATCGCCCATTTTATGCTTTTGATCAGCCTAGCAAATGGAATCTTCATTTGTTTCATCTGTAAGTATGGCCATTTTGTGTTGTTGTCATTCCGGTGTTGTTTTTTTCTTCCACAAGCGACCCATAAAAAAGATGATGAACATGTTTTGGCGAGTGTTGCGAATCAGAAATGTGTCCCTTTTTGTGTTAAACTCCAAATTGAAACGCATGGGCGGTGGTCGACTCCCGCTTAAGCAACAGCAGGACCAAGCAGTGACGGTAGTCGTGGCGGCAGAAGCAGCAGCAACATCAGCAGCACGCCACGCAAGCCTTGCCACTCGGGGCCGACTTCAAACAGAGGCTTGACTCCCATTTTTAACTAATGGGCTTATTTATGCATCCCCTGTCACTCTCTCCTCGGGGGGAATGTGCTCCCTCTCATTTCAAGACGCTTTTCTTCTCTCCGGTACATTCTAAACCCCACAATATAGAGCACAGATTTTCCGACATTAACATGGAGCACTGTGACGAGCAGCTGATGTAACTCGGCAAACAGGAAATATTAAAGAACCGACCCCCCCCCCCCTCTCTCGCTCTCCTCGTGTCCCGGGGAGAAAGACTCTGCTCGCTTGAAACATTTTATTCGAATTTTCACCAAATCTTGCTCAGGCAGGCAGCAGACAGGGAGGCAGGGAGGGGAAGAGCTGGAATAAGAAGACAGAAGCAATGGAGCCTTGTGGCTCCAGGATTCCTTTTGAAAATAAAACCTGGGGCCTTCCACTGCCACGCAAAAGCTCAAGAACAGTTGTAGCCACAGTCAAGTTTTTATGATCTTTCGAGGTAAAGTGCTGTATTCACTGAAGGGCAAAGACAGAACATGACAAAAAGAACTTCCTTGTAATGTTTTTCCATCAGGTAGAAGTCACTCTAAATGAATGTCTGTCAGTATTTGATGTGTCTGTCATTGTGTTTTATTTTTTCTCATATCTTCCAACCAGAACACAGAGTAATTTTTTTTTTCTGTCTGTTTTGTGTTGCAATTCAGATGAGTAAGGGTTGCCATGAAAGAAGGGCTCTCTTCTTTGGACCATTCTTAACTTATTTCCAAACATATACTGACATAATACTTATATTATACTTATACTTATGTTCAGGATGGCAACTTGTTGTGAATATGCCATGTGAAGTGCAGTCACATGTACGATGAGTAATTAGTATGCGCAGAGTATCAGACCCACTCAGACAGTACTTGTGTGTGTTTTTTCCACCATCTCTCCAGACCTGAATTTTCTGTTTTCTGTAGGTAGGTAGGCATTCAGGTAAAGCCTGGCATTAGTCTTTGATTTCCTGCGTGGGCTCTGTGCAGGAAGCCCCAGGACAGCTCAGTCAGTTGAGGGGTTTGGGAGTAGTAGTAGTGGTGGTGGTGGTGGCTGTTCTTCTCCTCCGTAGCCCTTGATGGCCTGAACCCTTTGGGCTTCACCCTGTTTTCGCTGCCCCTCTCTTAATTTCATTACTTAAGCTGCAATCTTAATTAGCAGGAACCCAAACACCAGGAAATGAAATCCCATTTGACAATAAAAGGGGGGAGAGATGGTGTTAAATAAAAAATAAATAAATAAATAAAATAAAAAGACCTGACCTTTACCTCTCCCACCCTTCTTGCTGCCAATTCTCCTACCCTCTCTCTCTCTCTCTCTCTCACACACACACACACAGACACACACACTGACCACTCTCATATACTTGAAGCGTGTCACATTTTTAAATGGCAAATGGTACAGCATTTCAAGTGCTTCATTAAATGGCACAGATGTGGGATGTTAAGTGTTGCAGGTTTGTGGTGGTGTCGTCCACTTTCCGTGGTTCTTTTCCGGTTCATAGAAGGCTCTGACATCAGCAGACTAGATTCTTGTTTGTTTGTCTGTTTGTATTTGTTTGTTTGGGCACCACCTGGAGGCCATATCAAATGGGAAAACTTTTTTTTCATGTTTAAATGGTCAAAAAAACACATTTCACATATATTGCCTCTATGCCCCTCCCTCCTGTGTCCCCCATCCATGAACCCCCCCCCACACACACACACACACCACCCCGCAGTCTCCGAGCCCTTCACGGCTC
Source organism: Tenualosa thibaudeaui (assembly GCA_027481765.1). NCBI lineage: Eukaryota > Metazoa > Chordata > Actinopteri > Clupeiformes > Clupeidae > Tenualosa > Tenualosa thibaudeaui. The sequence goes on from JAIFZK010000003.1 coordinate 14,261,153, forward strand.
ATATTGAGGCTCTGCGTTTCCCCCAGCGGAGAGGGGGCATGGCGAGTCAATATGTCAGCGTTTATCGATACCCCGCGGAGCAGCGCGGGCTTGTCAGGCCTCTATTCAGGCTCCTAATGGCCCCCTGTGGTGCTGTGTCTATGGGGCCTGAAAGCGGCAGAGGCCCCCGTGGCCTGCTCCCCTTGTTGAAGGTGAGGCGCGCCTCTCTCACGGATGCAGCGCGGCCCCTGCCTTCACGCCCAATGACAGCAGCCATAAAAGGAGGACCTGTGTGCCTCCACTGCTCCTCTCTCTCTCTCTCTCTCTCTCTCTCTCACTCACACACTCTCTCTCTCTCACTCTCCTTGAAAACCTTTTTTTTTCACTGTCGTTTTTCTTTTCTATTTTCTGAGACCTTTGGTGAAAGAAAATGAAGCTAATTGTTTGTTGTGGCAGCCAAAGATTATACACCCCTTCTTTCTTTTTTCAGAGAATAGGGGTGCATTTCTGCCTTCCCCTTTTTCACTGAGGCAGTATTGTCATCTTTAGGGATGTGAATTTATCCAAAAGTAAGTGAAAACATTGGAATTGTACTGTGGAATGCACAGGGAAAAGGCTGTTGTGACAAGAGCACAGAGCACAAGCAAGTATTACTGAAAGAAATGTAGTATAGTTTATTAAAACCTAAATCTGTTTGAGGTTTGAGTTTTGGTCTGAACCAGTGCACATGCCAACAGTGATGTTTTAGGAAGTGCCCCCCTCCCCCCACACACAGACATTCATCTGTATTATTATCAGACGTTTTTTGCTATTTCCATTTCATCTCCTGTTCATGCAAACTGTGGGCAAAAGATCAAATAAATTGAGGACATGACATAGTCTCAACTCCACCAAATAGAAAAGGCCTGTTTGTGTCTCATTTCAATCTCCTTCTTCTTTACACTTTGTCTTTGTTAAATTTTAGTCACTCTTGCAACATGTCTAAAATCTTTTTATAGACTCCTTTTAAACTGTTTTTATCATCTCTTGCGGCTCCCTAAGTTTGGCAAACACTTAGGGACGTGAAGAAACAAGCACATTGAAGAGGAGTTCCACGCCATTCTCCAAAAATGCAAATTCCTCTGTCGGTTATGTGATCTTCCTGAGCGATCCCCGCCCCCAAACCTTTCTCCACCATGAGCGATTTCTTTTTTTTCTTTCTCTCTCTCTCTCTCTTTCTCTTCCTGCTTACTCGTACTAGTATCTGAGTTTCAATCCACAACAGACCTGAGGAAAGGAAGAGAGTTTTATATTCAGGCCTGGAGCCAGAAAGATTGCAGCCAGGCAGATGGATGTCAGAGATAGCAAATCAGATCTTAAACGCAAACGCTCATTATGGTCTGCTGGGATTTTTTTTTTTTAAACACCGAGCCCCCACCCATCTCCATCTCCCTTCTTCACGATGACTGACAAAAAGTATAATTGCAACATCAACTCCAACAAAAGAAATGCACAAAATAAACATGTAAATAATAAATACACACACACACAAAAAAAGCTAGAGAGAAAGAAAAAAGATGGAAGGGTATTTTTGTCCTATGGGTATGTTGTCAGATTCACTCAACTGGTGTGATTTGGTGCTGGAAGGCTGGTCCTTTGAATGCCTACAAAATACTGGGTGCGAGGCATGATTGTGATTATGCTGGAACTAATATGCTTTTCAAAATGAGCTATTATGAGCTAATGCTGCCATACTGAAAGCCTTGGCTGGTTTTGTCCCTCTGTCTTGGGTAGTTTGCAAGGTACAGCTGATATTTAGGCCATTGGTTACGGTATTAAGAAAAAATAGGCTGCATGGAATCTGGCGTAATGTTGAGCTAATACTGATTCAAAGGCAATCTCACAGATGAGACTGAAGCTACTCCACCACCCTCGTGAAATCATGGAGGCTTTTTATCATTCCCTTATCCCTGACTAATTTACTGGGGTTTCAGCGATAAGTCAAAATACGTTTCTTTCTATTTTGGCATTAATTTGGTTTTTCAATTGTCCTCTCCTTCACGTTCGTGTATAGACATGTCAGGAACTAGCTGTCATGACATCATGTCAAATTTAGATCAGCAACTCACATGTCAGTGCAAGACCTGAGAGAGCTATGCTGTGGATGCCATGTTTCAATGAAAGTGACGAATTTTGCATAATTTGTCCTGAAAAATTACAGAACAGATAATGTATTGAACTGTTTAACAGTCCTTTTCAAACCAAAGAGCTGTTGAGGAGATTGCGTTTGGGGTTCACACCTCTTACAACACCTACAAAAACCAGTGGCCATTAATGACCTTGTGGAAAGTGTTATTTCTTTACATGCACATGGAAACCTTGTACTTTGACATGTTGTAATGTTTCTAAATAATTGAGGATTTGTATAATAGCAATTACTCCACTCGACTGGCAGCCTTCGATTCAAAATGTTCTAAATTTCAACATAGTTTGAAAGTGATTGAGAATGTTTTTTGGACGGGGGTGGAGCATCTGGGCATCCCCTCTTTATTGGGGCTTGTGAGTCAGGACTCCTGGCCACAGATGTTGAAGTGCTTGGCCCCTCTGCTCCTCTGCTGGAGTGTTTATGGACTCTGCAGCTGTGGACAGGAGTTGATCAGGGCCATATTACCACCCCAGACAGTCCGCTCAGGCCCAGGGGCCATGCAGAAAAAGGCCGGAGGGACCAAGCAGGGAAAGGGAGGGACAAGGAGAGGACTAAGGGATGGGGGCTGGAGGGTGCTTAAAAGACTTTTTTTTAAAAGCCAAAGAAAAGCGAGGGTTGGGTCGAGGAGGAGCCAGGAGCTTTGGGGTCTAGATGGAGGTCGAGCAGAGGGACGGGGAGGGAGCTGGGGGGGGGGCGAAAGGGTCCTCTGGTGATGGAAATCCCATCTGCGCTGAAAGCAGAATGTGGGGTCGGGGAAGGGATGACTGTTGCACGCTGGGAGAGGGCAGCACTGTGACGGACGTGAACACTAGCCAACCTGCCATGCGTATTGGCCAGTAATGGGTTGCCTGTCTCTGATCTGTGTGAGTCATGTTATTGGAGTCAAAATACTTTGTCACGCGAGATCAAAGCAAGTTTTGTGGGTTTGCTCTGATGTTAAGTGTGTACAGATAGAGCCCATCTACAGTAATGTCTTTCACATCACATTTCACCTTTGTTCTCTAGATATATATTCTAAGTGTATTTATATAGCACAGCGGTCATATACCACCCATTTATTATTTTAAATATATATTTTTAATTTATTTTACACACATCTTGATTAATCTCTAGACAGGTTTGCATTTGTAGGAGCACATAACTGTATTCTAGAGACTACCTTGAACAAAATGTTATTCTTTTCCTTTGACATCTTACAAAAGTCTGGCTAAGAACACCTGTTTTTTTCTCTTTTGTACCCCCATTCTTTCTCTCATGACGAAAGATTTGGCTCTGAAAGAGAACAACTCTTAAAAAAAAAAAAAAAAAAATCGGACCCATCTGCTTCACACCTGCCTTGTGCCTACTGGGATCTGCTCCGCATGCAAGTCAATATTTAGTAAAAAAAATAAAAATAAAAAATAAAAAAACACTGAGGCCCTGGAGGAAAACACATTCCTGTCTTAATACACTCTCGATAGGGCATAATTAAGCTCTAATTGCTTGATTAGAGTGAAGGCAAGTGTTGAGTGCTTTATCAATATCCCCCACAACCTTCAAATGGAATTACAGAGGGACTGGCTTTATGAAACGGCTTAATCAGGATGTAGCGCATTGTCTTAGAACAGGGCAAACTGTTCGAGAATTGACCCCAGCGCCTGTGGGGATTCTGTTTGGTGGAAGGTACTGATTACAGAGCCTTGTGTGTGTATGTGTGTGTGTATGTGTGTGTCTGTGTGAGTGTGTGTGTGTTTTCTCTTTCATTTTGTCTTTCTTTCATTCTTTCTTGTTCTTTTTATCACATCGGAGACATGTGTAAACAAGACTCATGCAAATTCTTACTTTGAGAGCTTTTGTTTGAGAAGGGATGCAGGATTGAGTGGAATCGTTGAGCGATGCTCATCACTCTGGACTCATGTGGGCTTCTAATCTTCTCTGTCTACTGCACCTAAGGTGCATTTCCATTTGTTGATCTAAACCAGACACATACACACACAAGCACACCACACTCGCGCATTTATTTATGCAGACATCTGCGTACGCATGTAAACACACATGCAGACACACACACACACACACAAGCAAAGGTGCACACACAATCACAAACACACACACTTTCAGTTTCTCGGTGTGTTCAATTCATGCAACAACTGAACCAAGCAAACAGCTGTGTCACTCTCAGTTGCTGTGAAGACTGCCGGGGACCATATGTTTCCAGTTGCATTACCTGTCTGCCATAACCTATTCCATCTTAATGGGGATCCCTGTTTCCTGAATGAAAGCGAACATCCCAATCATTGGATCTGGTCGAGATTGGGTGTGTGTGTGTGTGTGTGTGGGGGGGGGGGGGGGTGGTTGGGGCTCGCAATGCAGCAGCAACTGCACCAGCCCTGGTGTTTGAGCCGTCTCCATTATGCAACCAATGGAGGAACAGGCAAAGATGGTGACCTTGAGCATGCAGTGCAAGTTCACTGGCTAAACTTTATCATTTTCACTGTGACACAACACTACATGAGACCCTAGCCCAATTGCTGAACTGCTTTAGCACACAATGACTCTGATTTAGTGAAATCAGGGGACCTTTTTTAGAAGACTTTATTTTCAGAAGACCTTATCAACATAGCTAACATATTACCAGGGTTCAATCACTGCTGAATAGTCAGGAGGACTATTGTACAAATGATTATTCAAACACTCTCATCCAGGCAAACAAAAGGGGGTGAGGGCGAGAGGGAAGGAGATAGCTGGTAATCAAACTGAGCCATATGTGAAGAATACTGTGGTATCTGAGAAATGAAAGAAGGATGAAAGAGAAGACAGAAAGAAAGAGCCCCTCCACCAACCCTCACCCCCCCCCCCCAAATCATGCCCACCCCTCCATCAGCACTGCCACCACCTCCCCCCGCAGGGCATGGAGGTGACTTTGGGAAGTGATCTATAGACCGCTGCGCCAGTCTGGAGTGCCGTCACGCCGCGTTACCGGCCGAATTACAGCGGCGCATCCACATGAAGACCAACAAAGGGGGGGTCTACGGCACGCCAGTGTATGTACATATTCAACTTCCCATGATCAAGGGTATTTCTTGCGTGAGAGGGTGGTCGGTCGTGGGGGAGTCCGACGTTGGAAAAATCAATCTTTATTAAAAGAGAGGGGCTGCAGGGAGAGACCAGGGAAAAAGAATTGATTTAATGAATGCGGACTCATGTCCTGCGGCCGGTTGTAATCCGTTGAGAATCACTGAGCACGAGCTCGGGGGAGACAAAAAGACGATCGGAGAAGGCTCCTCGAGTGGCCTGTAATGATAGTCTCCATATAATCCCCTAATTCCTTGTTTAATTAAACTCCAGTGCTGGCCTTGAGATGGAGCCAGTTTGCTTGGTCGTTTTCACTACTAATACTTTTTTGTCCTTTTGGAATGGAGGAGGGAAATGTTTTGTTCTTTTTTGTTTTTTTTTTTGTCTGCCCTCGACAAAATGGAAACAAACCAGTGGACATTCTCAATGACTTCAATGCCTCTGACAAAACATGCAAACAATGAGCAAACACTTACACAGTAGCACATGCACACATTTGTTTAGTTGGACACACACACACACACACACACACAAACACACACACACACATTTATAATTTGTTTATAATGAGAATTATTACCAAAGAGACAGGTAAACATATATAAACATCTCATATGTTCAAACATTAACACAAGCACACTCATTTCTCTCTCTCCCTTTTGTTTTGTGGTTACAAGCACACACACACACACCACACACTAGTGCAAGCCTTCCTCGGACTTGCTTTGTTGTGCACTTGGCAGCCAGACAGATGGGCCCTGAGTGCCCGGCTGGCCCGACTGAACTGGCACTGGGGGGCGGGGAGCAGAGAAAGAGAGCTACAGAGAGAACTGGAGAAAAGAAGAAGAGAATTTCAGCTGCCACCACTGCTACTGCTAACGGTGGAGGTGAAAGATGAAGAGAATAGGTAGAGAAAGAGAGAGTGAGAAAGAGATGCAGAGAAAGAGATGAAGTGAGAAAGAAAAAGAGAGAGGGTGGAGTACAGTGAAAGTGATCTACTGAAAGAGAAAGAGAGCTGTAAAGAGAGACAGTGAATGATACAGAGAGAGATAGTATAGATCGAAATAGAGATCTAGAGAGGTAGAAATTGCCAGAGAGAGGGAAAGAGTGAGAAAGCAAGAAGGAGATCGAGAGATGGGTAAAAGCTGAAATAGAAAGGGTGAGAGAAAGAGATAGACTAGAGATGGAAAGGCTGGGAGAGAGTGAAAAAGAGAGCGAATGCAACATGGAAATGTTCACTTTATGAAACACTTCTGCCTAAATGGGGGAAGGTTATGAGGGGGGCTTGTTTGTTGTTGATTTTTTTTTGGAGATATGTCATTCTCTGCCTTTTATTTCTCTCTCCTTTTCTTTCTCTCTTTCGCGCTGGCAGATGATGCAACGCTGCACGGCCTAGAGCAACACCGGTGTGCCTTAAACCCAAATGTCACCATTTTTGTCATTTCAATGAACAAATGTGTAGGACTGATCTTTCTATTGCAGTCGGATTTGTGTGTGTGTGTGTGTGTGTGTGTGTGTGTGTATGTGTGTGCGTTTAAAACAGGCCACATTGTGTAAAAGGCACCACAGAGAGGAGGTGCACAAATAAATTATGATGCAATTTTATCATGGTATCAAATCAATTATCATGGTAATGCATTGTGGTGTGCACAAAATCCTTGGTTTCGGATGTGCCTCTTGGCCCCGTCTCCAGCACTCTGAGTCTGCCTCTGAGCAGCCAATATCTATTCCTCTGGCTAAGATGCAAACGGAGCACAGCAACTGTCATCCCTGTATTTTTTTTTTTTTTCCTCCTTTGCCCGTGCTTTACTGGCTGAATGGCAAATGTAAAATATGTTGTAATTTATTTCTCAACAGTAGCTAGGAACACAAAAGCACCCCCGGCTTGGCTCAATGGCACCATAGCGGAGTGCTGGGGCACACAGTTCGTATTTTCGGCATCGCTCGTCTCAGTGGATGGCCCCAGGCTAGCGTTGGAGAATAGGGGTGCACGCAGAGGCAAGGTGTCCGTCGAAGATTAGTCTCTACCAGCTCTCCCCCCCACTCAACACACACACACAAACACACGCACACACACATACACACACACACACTTCAGCCCTCTCCACACCACCCCCAGGGCCTCTCTTCCTCCTCTACTGCTGGATGGGTTTTTTTGAAGACCACTTCCTTTTTAAATGATAAGTCAACAGATTGAAATTGAAGAGGGTTTTTTGTTGTGGTGGTGGTGGTGGTGGTACAGTCTTGGTAAAAGCCTGATATCATATCAGTGACTGAGTGGTTTGGAGATGACGGGGGAGTGTTTTCCTGTTTTTCCTGTTTAGTGAGCACCTTTCACAGTGTATGCTGAATTGTTTAAAACCCTCTCAACACGTGCCTTTCAGTTGAAAAAGTGTAGGATTGGAGGCACTGGTAATTTTGTGTGTGTGTGTGTGTGCATGCATGTGTGTGTGTGTGTGTGTCTATAGGATTCAGTGAACAAGTACTGCTGATTGAATGCCGGAATTAGTTCCACCAAACAGAAGAGTCATGGCCTTGATATAGATGGCTTTCATTATAAATAAAATACAGCTTGTTACTCAAATGTTCCATATCAGAGGGTCTAGCATAAGAAGGGTGGAGTCCACCTGATTTTGCCTGGTCATTTCTGCTGGACTTCTGAAGACGAACCCCTCCCTACTCTAATACAGAGACTAGGTGTTTACTGAATGTCAGCAGCTGGCTGAAGATTGGCACCTCCAGTGCTCACCTGACCAGGCATCCTCCTTTGCTACCTTGCTGCAGGTAACCGCACAGATGAAGGCTCGGACGTGGAGTCAGAGCCGGACCTGCCCCTGAAGAGAAAGCAGCGTCGCAGCCGGACCACCTTCACGGCCGAGCAGCTGGAGGAGCTGGAGAAGGCCTTTGAGCGGACGCACTACCCCGACATCTACACCAGGGAAGAGCTGGCCCAGAGAACCAAACTCACTGAGGCTCGTGTGCAGGTAAGACTCTCTCTCTCTCACATACGCACTCACACACACACACACACACACACACACACACACACAAAAACCCATACTGGTACACATAAGCATACATATTTACATGTGCTCAGAAAGAAACTAAATGCATGCACATTGCACTCACATATGGACAAGATTATATATACTCTTACTGACAAAACTTAAACAGTCACACAGAAGACAACACACAAGAAGTAACCTTAAAGACATTTCCTGAAGTTATACACTCTTGGTCTTAAAATCCAAATATATATGTGTACGTTCTCTGCAAGTGTATAAAATTATGACCTCAGTGGCTGAACTTAGTCATTTACCATATATGTATAGGTCAGACATATGAAGCTTGGTATAATAAATCTGCAACCATATGGAAACACATATGTTGAACATACAAACACACGTGTATACACATGCATGCGCATGCATGCACACACATACACTTGCGCGCAGACACATACACACACACACACATACAGGCATACATGCACACACAAACACAGGTGTGTGCTGACGGCTAAAACCACAAGCCTTGGACACATCTACGGAGGACCATTACCTCCATACACAGCTCTGTGGTAGTCCCATGAATGATCAGTGATGTGTGTGCTCCTCCCGTGATGGATGGCCCCTGTGGAACAATCGCTCTGGCCAGGTTTACGCAGCTGCAAGTTGGCTGTGAATCATCTGGAATTGCCTGACTTACATCGCACCTTCCCCATTTGCTATCTGTTTGGGTCTGGACACCCTTGCCATCTCTCTTCACACTGCCCCAGGATGTGGAGGGAAGCAGGCCGACTGACGAGGCGAAAGGTTTTTCGAGTTCATTCGGAGCTCAATCGAATCAGCGATTCGTTGGAGCCTCAGATGAGTGGCCTGTAGACAAATTTGCAACCTTATTAGGTTACTAAATGGAGAAGGAGGGAGAGTAGAAGGAGAGAGAGAGCTGGGGAAAGAGGGGGCCTGGAGTTTCTTTGGCAGGTGTCCATGTCTTGCCTAGAGGGGAAGTGAGCTAAGTCGGATAGATGATAAACCATGAGCTAGGGCCAGGGTAAAGGTTAGCTTCGCTTGGACAACATAAGGATGAGGTGGAGGCCTTGGGGGATGCATAGGTTCAGAGAACATGAAGAATACGTTGTTCCTTTGGGAAGTAAACGTCTGAGGTGGTACCTCCTGGAACAGATAGACAAAGGCGGTACCACGCAGATCGTCAAGATGAGGTGGTTCTGCACTGCACTATAAGGTTCTTCAGAACTTCTCAAAGTACCCAAGAGAACAAACACACTGAGGTTTAGTCAAACCTTGGAGAATCAGTTCCACATATCAGGGTTTAGGTTAGCATTACTGATACAGGATGTCTCATGAAACACAGTCTTAAGTGTCTCAGAATAAAACAGAATTACAGCAGTAAAATCTCAGCTGAATAGAACTCTGATGTATGAGTCATGACTCATTACCCACATCTTGTGTACTTTGCACAACATTAGTTCCACATTGGCTATTGAACTGCATCCAGAGAAGTATATATGAAGTCATCATTGCACGAGCCATGAATCTTCTTAAGCCTCTATGCAAGATTGTATGTAGAGTAGTTTTGATTGGCACCAGTAATCTAATATATATATCCAGTGGATTGGACTGCACTTTTAATGGACAATGTTTATTTGATGGATCTTAAGTGAGGTCCAGCTGGGTCAGAACAGAAGCGCTCAGTCGGCCCTAACAGAATTGTGGGATAGAGAACAGTGCCAGCCAAATTTGCATAAATGCATTTGGATATGACCGTGTAATTGTAAATTGGACAGAGATAATTCCCATGTCCTTCCACTCTTTCTCCAACTCTGCTTTTTTACTGGCCCCGATTCCTCTGACATCTTTACTACCTATTGGAGACTTTAGGAGGACTTTTTATCTGTTCATCAAGAGGAAATTCATTTTATTGATATTATTTTTTTTTGTACCTGGACTTGGATTCTGTAATGTTAATGTCTGTGCAGACGTTAGCGAGTCTTCTTGGTGATGGAAGGCTTTTCTGTCAGCCTGGCTGTTTTTAATGCAACACCCAGGGCAAATACAGTAGAGTTATAGCAACAGCTGTGCCAAAGAACGAAAGAGAGAGGGGGGGGGAGAGAGAGAGAGAGAGAGAGAGGAAAGGAAAAAAAGAGGGGAGAAGGTGAAGAGGATGGAGAGAGGGAAGGAAAGAAGTGGTGCTGTGTGGAGAAAATGGTGGGGGATTTGGTGGTGGTGGTAGTGGTATTGGGGGGAGTCCGATGCATTCCTGATGGATTTCTCATTTGGGCCCTGGGTCGGGATCTCTTCCCAGGCCTTTAAAGGCGTCCGCTGCCGCCGCCGCTGCTTGTAAACCCTTCCACATATCAGAGAGGAGCCCCAAGAGTCTCCTGGGACCCCACGGCTCGACAACAACATTAATCAATCAAGTGCTCGTAAAAAAAGAGTGGGGAGGTAGCTGGGAGGCCATTCTCGTTTTACTTCAGTCTTCTGCCCTTCTCCCCTGCTCTATCTTCTCCCCTCTGTTTTTCTCACTCTTTCTTGTCCTTTCTCTCTCTCTCTCCCTTTTTCGCTCTAGTTCTTTCTATCCTTTCTTCTCTTCTCCCCCCTTCACCTTCTCTTCCATTTTCTATCTCTCTGCCCCCCCCCCCCCAATCCTGTCTTTCTCTGGGCTTTAGTTCCTCCACTTCAACGTCCTGTCCAGCACGCATGCCGAGCAAGGAGGGGGTAACCGATTCCACATATGTCACTGTCCGTCTCGCAAAAGCCTCAAGAAAGAAGACATATGTGTCTAAATGGTCGGCCCAGCCTGGTCCCACTCCGCAGAGGATGCTGAGAGATTTATCTTATGCTTGTTTGTTTGCAATATATTACAGTCTTGAGTGTATCAGAGGGCTCCTCGCAGACAGACGGGGACACGGCTAGACAAAGGGAACATTGACTTCAAATTTATTTGACAGATGCGTTGAGAGGAAGGATCAGGAAAGAGGAACTGCACATGTGGCCATATCTGGATTTATTTAGTGAGATGTGTCATTTGGTGAGTTGTACCAGAGGAAACCACTGTCTTTGGTAATGGTTGTAGTGGATAGTCGTTTGGTCCTTGATGGGAAGAGCTG